>VZSR01001685.1:4454942-4874482 GCA_013398615.1 Brachypodius melanocephalos | reverse complement strand
TTCATTATAACAGCTAAACTCATCTTTTTACAGAGTTAAGTGACTTACTGCTTCATAAATTTAATCAGTATGGGGTTTTTCAACAAGATGTACAAAATTATCAATTTAGGAATGATTGTAAGACAGTCTAGGCAGAAGGGGAAAAGCATATGGAGCAGCTCTGCAGAGATCAGTTAGAAAGGAAAGGTAAGAGACACCCTGTTCAGCAGCTTACCAAAGTAATGGAAGGTTAATATTGTGTTAAGACAATATCCCTCTAGGTCTGAAACCTAGAGGACAAAGCAAATCAATGTTTTCCTAATCTGTAGGCAAAGCTACAAGCAGGGAGGGAACAGAGCAGAGAACTAGTGGCTCCTGAAGTGGAAAAAGCCTGTGCAAGACACAATCTCCTGAACTTCAGGGCATCACCAACCTATTGCTCCAAGCATGGAAAGCTGTCAAGTTCTACAGAAAGATAGGATACTGATGACAAAATTGATTGCTCCAGTAGTGGCTCCAGGTAAGAAAAATGAGAGGAGAAAACAAAGAGAGGAGGCTACTTTACAACACAGACGGGCTGATGAAGGGATGCCAATATACTGTCCTTGAAAGGATTCTTCCATTCCCCACCCATTCCCTTCTGTTCTCACTGCTGCTTCTCAGATTCCCCAAGGAACAGATTTCAGGCATGAAACAAGCAGAAAACCTTTTCTTTCAGAGGGATAGGCTCATGCAAGTGAGAAGTAAACTTCTTCCAAAGGCAGCTGGCATGTCTCTTTAAGCCATTATGTCAGCTTACCTGTACTGTAAAGCCATACCCAGAGGACGTGTGGCTACATTGCCCCTTCAAACCAGCACCCACATGAGCTATCCAGAAGTTTTGTCCTGAGTTGCTATTCCTTCTCCTCTCTTGAAATGACATAAATCTTCACACACTCATCCAGAATATCAGACCTAGGAACTGATTAATATGAAAGCCAATTCCTTTCTCCCTTGAAAATTACACTGAGCCAATTCTCACTCTGCAGACACACAAACACAAGCCTAAGTGGGGAGGCAGAAATGAGCATCTTCAGCACTCTGACATTTCACATTGATTCCCCTCCCCACTCACCAATCCTTTAGAAAGGTAGTTGTTGACAAAGTCTTTCCAGGTGATTTCTCTCCCAGGGACCCTGAAGAAGAAGTAGTATACAACCATTGTCCAGAAAAAAGAACTTCCTACTACATACATCCGAAACTCCCTGACATCCCATGGAATGTCACCCTAGAAAATGGAGAAGGCAAAAAAAAAAAAAAAATTAGAGTCTGTAATACAGTAAGCACATAGAAAATAGTTCTGGTATTTCTTTGTAGCTTCTATTCCCTGCTCTCAAGGTTGCCACAGAGAATGTCAAACAAAGGTCTGTTTTGTTGTATGAATACACTTCAGCAATTTCACACAGAAGCGAGGAATTACAGCAATAGAAAATCTTTAAGTGTTTTACAAACAGTAATTGAAGAGTTTTGATCTATGAACTACTGTTTTGGGAAAAAAAAAAAAAAAATCACATGACCTTTCCGTCTCCATTCTAAAACAATTATCCTTGGTCTCCAGGAGTGCATGGAAGACCGACAAAAAATAATGGAAAAAACGAACAGGAAATAAAAAATGAAAACAAAACCAAGAAGGATGAAAAACATTATGCGCACCAAAAACATTCTTTATATTCCTGTACTGTCAGGTGCCATCATCTTTGTGTTCCAGCTAATAGCAATAAATTTCACAGGGAAACTCACATAAGTATTCCATTAAGGTCAGAACATATAAGAGCAAACTACATTTAATGAGCATTGTATGGTCAGAAAGTTTTCCAAACTGACACTGAAACAAAGTGTGAGGCCTTTAAAGGTCTAAGGCTCCACTCTAAGAGTACTGACCGACTAGCAACCACATTCACACAGCTTAAACTTCATTAACATTCCTGAACCAGAGGTAGATGCCTCTGGAGTTAGGCACAAAACAGTTATTCATGAAAGGCACTGAGTGAAGAGCCACCCGGAGCCAGTGGTCACAAAAGGTCTGGCACAGGAGACTTAGCAAGACTTGGGCAATCAGAATACGGCCTTAAAAAAAGCAAAAAACATGCAAGGTTATTTCATGAAGACAAGACAGTGACATAAAGAAATATATTTTAAAGTCAAAACCTTCTGTAATCTGGTCCACCAGTTAGTTTCTTCTTTCTTGCCACCTTTTTTCCCACCACTGCCACTTCCTCCACTACTAGTCCCACTGGGTTGTCTGGAAGTAGCTTGCTTTGCTTCTAACAACAACAACAACAAAATTACATCTTATGCCAATCTCACGTTACCTTTCATTAGTTATATTCTGAAAAATGCACTAGTTTGCAATACTACAATAATTAGATGATGTGAGGAACAGCATTTTCCACAGAAAACCAGATATATAGTCTATTAAGTACCAGAGAGACAGTTATGAGCAGAAGAGAGGTCTGTCAACTTATAATTGAGGGACAGCACTCCAACAGAAGCATAAAAATAAATACTATTCCAGATGACAAACATTATTTTGCTTTCATATCATGTATAATAAAAACACATCAACTTGCACTTCTAAACTAATCTGGTACAGAAATATCTTCCCTGAAAAATAAAGAAAAAACCTAAACCCCAAACTCAAAATTGTTATGCCAAAATCTAATTTAATGAGGACATATTCCACAAAGAACTGAAGTCAAACAGCTTTTTGTACCTTTTGTTTCTCCAGGTGTACCTTTAGTTCCATTAGATTTCTTCCCATTGGGAAAATACTTCTCAAATCCTATTAAGAAAGAGGAAAGGAGCTCACAATTGTTTTTTATTTTACAGTTCTTTCATCACACTTCAGTCATCACAAGCTGAATGTATACATCAGCAAAGAAGCTAGGAACATACAGACTGCAAAACCAGCTTTGTTCTTGTCTTTTTGTTAAAAAGCTCTAGCTGGTCTCCATAAATAAATCTACTGTGTTGACAAGAGAATACCACATGTATTTAATAACTTGAGATAAAGCTATCTTTTAACCACAGACAGAGAAGCTTAGGTCAACAGAAAGCTCCACTGCACAGTGTGAAGCTGAGCAAATCACACTATTCTTTAATAGCTCCTCAAAATCCCATAAATCAAATGCTCCACCTCAAGATTAAAAGCTGGTTAGTACAAGAACTGACTTCCCCACAGACAATAAACCTAAATGGCACATGTAAGCAATCTGGTCTGTTTCACAAATCAAAGTTACAGTCACCTTTGGGAGGCTGAGAACAAAGCCTTCTGAAAGCAGTGATTGCACTTGCCAAAACAGTGCTTCTATCAGCAGTAACTCCAGGGGTAACTTGGCCACAGAGCTGAAAGATGAAAAAGAAATATAAAGCAACAGGAACATACCATAAAACTCTTCAAGCTCTCTAGCAGAGCCTTGCAGCTAGTCAGACACAACTTTACAACAGACCTTGTAGTAACTGCTGTGTACCAGAAAGTAAGACAACAATGGAAAAAGAAAAGTTCATCAAATGAGTAATTTCTACAGCAAGGAGATTTTTATTCTCTTTGTTAAGAACACAGTCTCATCTCACACACAAACAAAACATTCTTTATTAAAAGAGAAAAATCAAGAAGAAAACACTACAAGCTATGAACATTAAATACACATTGATTTCTATGGGAAACATTTCATGATATCAGATGAATGACATTAAAGTGCAACATTAACTGTGACTGTACAAGCATGATCTACACAGTACTGAATCATGTTTTGTCTGCAACCTTTTTTTCAAATAGTTAAGAAGTTGTAGCTTCTGAATATGAGAGATCTACTTGAATCCAAAAGAAAGGGACGTGGCCAACATTGCTTACATCCGTGTAAGAAACTAAAACAGATCAGGAATCTCAGTTCAAAAATAAGATCTAAAGCCCTGTGTGGGTAAACATCCAGTTATAAAACCACAACAAACCTAAGCCTATTGCTCCTTGTTCCAAGGCTGTTTACTGTTATTCATCATTTAAGTACAATGACAGAAGTTTAAATATTTAAAGTCAATAATTCTTAATAAAATTTTGCTACTGTAGCCGAATACTTTAAAAAAGTGTAAACTGCAATCTTATTCAAGAGAAAACATACTTGATTTCTTCAAGAAGGACATATTTTAGACAAAATCCCCTTCATAAGCTTTTAAAAACTTCTGAGAAACAAAGTATTATCCATGTCAAGTTTTCCCCACAAACTGGCTTTCCTTCTCCCTCCGCTCCCACCACATAAAGGCACTCAGTCTCCTGTTCTTTTTGATTGGAAGCTATTTACCTTAAGAGCCACAGAACTAGTAAAATGCAAAAACCAAACACCCCTAACTGAAAAGCAACAGGCCCTGAAAACATAACTCCAAGTATCCTTGCAAGACAGCAAATATCCATCTGGGAATAACCTCTAGCACTATTTCTGTGAAGGGAAGCTCAGTGTTCAGGTACAGTGGCTGTAAATGAAATCCATTTTTGCATATTAAAGAAACTTGATTATTTGATCACACACTAGAACTACCCTAGGCATGCTGCCATTCATTAACCACATGCTGTAACTCTGCTGAAATCTCTGTCTGGAGCTTTCTCCTCCACCCCTTATCAAATGACGAAATACGTTAGACTTATTTCGAGCATCCCTGTAGTTCCACCTGCTGGAACGAAGAAGAATACCAAAACATTCTCATTCCTTGCTTTTGCTGTGGACTGAGGTGAGAATTCTTGAGCTGCTTGAACGAGCTATTAGTTTTGTGCTGCTGCGTGTCTCTGAATAAAATCTGACACTGAAAATCCAAGAGTGTATTTACTGATTATGAGAAGCATGTGCAGTGCAGCTAGTCTAGAGAGAAGCTAAGGCAGAGAACAGCTACTAAGTCCAATACACTATGACCTCCAACATGAGCAATTCCATCTGTGCTCCCAGAAGTTGTTTTAGGACAAGTGAGATGCAGCCATGTGGGCAATAAAATAAAAAGGGCCTGCCACAGATCATGTATAGTTCAAATACAGACAGGCAGTGAATGTTGCAGCAACTGATGAAACTCAAAAAAACAACAGGATTTTCTCCTGTGTCAGTGGTCCCCTACAACACACAAAAATTAGGGACTTAGTTCTTCTGCAAACTCGGATACTTTTTATTTGTGAAGAGACTGGAATATTCTGACAGCTTTACTCCAACTAAGACAACTGCTCATGTTTTAAAGAAAAGTTTAAGTAAGCCAAATCTAATTGCCTGGCTGGGCTAGACCAGCACAGGTTTACTACAGAACTAAGTTACAGTTTAAGTAAAGGAGAGAGAAGGGTAAGCAGACAGAGCTTTGAGGCAGAACCGAATTATGGGACTGGCTTCTTGTTGGATTGTCTCTACGAATCCTAAATTCCATGAACACACAGTGTCACCTGTCAAGTTAATATGCAGAGAGCTGAGTGCTTTGAAGTTGCTTTGAGAGAAAAAGGAACAATTGACTTCATGGCACATTCAGTGTCACCTGACTGCCTCGAGAAGAGACGGCTGACAGGAGACCTCATTATTAAGTATCTGAGAGGATGGTGCCAGGAGGTTGGATCCAGGCTCTTCTCAGTGGTGCCAAGAGGCAATGGGCAGAAATGATGCACAGGAAGCTCCACCTGAATAGGGGGAACATCGCCTTTAGTGTGTGGGTGACTGTGCACTGGAACAGGCTGCCCAGAGAGGCTGTAGAGTCGCCCTCACTGGAGATATTCAAGAACCCTCTAAAACATCAGCACAAAAATTGATCATCCTGATACAGGGCCTGTCACTGGGTTGTCTGGCAATGGGAATGTCACAGCCAGCTTAGCTGATATAAGCACACATCCACTGCCTAAACAGAGAGAAAGCAAACAGAGCACATTTTGACTGGATGCTGTTTTGGGCTGTCTACCAGGAAACTCTTGCCAAGTGTCTCCCAGTCAGAGGCGAAAAATTTCACTGAAAACAAAACAAAACCTGATGTTTTTCTTTCAGGCAAACCTTGTGACACTATCCTAAAAATTAAGACTTACTAAAATATAAGTTCTAGATAAGCAAAATACACACAGGTCAGTTTTAGAGTTAAAATAACCCATAGAAGGTTATTAGTCCAGAGTGCCACATGAACCCAAGACTACCAGTAAAACTACACAAAAAGTTTAGAAAATTTTGTAAGTACAATTAATTTTTTAAAAACTGAGGCTACACAAAGCGGGAACAGAAAATCCACTTGCTTAGTTATACAAATAGGATAGAGAATCTGTTAATTCTAGAATGCTGGAAGTTTACAGCTTTATCCATTATCAAGTTCCAAATCAAAGTAAGATTAAACCAAAAGTCTTAATTATCTAACAGCTACCAAAATATTACATAAGAACATAATAGGAAGAAGGGACAACACACAACAAAAAGCTGGTAAAAAAACGTAACTTAATGCAAATTACTTTCTACATGGGCAAACATGTGAGAGGACAAGGGGAAATGTTTTTTAACTGAAAGAGTAGAGATTTGGATTAGAAATTAAGAAGAAAGTCTTTACTCCCAGAGCGTGGTGAGCCACTGGAACAGGCTGCTCAGAGAAGTTGTGGATGCCCAAGCCTGGAAGTGTTCATGGTCAGACTGGATGATGCCCTGAGCAACCTGGTTGCACGGGAGATGTCCTGCCCATGGCAAGGGGGATTGTAACTAGATGATCTTTAAGGTCCCTTCCAACCCAAGCCTTTCTAAGGTTCTATGATTCCAAGCTACTCACTTTTTCTTCATGAAAGATCAATTTTTTAAAAGTAATGGTTTTTATGGAGCAAAGATCCTCATTTTTCTGTCTACACACACAGCCAGATGCTAGAATGAATACAAAGTCTGCTCTCTAGGATTGATTCCAAACAGGAACTCATTAAATTTTGTTGAAAGAACCAAGAATTAGCTTCCTGAGAGATCAGCAGCACTGCTGACAATGTTTTATTGATTGTTGAAATGATGTTCAGCTCTGGTCAAACATAATCAAATTCACCATTAAAAACAAGCCACACATTCACGCTGACAACAAAGCTACTAACATCCTTCTGTGTGTATTAGTCCCACAATTATCACTACCCTAGAGATAAACTTCCCACCTATAAAAGTGTGGCTGTTCACCACTCTATGCTACAGGAAAACAAAGCAATCCTCCCAAGATGCCAATGAAAGAGAGGAATTAAGCATCTTCCTTTTCCCAAGCAGCTGCATAGGCCTGTCAGCTATCCACTGGGTTAGAGCTGTCAACACACATCTTGTAAGAGCTGACAGTAAAGGCCACTTTACTAAGAATGAACACACAGACATCATGATTTATCAGTTAGTACCACAACTGCAGGTGCAGATTCATGGCATCACTGCACTGTGCAATCCCGGGATGCAACCAACCAGGCTCCTCTTTTCCAGAACACTGACACCCAAAACAAACCACTCAGTCATTAATCTTTAACATTTCAGTCTCTCACACAGCCACAAACCCAAATAACACAAATCATCACCCTGAGAAAGCAATGGAAGAACTTTGGAATTAGGTAGGACACAGCAACTGGGAAACCAGTGGGAACTTGGGAGCCCTCCTCTATGAAGAGAGGCTGAGAAAGCTGGGGCTGTCCAGCCTGGAGGAGAGAAAGTTGCACGGAGAGCTCACAGCAACCTTACATCTGAAGTGGGTCTACAGAGAAGCCAGGGAGGGAACTGTAGTGATAGGACAATGAGTAATGGGTACAAATTGAAAGAGGAGAAATTAAGCTAGATATTAGGAAGAAATTGTTTACTGTGAGGGTCGTGAGACACTGGAACAGGTTGCTCAGAGAAGCTGCAGATGTAGTGTTCAAGGCCAGCTTGGATGAGCCTCTGAGCAACCTGGTGTAGTGGGAGGTGTCCCTGTCCATGGCAGAGGAGTTGGTAAGAGAAAATCCTAGAGCTCCCTTCAACCTCCTAACATTCTAAGTTTACATGAATACCGGCCGGATGCAGCACCAGCAGCAGCTCTGGGGTGTCGCCTCGTCTTCCTTCTACAACACGGCTTTGCTGCAGCCAAAGGAGTCCGCAGGTTCTCCCGCACGGAGCCGGCTGTCACTTCCAGCCCGGGAGGCACGGCATTCCAGCCCGCCCGCTCACCCATCCACCGGCCCTCGTTCCCCGCCGCCCGGAAGGGCCGGTGCCGAGCAGGCCGGGGCTGCGTCCTCCGAACGGGGTGAGGACGAAGCCAGGGAAGGCCGCGGGCAGCAGAGACGCCCTCGGCTCCGAGCAGCGGAGCGCCTTTCCCCGCCCCGGGGCCGGCCGCCGTCGCCACCACGGCCCTCCCCCGACTCCCGTGCTCGCTCCTCACCTGAGCCAGGCAGGGCCTTGCCCCCCCGAGCAGGCTCCTCCCGCAGAGCAGCTGCTGCAGCGGGGCTCCGGGCAGCCCCCGGCGGCAGCCGCCGCCCCGCGCCAGCAGCAGGTACCGGTGCGCCATGGCCGCCCGGACCCGCCGTCACCACCGGCCCGCGCCGCCTGACGTCACCACGCCGCGCGCATTTCCGCTACGTCCGAAGGGCGCCTCCGGCCCCGCCCCCTGGCGGAGGCCACGCCCCAAAGGAGCACGCGCCGTCTTCTGACCACGCCCATGTCGTCAGCAGCGGAGCCCCGCCCCCCCGGACGGACGGGTTTCCCAGCATCCCGGGAGCCATAGGGTTGGAAACGATCTCCGCGATCGTCGAGTGCAACCTGTGACCCAGCACCTCCACGTCAGCTAGACCATGGCACCAAGTGCTACGTCTGGGCTCTCCTTAAACACCTCCAGGGACAGTGACAACACCACCTCCCTGAGCAGCCCATTCCGATATTTAATCACGCTTTCTGTGAGGAATTTCTTCGTAATGTCCAACCTGAACCTCCCCTGGCGCTGTTTGAAATTATGTTTTCTCGTCCTGCTTGCCTGGGAGAAGAGACCGACCCCCACCTGGCCAAAACCTCCTTTCAGGCAGTTGCAGAGTGATAAGGTCACCTCTGAGCCTCCTTTTCTCTAGGCTAAACACCCTCAGCTGCTCCTCACAGGACGGGTGCTCCAGACCCTTCACCAGCTTCACTGCCCTGCTCAGGAGATGCTATAGAACCTCAGTGTTCTTCCTGAACTAAGTGGCCCAGAACTGAACTCAGTTTTTGAAGTGTGGCCTCACCAGTGCTGAATACAGGGGGAAATCCCTGCCCTAGTCCTGCTGGTCGCAGTGTTTCTGATACAGGCCAGGGTGCCAGGTACTGACCTTCTTGGCCACCTGAACACACTCTGGCCCATGTGCAGCTGTCGTTGACCAGCACCCCCAGGTCCTTTTCCACTGGGCTGCTTTCTAACCACTCTGACTGCAGCCTGTAGGGCTGCATGGGGTTATTGTGGCCAAAGTGCAGGACCCAGCATTTGTTCTTGTTGAACCTCATGCCCTTGGTCCCAGCCCATCTTTCCAGCTTGTCCAGATCCTTTTGCTGAGTCAAGGGTGAGGGTGAGTCAGCAGGGCATGGCCCAGCCCAGCCCAACCCAGCCTGCCTGCATCACTGAGAAGGGTGGGTCTCTTTGCTGCCAGGGCTGGTTTAGCCTGCAGGCAGGAAATAAGGAAACCTGTCTCCTGTTTTTGCCCCACTATGTAAGGCATTTCATATAAATGTGTTTACTGTAGAATGAGTCTGTGCAAAGTCCTCTAGGTCAACTCGGGCATTTTGTGTTATCACTGTTAAGGAAACATCCCAGTCTGACCACTCACAAGACTCTCTGTCAGTCACATTCCCAAAGCCAGAGATTTTCAATGCTGGGACCAGAACCCCTTTCCAGTGGGCAGTTCCAGTGCGCGCACAGGTGCCCCACTTGACTCCCCTCACACAGGCCATGTTTCCTTATTGGATCCACCCCAGGTTCCTCAGGGCAGAGTCTCAAATACATCATTCCATAAAGCCATTTATTCATTGTGCCGTAACACAGTAACAGCCCCAGCTCCTGCCTCTGAGAAGGGAACCCCAAGAAAGGAATGCCTAGGCTTTTATACCCCCACAGTCCAAGCCACATGCAGATCTCGCTCTTACTCATGAGTCTTTGCTCCTGCTGTGTCTCCCAGTATCCATTCACCTGGCTGGCACAACCAAAGGGTTGGCAGTTCATGGCCTCTTGTCTCAGGCTCCCACTGAGAGCTCCATCTACATCTCAATCTGCAGCTGAGCTACCGCCCCACCTGTATTCCTCAAAAATCACTTCATCCCTGGAGACAGCTGTGCACATGCTGTCCCTGGCTGCGTGTCACCCCCACGGCTGTTATTAGGGTATTTAATCAAAACTCCTGGTTTGACTAAACCGAAACACTGATAGCTCACAGAATCCAGAATCACAAAATGGGAAAGGGAGGGATCACAGTGGGCCATGGGGTCCAACCTCCCTGCTCAACCAGGGTCATCCCAGAGCACATGGCACAGAGTTGCATCCAGACAGTTCTTGAATACCTCCAGCAAGGAAGATTCCACCACCTCTCTGGACAATCTGTTCCAGTGGTCATTCATTCAGTAAACAAGTTCTTCCTCATATTCAGTTGGAGAGAGCTTCCTATGCATCAGCTTCTGCCTGTTGCCTCTTGTCCTAATGCTTGGCACCACCGAGCACAGCCTGGATCCTTCCTCTTGGCACCCCTCCATCTAAATATATATACACATTGATGGGGTCCTCTCTCAGCCATCTTTTCTGGAGGCTGAACAGACCTAGGTCCCTCAGCCCTTCCTCCCTCGTGAGAGAGATGCTCCGACTCCTCCACCATATTTGTAGCTCTCCACCAGACCTGCTCCAGGAACTTCATGTCTTCTTTGTACTGAGGAGTTGGTGGTGAGGGTTTGTTGGTGAGGACCAGTGGGAACAGTCAGTCAATGGTAATGCAGAACTGCTTTCTCAGGATGTGCCTTTTGTGAAAAACGAGGTTCCCTCTCCTGGTAAAATTTAAAAGTTTAATAAAGGACAATAGGAGACAAAGACAATGAAGCAAAGTTTTTAATGGCCAGTTGCTTGGCATTCAGCCAAGAGCATACCTGCTATTTCAGAGCCATCCTTTATATACCTTTTCTATTGCATCAGCCTATTGCATATTCTTAAACAATTATGCATATTCAAACTTTTCCCCAAACTAGTTTACATGTTCCAAGAACTGTTTAGCATGGCTCCTCCTTGGGTCCACCTTTTTAGAGCATTTGCATTTCTTGGCTGTGGTTTTTGTCAGTACTTATTATCACCTCCAGCTTGGGTTTTGGTCCATACTTTCTTCAGACAGCAGGTGATAATTCACACATCTGGTATTTTGCACATCAGTAGCAGGGGTCTTCATCATATGTTCATTGGATGTTATCCCAACCAAGCAGACAGTTCAATTACAAGCATAACTCTATCAGCTATTTTTACTACTATGTCTAAGTTTAGTTAATAGCAGAAATAAAAACTCTATCTTTATAGCAAAGTTACATTATTATTATTATACATATAGCATTCGTTTTAATCTTTGCGAAAAGCCAATAGTATTATATTATAATAAATAATTATATAATAAATATATAACAAATATAATAAATAATTAAATATTATTATTATTATTATTATTATTATTATTATTATTATTATTATTATTTAATAACTTTCCAGCGCGAACTGTATTGGGAGAGGTTTAGGTTGGATATCAGGAAAAGGTTCTTTACGTAGAGAGTGGTTGAGCACTGCATCAGGCTCCCAGGAAAATGGTCACAGCACCAAGCCTAGCAGAGTTCGAGAAGCATTTGGATAACGCTCTAAGGCCCATGGTGTGATTCCTGGGCAGGGCTCCGAACTGGACTTGGATGTTCCCTGTGACCCGATTCCAACCCGGGATACCGGGCAACAACAGGCCCAGCCACCGCACCCCTGCGCATGTGCGCTGCGTCACCTCTTCCACGAGCGCAAGGGGCGGGGCGGTGACGCAACGCGTGACGCGCGCGCCGGCCCGGGCACGCCTCCCGTGCCCCTCCCGGCGGACGCTCGCGCTCGCCGGGCCGGCGCGAGGCTGTCAGTCAGCCGGGCACTGTCGCGCGCGCTCCTTCTCGCCCTTCTCGCGCTTCTCGCCGGGCTCTGAGGGACGCACCGCGAGCGGCCATGAAGATCTGGAGCTCGGAGCACGTGTTCGGGTGAGGGGGCCGGGCAGGGAGGGCCGGAGGGCGCGGCGAGACCCCCGGTGCTTCAGCGGGCTGGGCCGTGCTGGCGCGCCGGGTCTCGCCGGGTCTCGCCGGGGTGACGGCGGAAATAGGAATGCTGCGGGCGCGGCAGGAGAAGGAGGAGGAGAAGACCGGGAACGCGCCTCGACGGTGCCGGTTCTGCATCGCCTCGAGCTGCTTCCTGCGCGGCCGGACGCCGCGCCTGGGCTACTCCTAGCTCGGGAATAGCATTCCAACAGGATGGAGTGGTAGCGCTGGCCTGACAGCGTGATGGCTTGATAAAGGGCTGGGTGTTTAGGAAAAATAACTTTTACACTATAAATAAAAACAAATCCCAAAGTACTGATGTAGCCGATGCTATATTCCAAGAGGTGTGGACAGAGTGACTGTGTCCCTTAGGTACTGCCGCTGAGGTGCCCAGCAGCCAGCTCTGTGAGTGAGTGTTCTTTCCATCAGTGCTTTTCTGCATGGAACATGGTTCTGGCCATCCGGTTCCACCTTGGTGTAACGAGGAAACAGCAGGGAAAAGTATCAGGAGGTGTTTAACAAGCTGTCCCGGGGAGCTGGTGTGGAGGGCTCAGCAGTGCCGGTGCAGCTCTGGGAATGCTGCCGCCGATGATTCCTCTGCTACAGGTGTTCCAAAGGTCTTGGAGCCCGAAGAGCACCGGGGGTGATAGTTCTTAAAATATTGACAAAATATCCCAGATGCGTTGCTCGAAATTTCTTTAGTTGCCTCTACACAACTAAATTCCTTGCGTTGATGTTGGTACTCGGTGCTCCACTTCAGCATTGGTCTGGTGTGAGTGAACTGTGGTTTCTAGCAGGAGATATCAAGCAGAGGCTGCTCGAGCATGACACAACTCTCGAGTTTGAGATGAGCATCTGTCACCTAGGGAATGCAAAAGCTATTTTTATTTGACATTTTCTCATCAAGTTCTGTATTAGAACACCCCCATCTTATGGTGTAATGTGTGTGGGTGTAGGTAGTTCCTTTGAATGGTTCATAAAATGTTGTGCCTTATCAGATCTCTGACCCAATCCCTTAGGGACATTTAACAGAATTTTGTCATTTTCAGTTTGTGTCTGTTCTGTTGATGGAGGTGTAGAGTCACCAAAGGTGGAACAAGGAGCAATCCTCCAGCTCTCCTGCTGCAGGAATCAAGAGCTCTTATTTCTCCTGCTTGCACCAGTAAAGCTTTCTGACACTTTTCTTGTTAGAAAAATAACTTATTTTTCCAACTTTCTGTTTGCTCATGTAGTGCTGTACTGTCAGTGCCTTTCTGTACCAGTCTATTTTAAGACTAAAATAAAATCCATTTAGGGCCCTAAGTGCAACTCTTAAGTACAAGTTGGCACCCCTAAGCCTTCTTAAGTTAGATACCAATTGTTGAATTTTTAAACATACCTTTAAAGTCTTTGAGACTATCATGTCAGGACAGTCAGTTATTCTAGATATAAAAATAATTAGGGAGAGAATTTCTCTGTTGGATCAAGTCCATGGTTTCTGTAGCCTCCTCTGTTTCAGAAGGAAATACATGAAGTACCTCAGGAGCCGTGTGGACAGTCTGGCCTTGAGTAGCAGGACTGCTCCAATCCCAGGGATTTGAGGTGATCAAAATTTGTTTCATAAAAACAGTTCTGAGAAGAGTATCCATAAGTGGAATTCATGCTAACAAACTGCTGGAAGCAGTAGTGTAGGTGCAGATGTCAGGCTGTGAGCTGATGAGGTTTCTAAAAATCTGTTTATTTTGAACTTTCCAATCATCCTTTTTAAAGTAGAATTTAATTTCACTTTGGTTTTGGTTTTGTTTTGCTATAGGAAGGAGCAGAAGCTAGTGATTTCCTTGTTAGTTGATTGGTATGCTTAGAATTACAGAAAAAATTGTGGTGGAGTGGACTCCTGTAGACCACGTAGTCCAGCCCTCTTCTCAAAGCAAGGCACGCTTAAGTGTTAGGTCAAGTTGCTTTCCTGGTGGAGTTCTGGAATGAACTGAGATTTCCACCATCTCTGTGGGCACTGCTTGGAATGTCACTTGTAGCAGTGAGTGACTGTTGCCCCTTGCCTTCATTTTTCTTTCTTCATTTAGTCTTGCATTAATAATTCCTTGCTTCAGTTTGGAGAGAAGAATTTTTTTTTCTGTTTTTATGTCAGTACTCTCTTATTGCCTTTCCAAGTATAACTGTATTCCAAAGGGATTTCTGGGAGCTGCAACACTGTATGGCCTGTCCCATATTGCACAACATAGATCCTGATTTAGTATCATCTGAATACTTGGGATTCAATACAAAATGCTTACAAATACTCTCACCTCTTCCTTTTACAGACATCCCTGGGATACTGTGATCAAAGCTGCTATGAGAAAGTACCCCAACCCCATGAATCCGTGTGTGGTAGGAGTAGATGTCCTCAACAGGAGCCTGGATAACCAGGGGAGGCTGCACAGTCACCGTCTTCTCAGCACAGAATGGGGATTGCCCAGCATTGTCAAAGCGGTACATTTTTGCAGCCTCCATTCTTTATTCAGGGTGTGATCCCTTTTATGTCATCCTCTGAATTGGAGCTGACTTTGAAGTAAAAGCTGAAATTTGTGTATGTCTGTAAATACCTTCCAGGCTGGTCTGTGCCATCCTCTATGGCTGATACAGTCTAGGCAATGAAGTCTGTCACTGATCACAATCCTCTGGTATCCATGAATTACTTTGTATTTATTTTGGGTCACTGAGAACTTGGCATTTAAATGTTTTAAGGTTCAGTTTGTTTGTTGGATTTTGGTAGTTACCATTTTTTTCCCCCTTCAGATATTAGGAACAAGTAGAACTCTGACTTACATAGAGGAACATTCTGTAGTAGATCCAGTGGAAAAGAAGATGGAGCTTTGCTCAACTAATGTGAGTGGTAGCTTAAGAAGTTTCTGGTAATTAGTTGTAGAAGGTGGATGTTTTGCTCTTAGAAATGTATCTGTGTCTTTCATTAGAGGCAACAATTTATATGTCTTGATCAGTGTCTTAGATGACTCTTTTTTTCTTCTTCTCTTAATTTAAACACTTCATCATTAAACATTTGTGATTCTGTTTTTAATGTAAGATTATTTCTCAGAATGCATGTAAAATAATTTGGCTTTTAGATGAATGAGTTCTTTCATTTCCATGAAAAGTTTTAATGTGAAATGCCTTTTTTTCATAGAATGTAAATGAAGTATTGTGCTATATTTTGGTATCCCGGTAACTTGTAACTCTCAGATTTAGCACCTTGTCCCTGTACAAGAGGACTTGTCCTTCCTGAGTATTAATTTTCTGTCTAGTCCAGGTAGTGCTGTGGGGGTCTGGAAGAGCCTCTCTTAATTGCTGGCCATAAATCAGACTCGACGTTCAGAGAAAGCTGTTGGTGCTCTGTCCTGTGAGTGGGAACTTTGACATAATCAGATTGAGGATAGGAGAAGATGCCTCACTCTTTTATAGGTCTTTTTATTGACTGTGTTCTGGGTTTTATATTCTGTGTACAGTATTTTGACATTAAATTGAGTGCTCTGCTATTGAGTAGTGCTGCTGATAACAGAAAAATGAAAGGTGGGAAGTGAGGATTTCAGCTCTGTTTTTGTTCTTAAGATTACACTCACAAACTTGGTGTCTGTTGACGAGAGACTGGTTTACACACCTCATCCAGAAAACCCAGAAAAGTAAGTAGGGATATTTGTGTGCGTCTTTGTGTCTAGGAGACATTTTGTTAGTCCAGTTCAGCTCAGGTGTTTACCTTTCTTTATTCCCTTACAGGACTGTGCTAACTCAGGAAGCAATTATTACTGTTAAAGGCATTAGCTTGAGCAGTTACCTGGAAAGCTTGATGGCAAACACGATATCTTCTAATGCCAGAAAGGTACGTCTTTATTCTGTTTTCTCCCTCTCCCCTCCCCCCACCCAATCATTCTTTGTTTTGAAATAGTAATTGTCAATGGTGGGTGTTGAACGTTTTACTTAATTTCTCTAGATTTTGTGCACAGTATTTCAACAGATTTTTTACAGAACCTCAGCAACCTATTTCTAGGAGTCAGTGCTAGTAGAGAATGTAACTTCACTTTCAGCCTTTATAATGTGGATTTACCAGTTAATACCAGCATACTTTCTATGCTACTTTTCTCAGTTGTTCCAGTTCATGTCCATTATGAAGCTGTCTCCTTGCCTTTGGCTGAAAGTAATGTAATGTAGGCAGAAGCATATTCTTTGAGGAGGTGAGACTGTGCTGTCTCACCTGGGTAACACTGCACTGACTGCTCTGTCCTGGGCTTGTTTTTTCTATTTGGCCTGCAGCCATGGAGCTGCTCCTCAGCACACGCAGAGCTATGGGAGTGCTTATTCTTGGGCATTTTGTCCTACAGTTCTTTGAGGAAGAAATGGAATTGCTGGAGAAGCATAGGCCTTGCTGCCTAACAGCAGGATGAGTGCTGTTAGGAGTTTGAGATTGTGTTCTGCATTGCTGGAGGGGTTCAGCACAGTGGGAATCTGGCCCAGGTAGCTCCTGCTATGCCAAAGATCCTGTGCTTTGGCCACCCCTTCACCCTTGTGAGGGATGCTCCTTGACCAAGCCAGTGTAAACCAACATGGAACAGCCAACTAGATCAAAGAGGAGAAAGCCTCCTTTTCCATCATTCTGTGTGCTCCTAAGGTGAGAGGAAAACATGTTAAAATCAGGGGATGGAGGAGGAGTGATAGGTCATTTCAAGACACTAAGGAGTACCTTTACCTAGCTGGGTGCTCTCTGTTTGTTTGAAATGGAAGGTATTTCAGTTAAATTACAGTTCTGTTCTGATCCAGTTTCCATTTAAAAGTCTGTATGGAGTGTGTATTCTTGAAAGAGAGGAACAAACCCTGGGTCACAACCAAATTTCAGGCTGACCCAGAGGTAGCAAAGCATTGTCTAGTTGGCTGGTGTGCCAGATCAAGTTAGGCACACTTAAAAATGTTGGCAAAATTTCTCTTGAGGCATTGGTTACATTTGCATGTCTCTTTTGAGATCAGAGAAGCTGTAAATATTTCTTGGTACCTGTTGAGGTGTTGCCTGTTAGAGAGCTCAATTTCATTTAAAGGTTGTTACATTCCGCCATTTTCAAGCAACACACTGATTTACAAGCTTCTTGCAAATCAGAAAGATCTTCTTGTCCTGTGTATTTCACTGAAAAGTCTCTACAGATTTTGAACTTGACAGGAATTTGTAATTGCTGTTACCAACCCTTTCTTTGTTAACCAGTACCTACTGTGCTACTACCAGCTCTTCTTGCATGCTGTGCTGTGCCTCTGCTCTAAACACCCTTCTTAAACTTCATGACAGTTACTGAAAAATGTTTCGTTGTTCTGAAGAAATAGGAGTTACTGAGACTGAGTTACTGAGACTTTGCTCTGAGGTAGCGGTGGCAGGTGATGCATTATTATTTTTAATGACGATGGAAAAATCATTTGCTGTTTGTTGTAAATCTCTTTGTGTTACTCTAGGGGTGGGATGCTATTGAGTGGATAATTCAAAATCCTGAAAGTGCTCTAAGCTAGCAGTTCTCCACATCTGCAGTTTGTACTAACTAGTGGTAATGCCAGCATTCTTCTTCTTGGTACAGCATTTCAGCTTTCTAGCGAATATGTGCATGGATTGTTGTGGATTTCATCAATTACCCTGCATGTCTGTTTGACACACCTTGCATACAGGAATGGCAGACCTGTTCACTGCACTGCAGTTGTAGAGGGTGAGCGTAGCCCCAGGCCAGGCTGGATCCAGGCTTGTGCCACGGGGCAGCCAAGGAGCTGCAGCCGTGTCTTGAGCTACAGTCTTGCTCATGGCTTGAAGACTGCAGACACCTAGGGATGTGAAGGAGTCCCTCCACCAGGTGGTTGAGCTGGTCCTAGTTTGCGATTTCAGTATATAAAGCTGGTACCTAAAGAAGTGAATAAATTGGCTAGTGAGTGGAATTGGCTTTATAAAAATGAAACAGAGCTGTGTTCTAAAGATATAAAATTGATTTCTTGAAGCAGGCTGCGTAACGAGTAATGTTTTGTGTAGCGGAATTGTATTTGCTTTTCTTCCACCTGAGGAATGGTGTTGCCCTTCTGAAAAAGGAAATCTCTGCAAAGCTTGAAGCTGTCAGGATACCAGACTATTCCTGCTTTTCATTGGTGTTGTAGTTATATTAATTTTGGTAGTGACATGTCCCTGCAGTTATATAACTATGAACAAATCTGAGTTCAGGGTTGAGAGAACTGAGTGTATTTGTCTCTGTGAGACCTCTGTGCAGGTTGTTTTCCTTCCACTAGTTAGTGTAGCTTGTCCCTGTCATTCCTGTATTGGCTTCTGCTTCAACCAATAAGATTTCTTAAAAAGCAAGAAATCCATTTTGCTGCTTCTTCTAGTCAAGAAAGTTGGGCTTTTGACACTGCTTACTCTGAGATCTGTGTATGCCATGAGTGTTTGCTTTTACTCATTCCACTAAGCTTTTATGGCTGTTTTTCTGGAAAACATCAACTACAAAGGCTCAGCACTTATCAGTCACTTAAGCTCTACCAACAGATCTTCATATGCAGCGCTTGTTGTGCCAGCCACGTCATGCTGCTGACACCTGCAATAATGAATAACACAACGTGCATGCCTGGGGATGAATGTGCTTGTGTAATGACTGGCTGCAGAGGTTGTTGTGCAGTATGAGACTTTATAGACAGTCCTCTGTCAGATTTTTTCCTGATAACTGGGTAGTTTTCATGGCACTTGGAGGCTTTGGATCTGATTGAGATTTCTAACTTAATTTCCTGTGCAAAATGTTCCTGAAGTCTTCCTTGCCAAACTCATGAGTTTATTCTTAGCTGCAAAATATGGCATATGACAGTCTAAGGAGGTATAGACAGACCTATGTATTTTAAAAAACTGGAGGAAATACCTTGGTTCTCCAGATGAATGTCATGGATTTTTAAAATGGATTTATGTCATCAACAAAAATATCAAGTAAAACACAATGATATGATTGTTTCAAGTCAGAGCCTGAAAAGAATCTCAGTGTTTTTATACTGAGTGTTTTCCATGCCAGGGATGTTTGACCTTCTGACCAGTCTTCTTTGAGCAATATAACATCCAAGCTGTTGCTATCTCAGTTCTGTGTGCCTGTGTCACCTCAGAGAGGATATTTAAACTTGACTTTTAAATGTTCAAATGCCTGCTTACTGAAAGATGATTCCTTTCCCTGCCCCCCACTTTTTCCTTACTGAGCGCTCATCTCATTTAATTCACGGCTGGTTACAACTTGTTGCCGAAGTCTGGGTGCTTTTACTTGTGCTTTGCTGGCGTTCCCAGGTCTTGTACAGCCTGTGGAGAAGGTGGAAGTTACTCTCTGCTGAAGAACAGTCACTTTGGTGCTCAAATGGAAGAAGCTCAGAAGTTAAATCATCCCTTCTAGGGTCTTTTATCTGCAGCCTATACTTAAAGTGGACAATGTCAATCATGCTTTCTTGAATGTTGTTAGTAGCTTTTAAAGGCATCTCTTGAACTAATTAATGTAAACATCCTAGTTCTTGAGGTAACGTGGGGTGGAGCTCAATCTCCCTTTCTGAGCCTTGACCAAGAGCTGAACACTTTATTTTGATACTTGGATGACTTTTCTCAGTTTAAGGACTGCCTGCCAGTGCAGAAGTAGCAATTAGCGTTTATTCTGTGAGTCCCTGGAATAGAGAAAACCCAAAGAGAAACTGAGTCAGCCCTTTGCTGACCTTAGTGAGAGTCTTGAGATAACTGTGCTCCCATTCACAGTAAAACTGTATTTCTTTCAATAGGTTACACTTTCTGGATCTGGGCTTTTTGTATTATTCCAGACCAGTGTTTCTAGCCTGGCAAAAACACCCCTTGAAGAATGTATGAGCTTTCTTCTGACATTCTTTTTTCCTTAGGTTTTCAAAGCTGCTTATGCAGATTCTTCTTCATGCTTAGTAGTCTACAAAGGACAACAGCAGGTTCTGGACACTTTGATGTTCCTGTGCACTTTACCACCTTTAATAAATACAACAAAATTAGCACATCACAGTTTGGAACAAAACTCTCTGTGCAGAGGAGGCTGTGCTTGTCCTTTATGTCAGTGTCTACAGAAGGCTTGAACACTGACAGTGGCTCTCCTGAACATTTTTGACTTTTTGGGCTCAAACTTCTATCTCCAGAATTCTAAAATTGGCCAGAGCCATGTGGCTCACAATTGATGTTCTCCACTGTTTGTATTTCTTATTCTTAGTAGAGTAATAGAGGTGAATGTCTCTTGACTTCTCTCTTAAGTGAAAAAAGGCCAGGTGTTCTCCTGGTCTGATCCCATCTGCTTGCTTTGACAAAAGCTGCTATTCTGAGCTTGTAGAGTTCTAAAATCTTGACTTCTGTTTAGTTAAAGTCCTTCTCTTTATTTTTTTGCCTTCATTGTGCCCCTGGCTGCATCTTGTGGTCATTGAGGTGCAGCTGCTACAAAGTCTTCTTCAGGCAAAAGTTTTTTGCCAGGCTTATTGCCCTGGGTTCTCCAGCTCTTACTGAAGCACTGGCTGTCATTTCTGTGCTTGAGACATTCCCATACCTTGGTATAAAATGTGCAACTGCAGCCTCTCAATTAGCCTGATTTATCTGCCAAAAGGTTGCTTTGTACAAATGTAGAATTCAGTGTGAGTCCACTTCTGAGCTCTTGATAGATATCAGATCACTTAGCTGCTACTTCAAAGAGCACTTGAAGACTTTCTTTGTCTGGGATCTTCTCAAAAACTCTATATAACTTGGCTAATGAAACTAAGAACAGTACCTGGATTTTGCCATAAATCTGCTGATAACCTTTGGGTGGTGGGAGCAGCAAACAGCAAAACCAGCAATTCTCTTTGGTAAGGAAACTTGACTGCTGAATTATGGGCCTTCTGCCTCGGCATGGCACCGGGAGCTCACACCAGCACTGCATTTGCTTCTGGCTTAGGGGTGAAGTAAATGCCTTTGCAGTGAAGTTTCCATAAGAAGACGCCAAGAAATTATCAATATAATCTGGTATCAAACTATGCAGGGCGTGGCATTGATTTTAAAACAAGTTTCATGTCTGACAGAGGAAGACCTATAGAAACATGAGCAGTGGTGGTGTGTCTGTTGTGATCCTAAATTCTGGTATCTTTCTGGCAGGGTCGGGATGCCCTGGAGTGGGTGATCAGCAAACTAAACACAGAACTGGAAGAGCTGAAGTCCACACGTGAGGGGATCAAACCAGCCATGGCAGCGGCGTCCACGGAAAAGTAAAGCCAAATACTTGGGTTCACCAAATAAAACCAAGAAACTGACAGAAAAGTCTTATTCTGCAGACTGCTCTGTAGAGCTCCCTCCCAAGGCTGATCTGCAGAGGTTTTGTCCATTTATAATACCGGAACAGCGGAAAAGTAACCTCATCCATCATCTCCACAGCAGCTCTTGTTGCCTACTGAAGATTAAACTGATCTCCTGCAGATGCTCCTTTCACTTGAACAATTTGTGTTTAACACTGGAAAAAAAACATTTAGCACATTTAAAATGGCCTAAATGTGCCTTTTTAAACAAAAGTAGAGGGCGTGTTATATTTACACCATCTCAAACTGAAAAGCTTGAAAAAAAAGCATGTGTGGAATTAAGGGTTTTCCGTGTGAACTTTTGTTCTGTGAAGGGGTGATAGGTCCTAGAGTACTGAATTTTGTCTGATTTGTAATTTGATAATGTCTTATGGCCAGTTAAAGGGAACTACATGAGTCAGAACATGATACTGTAGAATTTGATATTTATCTAGAGGATGATCTTGAAAGGCTACATCTTGTGTGGAACTAACTCTTCTTAGGTTGTTTAAATGTCCTGCCTGAACATGACACACGGATAATTTACCTCTTAGATGTTTGTATCCAAACAAAGATAAAGTTTCTATTGATGTTAATAGCCTAGAATAATTTTTCTGGTGGGGAGAAGGGTATAATTTATTTTCTTATTTATTAATTTGTCCTAGTTCCTCCTCTCCCTATGAGGACAGGGGTAGTGATTACCGGAAGGTGCTGGAAAATACTTATTTATCTCTAAGAAGCATGTTTGTAGGCTACTGGAATGAAGAGACCGTGCTGTTCCAGTGGTCCTTGCTCTTCATGTCTTAACTGAGGGAGAAATTGATGCACTAACCAGGAGAGTTGAAATGAGAAATGAGCAGAAAATTTTAAATCCAAATGATAAGGTTTTGTGAAGAGAAACTTTTCGTTCCCTGAATGGAGGAAACAAGAGTACAAGAACTACAAATGGGCTCTCATTTCTAAATGCTTTCCGTTAACTACTGACTACCAGTGTAATTGAACCTTTTCAACACTTTTCCATGTGGGTACAAAATGGTTTTAAAATCCTTTGAAATGCTTCTCATTATCTGGAAACATACTCCAATAACTGAAGAAACTTTCCTATTAAATATGCATAAATATATATTGGTAATGACTCTACCCTTGTCTGATGTTTACAGAATTGTCATGTTTGATCCACATGTAGTATATGTTTCTCAGACAGAACCCTCTGTTAGGGCATTTAAACTTAATTTTTGGTGTGCATACAAAGTGAAATAAATGTTGCAAGGATGTTTACTTGTTTAAGTGGCAAGCATGTGCTCAGGAAGCTGTTAAAGAGCATGAGTAACTTCTAAAAAATAGAAGAGTAAAATGTTGGTCACTGTTTTGATCTGCTAACTTTGAAGTGTTTGTAGCTTAAGGGAATTTTCACCATTCATATTCTGGTTAGTTTGAAAGTAAACTTCAATTTGGGTGTAACTAAATTACATGATCCTAGTGAATAAACCTACTTTAAAAAACATGTATTACTTGAAAGCAATTAAATGAATAGCAAATATTTACATTGCTCTTTTTATGTGGACCTAAAGCTCTTCGTAGTTTGGAACAGAAACTTAGAGCTTAAAGCAACCCATGTCTGGAAGATAAGATGGATGGCTTTGGTGCAGGTCATTTGTCCTTTTTTCAGGAGTGATGCCACTTCTGAACACAGAAGATGTTCTAGCTCCTGGTGTTGTTCTGCTAGGCAAGGGAGTGCAGCTGTGGCAGAGCTCTGCACAAAAAGAGGGAAAAGTTGGCAGCATGTGTACATTTGGGAACCTGTGCTGCAGCATTTCCATACATGCTTGCTGGAAGAGGATGAAAACATGACTGTCAGCAGGGGTAGGAAAGCCTTTGGAGAGGTTCATGTTATTGCTTTGGTTTGGGAGAAGAGTTGTCTAAAACTGCTTCTTGCATCAGGAATGAAATATTTACTTAGTGTCCTCTTATGGCTGGCTGACTTGTGCATAGCACTTCCAGCACTGCCTTCCCACAAAAGTCACCACAGGCTCTGGGAGCCAAACTCCTCTGCCACACCCTCAGGTCAGTACCAATTACACCTGAGTTTCCTGGATTAGTTTCTTGACACTGTTTCCTTCTTGCAGGGACTAGTTCCTATCAGCTTCTGTTGCAGCGTCTCCTTTCTGTTTCCTTCCTCACTGGTTTTGGGCTGCTCCCACGCCACCATCTCCTGCCACTTAGGGACTACGTGGCTAAATGCTTGGTGTTCCAATCTGTCTGCTGCTCCCCTTGCCAAGCATTAGCACCTTTCCTACTTGTGCTTAGTCCTCTCCTGCTTTTCTCTAGGCCAAAAGACAGTGGAGATGCTTTGGGTAGGAAAAAGACTGATTCCTTCTGGAGGCCCATTCCATCACCCATCTTAGGGGTAGGTGCCAGTATTGCATCCATGGGATTATTGATCTTCCCGTGGCTGCTCATTTTGCCAGTGTGTACAAAGGACCTTGCAGGGGGTCACGCTGGAACCAGGTAGGCTCCAGTGTTTAGCAGATGAAGTGGTTCCTAATTTCCCATAAGCTTTCCGGGGCAGTTGTTACCCTGCTCTCTGTCCTTATTGTTGGCATATGGAGCTTCCATCCTTCTCCCTTGGCCATGTGACCGGTCAGACCGATGGGATCTGTAGCTGTCTGTGCTGTGCATAACACTGTTTTTGAAACACCCTAATTCCCATTCCAGTTCTTAGACTGTTACAGACTGAGTTGGCCCTTGAGGCAAAAAAAACCCCTGCCTTTGGGATTGTTTATTTTCATTGCTTCCTAGAGAAATTCCTTGATCTTTTCTTTCTATACTGGAAATGGATAAAAAGTATTTCTGAAGTTGGTTTTATCTCACATGCAGTGACTGAGGTGTCTCAAAGACAGAAAGCTGCATGTGAGGGAAAGTGTTAGGCTGCTTGTGGGAGCAACAGAGCAGAGCTTTTTGGATTGGAGCAGAAGGAGGAAAAGGATACGTAGGAGGACAAAAATATGTAAAGCAGAGATGGTGTAAAGTCAGCACAGATTTACTTGGGGGGATCTTGAAGTGCTGGGGGCCAAGCAGAAGAAAGCTCAGTGCTTGTAACTGTGTTAATAGGTAGCAAGTGCCATCTTGAATAAGAATTCTGCACTTTGAGAGTTGAAAGGGGAATGAAGTTGTTTTTTGTGAGTTGAGAGAGGGAAGTTGTTTGAGCAGTTGTTCAAGCTGCAGGTCAGTGTTTCTTAACTGCTGGGTTGCAGTTCAAGGGAAACAGAGTCGGGGGGTGGTGTGTGATGTAGGGAGGTGGTTGAATATTCAGAATTTGGTGGCAGCAAATCAGGTCTCTACATTGGATAGAAGTGTGGCTGCTCCCCCCATCCCTACAGCTGTGTCACACATACCTGCTCTGGAAGGAAGAAGCTGGGAAGAGCTGGTTCCTGACTGCAGGGGAAGCAGCAAGGGAAGACAGCAGCAGTGGTTCCCAGAGTGTGGCAAACTGGGCATGTTTGTTCTTGGCCCTGAAGGATGTTAAGATGTTGAAGATCCCAGACTCGAAGTAGACTGGCCTCTGGTTGATATCTAGTTTTTGTGCTGGTGCAGGCTCATGTCAGCAACAGGTATTAACTTAAAACAGTGTAGTCAAATGGTCTGGTGTATAACTCATTTGGTTTGTTTAAACCATTCCTTCTTTTTCTTCATTTGGCCTTGTGCCGGTGTCAGTCTTCCATGCTCCCCCATGCTTCTTATTTCTTTTTCTCCATCAGGTCAGCAGGCATGATGGAGGAAGGGTTATATTTGCTCTGACAACAGGCAATCCTAGTGAAAGCTCCTGTATTCTTGAAAGTTTTGCTTAAAGTAAGCAAAGGCATTGAGCTGCAGCAGGTGGTGTCAGGAACTGCTGCAGAGCACAAACTGGGCACAGATGTACTGACAATGTAATAACCTAGCACTGAATAAATGACCAACCATGTTCCTTGATGAGACACTTCTCATTCAAATCCTGAGGTAGAGCAGTGGTGGGGAGGCAACACCATTCCTACTCTCGCACCTCCTTAGACTGAGGGCTGTGAAGACCAGGGCTGTAAAGTGTCTATGTACCCTGTGGTGCTATCCAAAATAAATGCCATGTGCAGTTTAAAAAAACACTTCTGGGTGTGACTGTGGTAATGTCTAATGCGCTGTTGGTTTTCTGAGAAAGCTGCAGAAAAATAATTTCCATTAGTCTGTAGTGGGTAGGCAGCAGGATCCAGTACCAGTCTCCCTGGAGCTTGTTATAAGCCACACACTGCTCAAAATCTCTGCAGGGGTCCTCTGGGGCTGGACTGGTAACTCCATTTGGGACTGGCAGCTGCTTCATTTTGCATTAGAACAGGAAAGATTCATCTAAGATCACTAGCCTTGACTTATTGTAAATAAGACCTTATTTATCTAATAAACTACCTTCTTAGCCCACCAACACTACTTGCCACCTGTCAGAATCATGCAGGTTATGGGCTAAGCCTTTTAATTGCAGCTCCAGGGAGCAGGTCATGCTTTCACTATGGATTTGTTCAGTGAGAAGGCATTTCTGTGAAACACAAGTCCTGTCCTTTTAATTTTTCCACAACTGAGGTGATTGAGATATGATTCTCATTTTACTGGAAGGCACCTGTAAGTGAAATGATCAGTAAGGGCTGCTAATGTGGAGCCCTGCTGGTACAATACCTTCTCATTTACTTAGCTGCTGTAGATCTTAGCAAGGTCAGAAACAAAATTATAGCAAAGGTTCAGGGTTCTGCCTGGCCAAACAAATGTGGAACATGGCCTTGCCAGCTGTGCTGTGTAAGTAATGGTGCCCGTGGTCTTCAGAGTTCCCTCAAGAAAGTGAGAGCAATGCAGTAACTTTAAAGAGCTTTTTATTAGTAATGCATAAACAAGAAATTGCAATTCAGTACCACATAACATGGAAACAAGCAGCAGACAATTCTTTTGCCTTCTGCTGGTAGAGCTGATGCCCCTGGTGTCCCTGAAGATGCGCAGATGGTACGTGCACAGTGACAGCACAGAAGCAGGGGAAGCTCAAAGGGGAAGGGTTTGTGCTTTAGACCTGTTCATGTCCAAAAAGTGCACCTCCTGTTTCAGATTTTTTTCTTTATTAAAGAAGGGGGTTAGGGGGATGGAACCAGCTTTAACAGAAACACAGCACAAAAACCCTTCTCGATATCTTCATTTTGCTTTTGATTCACAGGTAGTGTAACCACCAGCCCTTCAATAGGAACATGTCCACCTTAAAGGCCCACAGCTGAAGCTGGGCCTTGGGCTCTGTCTCTCCTGAAAGCTGGGCCATGAGAGTGCTGCCTCTCTACAGAGCTGTGCCAGCTGAAATGGTGCTTATTTTCATCAAACCTTGGGAGCTCACCTCCTGCAGAACTTACATCAACTCATGCTCATGTCCTTTAATTCTAGATTTAGCAGATCTCTGAACTCAGATTTCTGAAATCCAGTTAAAAAGTCCCACACTTCATTGTCTGGCCTGGGGCCCGTCCTGCAAAAGCCAAAGCATTGCTGGCTCCCATTTCTAAGCACTGGTGTCACTGGTTAGAGAAATGCAGAGAGGACCTGAAGCTTAATGGAAACACCAGCAGCTGCATCAGAGGGACCAAGACTATGATTTTTTCATACTGAGTGCTCTTATGGGTTGGGATTTTTTAGAAATCAAACAATCAATTTTTAATCAATAGTCAAACAGGTCCTTTTCAGCTGTGAGTTTACAGTAGCAGCCTGGCACCTTGAAAGACGATCTGCTTACAAATCTGTTTTTTAATTAGCTATAATAGGGCCTATTCTGAAGAGTCTGTTCCAAAGGGCTTCCTCTGGAAATGTTCTACAGAACCCATCTCACTAACCTTTGCCGACAGCAGCAGCTCCTGTTACTTCAGGACACAGAGCCTGGGCTACCCCATATCTGACAGTCAGTTCAGCCAGGCACTGCCACTGTAAAATAGCCTGACCAGGGAAGAAACTGGAACATTACTGAATTATTGCAAATAAACAAACTAAGCTACTACTGCATAAAATTTGATACCTGTTTAGCTCCACCTCCTGATTATGCCCTATGACATTTGTTGAATGCAGACCTACCATAGAAAAAATCATTCACAAGTCTTTGCTTGTCAAAGTATTGTGAAGTTTCACCTCTCTGGAATTTGTTTCACCTGGAATTAGGGCTGATTTTTCAACTACTGATAGCAGATAGAAACTTGTACTGCGGGATCCTTTCAGCTCTGACACTGAGCACTCAGGTCTTCAGCAGCAGCTCTGAATATTCTTTAAACAGTTTGTAACCACTTTGAAGTGTCTTTTTGCATCTGGGGGCCCTGGGACACGGAGTAGCTCACATCTTGTGCCAAAGCAGCTGAGCAACATGGGCAGCTCTGGCATTTTTCAATGTCAAGGTGAGGGAACAGGGAAGGCCCAGGGCTGCCTCTGCTCTGGGCTCCTGGAGCTCACAGGTGCTGCTCAGCATGGGGGTTCTGTGGCTTTGGGTATCACATCAGGCTGAGCTAATGCCCCTCTGTCATGGTTCTGCTACTCATCACTACAAGGAAGTTCTGGGGAATAGCAATTTCAGGTACCCAAAAAATCTGAAACACTGTAGTAAAAATCAGACAGAAACAACAAAAGAGGTTTCTATAGCTGGAATTGGTATTCATAAACATTCTCAGACTGGCTTTAAGATACACATATACAAAAGAAGAAATAAACCAAAGCAGCTCCAAGTTATCAACATGGCAACAGTATAAAATTTTCTGGTAACATGAACATAATCCATGTGCTGTAGCACCAGAATATAGAGTTGCAGCACCTTTCTCTCATGCCTGTGTGCTGTCACTGTTTCACAAATGAGGCTGAGCTGTAAGACAGACATTCCAAAGAGTTGTGCAGAGCTGCTGGATGAAGTAAAGCAGGAAGGTAGCAATCAGGAGTTTAAAGCTGGAGGTTCTAAGTAAGTTTTAACCTATAGAGCATGCAGCCAGTAACGAACCAGGGAAGCTGATGCTGAACTTGACTGGGGGGAAAGGGATGCTCAGGAGAGAAGAGAGAACAATGTAAGAGTTGTGATAATAATGTTCTCTCCACTTCTGGTTTAAAAACTAAACCAAATCCATCAAAAACCTCTCTGAAAGACTGTCAGCATTTCTCTCCCAGTGATGAGGGAGGGATGGAGTTTTCCCAAAGCCTGTATCACATGCAGGACAAATGTGCTGCCTCAGGTACAGCCCGCCAGTGTCGGAAAAAGCAGCACACTGGTAACAGCGGGAGCTGGCTGCAGATGATGACGAGGAGCTAATCACATCACTGGGGTTACACAAGCAGTTTTTATTGCTATTCTAAGGGTACTTCGACAGGTTTTCATCCCTTCATGCAGCCCAGCCAGTGTTCAGCTGTGATGCAATCACTTTCGTTAACAATTCTTTGCCAAAAGAAACATCTGACTGATCTTACAAAACTATAAAAGCATGAAAAAGAGAGAGACAGAACCTTTAAATCAGCTTCCCCATGAATAATTAACACAGACAAGGGTTATAATGGAAAGGCATTTTATTTTTACCAGGTAACACCCCTCCCTGTATAAAGTAATAGAGAAAGGGAAAAAAAACCCCAACAACCCCTCGAAACACTATTGTCACCATCAACACTTGAAAGGTCAGGTCTGAGAGCTGCAGCAAATGCCTGCTCACATTTTCCATCACCACCGTGAGGCAGAGCTGGTTTCGCATTCCCCACAACCAGGTTCACATACAAAACAAGACTGATGCTGCCAGAGGCATTTTTAGCTCCTTGGGTTTCCTATGATATACTTTAACAGACCTTGGGCAAACTAATAAAGCTAAAAAAACCAGAAGAAAATAATTTTAAAATTCATGGAAAGGAATTCATTGTGCTAGTGCTGCATTCTTTTCAGCAGTAATTCACTCTAAGATGTGCAAACTGTATTAGGGGGCTGAAAGCATTAAGTCTAATAAAAGATAACAGCCAACACACATATAAATAAGACTCATTTCCTTTTTAAAACATCGTGGGAAAGTCAATTCCCATTGCATGATTGATGGAGACTTCCTAAATATTAATAAATATATTACAGATATTTACAAGCTTCTGATTTCCCCCTCTGACACTGACGTGAAGTTCAGCCCGTAACTAGGACATGCTGGGCAGCACCATGGGGTGCTGGGCCAATGGCTGCAGTGGATTTGGGATGCTGGTGCAGGCAGGGAGGAGATGGAAAGCTAAAAATAGCCCACTCCGCAGAGCCAGGCAACCAGCGAGCTGAGCTCCTTCAGGCTTTCTGTGACGAACCAACCCGCTGCTTCTCCTCTTGTGGAATGAAATGCCAGGGTAATGCAGAGCTGTGCCAGGGAGGAAGGGATGGAGTGAAGGGGAGAGGCAGCCCTCCACACCATGTCTTCTGGAGCCTGCCACAGCATGTGCCAGCAGCTTGGAGGGTTTTTTTCCAGGGAGAAAGGGAGGTTATCCAGGCCCTGGCCCGTGGCAGCCCTGTGTGAGCAACAGGGAGCCATCTGTACAACCACGGCAGTGTCGTTCAGTGTTTGTGCCCTGCCCAGCACAGCAGAGCCTGCCCTGAGCCAAGGACTTGTGGGAATTCTGGGAAGGCACAGGCCGGATCACAAGGCTCTGCCACTGCCCCAGAGCCACCCCAAACACTGCCAGAGTGGAGCAGGGCACAGGCATGAAAGCCTTGTTTCCCTTCACATGCTCAGGAGTTACTTAGTCCTTCATCCTGCCTGCTCTACATCATCCCAAATTCCTCTCCAAGAGGAAAAGAAATGTGCTGGATGCCCTGCACCTCGGTGGCTTGAGGACACCAGGGAAGCAGACTGAGCAGAGGACTGCATGACTATAACATGGCCGGGGCATCTCCATGAAAAAATTACGCCAAGAACGGCAACAGGGCAGATGCAAAGTGAGATTTCCTGTGTTCATTTCTGTCTGGTTTCCCTGGTGCGCTGTGCAGCAAACACACGGCCTGGTTTTGGCACAAAAACAAGAAAAAGTGCTGATGTGACTGAGATCAGGCGACCCTTGCAACAACAGCAGAACCTTTCCCACCAGCCAGCTTGTGCTACTCCCCTGCAATCCTGCATCCCTATCTCATGCCAGTACTCCAAGTGCCTCAACATGCAAGACACTTCTCCAGAGGTACCACGAGGAGAGGGCTGTGACACCTGACTTTACACAGGACAGCAAGGAGGGAGAGTTAGCACTGAGCCCTGCTTTTCCTGTTTGCATTGGTTCAGAAAAAAATAGAAACTATTTCAATAAGCCCTACATATGCAAAAATTCTCATTTTCCAAGGGGGCTTTTAACAAAAAAATAAGGATGGCTGACTCCCTGGGAAGGTTCACAGAGACTTTTGCATGTGCTTTTCAAATCAGCCTAAAAGAGACGATATGGATGGCTGCTCCAAAGGCTGCCAAACGGGAGCCAAGCAGCCCTGGTGCCTCCCAGCCTGGGCACTGTGCCCTGCCAGGGCCACAGGGGCAGTCTGTCTCTTGGGCTTTTTGGACAGAGAAAGCTGTTTTGATTAATACACCTTTAAAATGATGTTATGGAAGTCCAGTCCCAGCTACTTTGGAGCAGTTCTGAGGTATCTCTCATTAACTCGAAGTATAGAAATGTTAATAAATAGATCTGAAACTTTTCTGCTATGTCATTCTATAATACACTGCTATATAGATATTAAATATGCCTCAGGGTATTAAAAAATTTATGAAAAAAGTTACAGTAGTTGATTTTCAAGTATTAATAACTTGGCTATGTTAGCTTGTTTTTAAATACCAAAAAGATCTGGCCCCAAATTACTGACTAAACTCTGGCTATGACTGAATTTAAAAAAAAAAAAAGTATTTTGAATATTCAAAAAAGTGCAAAAAAGCGTGAGATGTCAGTTAATGTAAAATTGTTGGAACTTCTAAACAGTTAGTCTAGCACTCCCTTGTGAGTGAATCAAAAAGGGGGGAAGAATGAAAAAAAGATTAAAGAAAAAAAGAGAGATCACTCCCAATCTGAGAGAGCACTGTCCCAAATTTCAGCAGAACATGAATTTTTACAGCCAAGTTATAAACCCCAGAAAAAATGGGGTTACTAGTGGATATGCTGTCAGACAGAACTATAGCAGTATCTGTGTGTTCCATTATAATACAAATTTACACCTTACTCACTGCTTTCTATGAGTAACCACGAGAACAATTTTACAGGTACTCAGTTAAAATTAGAAGCCTCCCTTATTTCCTGTCCTCCCCATAAACTGTACAACTTTGTCTACTACTAAAATCCACTGCTACTAGTAGTCATTATCATACATTCAAGATAGAAAGTAAACTACTAAAACCTGCTCAGGAGTCACTCAGAAGGACACTAAGGCTTAAGAAGTACAGCAGCTCAGGGGTATGACTGACCACACAGGTGAAGAGCTTGGTCACCTGCTTTGCCCCAGGACACTGCCATTGTAGAGTCCTGTGCTGAACCCCGATCTCAGAGCAACCAAAACGGTTCAAAGGAAGATGGATTTGCCTGGAGCTGCTCACGCTGGGTGCCTGGTGTGTGACACGGCCCTTGGCTGCCTCAACAAGGGCGTGAGCATTCCGAGGGTGGGAATGCAGCAGGATCTACTGTTTGCTACTGTGCTAACACTGACACTGTGCTAGGTCTGGTTCTCCATCCAACACCTGCTCTCAGCTCATCTCAGGAAAAATGACTCAAAGCATGGTTAAAAAAAGACTGAAAGCAAGAAAAGGCTTTCTCATTTTGACATACACGTACAAAAGAGGCAACCATTTCAAACTATGGATTTTCTCCCAGCGCGAGCAGCTGACCCGTCGTGTATCAACCTGCACAGACCCAAACACAACTCTCTGTGTCTCTGGGAACTGCTGGAGTAGGAAATCCTGTGATCAAATGCAAACCCAAGCCAGTCAGGTGGAACAAAGCAATGGGGTGACAATCCAGTTCCAGTGACGTCGCCCATGGATGCTGACCTCACGGAGACAGGAGCGCAGCAGAAGGCACACGGCTCAGATCTCGTTGATCGTCCTTTCCGAGGGGCAGTACTCCGAGGTTCCTGGGGATGACATGTAGAAGGACTGTGTCTTCCTTTTTAACCTGGCTCGCTTGTTGGCCAGAGACAAGCTGCGCCGGCTCGAGTTGATGATTTCTGAGATGAACTTCTTGCAGTCCACGCAAACCTCCATTGTGCTCCAGTCCTCCATTAACTCTTTGGGAAACTCTTCTTGTGACTTATCCACAGACTTGGACCTTGAGGTCAACCTGAAAGGCGAAAGAGCAGGATCTGTCACATTGTTTGTCTGTAGGCCCCAGGAGAAATCACATCAGAAAGGTGTGGATTTAAATTTTCCTTTCTCCTGTCCCAAATTACACAAAACACTGGAGAGAACAGCTTCTGCCTGGATTGGCAAGATTGCAGGGTCACTGACTGAGGGCGTGTGTAACATTTACATCCTGGCAAAAACAACCTTACTAGTAACGGAAAATAGCTGATGTCTTTGGCTAATCTACACAGCACCATAGCCATGGTGACCTATGCAGAAGGTTTATACTGCAGATTCCCTCAAAAATGAGCATTTCTTTTATATTTAATTTCTTGGATTAGCCTTTGACAACCATCTGTGTATAAGATATAAAACCAACAGATAACTTCATAATTTTAGTTGGAAAAATTATGAAAATTGGAGTAAGAAAAATTAGGGGGAAAGAAGATGAATCTGTGCACTAGACATCATGGAATGCTCATTCAGTGGGTGATTTCAGCCTGCAAAATTTATCTCCAAAGAGTCCATTCACAACAGAAAAAGACACGTTAAGGATATTTTCTCAGAGGTCCTACAGAAATACAGTTGTCCCAGACTCTCATAACTTTGCAGCAGTCATGTGAGAAAGATTTAAAACACTGTTAGGTTGCTATTTCTGTAAATCAAAGCAATGACTAGATGAGACCTGGCTTTTCAGCCTTCAGAAAACTTACTACAGGCATTAGAAACATGGCCAGCTACAAAATAGGTGAGCAGCATCTTCATGATTGATAACCCAGCAGGAAACATTTGGGGAACACTTCCAACAGACAGCAGTGAGGCCTGGTTGTCTCTCACCTGCTCCGCAGGGAATGGTGGTGACTGGTAGAGGGTTTCTCTGGCCTCATGAAGCTTTCTCCCCTTTGCAAGGTTGAAGGTCCCAGTGAGAAGATGGGGAGGGTGGAGTATGGCTTCGATGGCAGCCGCATCTGTTGAGAACAGCACAGGGCATGTGCAGCGTCATTACAAAAATTGCAGCTTTTTAGAAAGGCTTGAAACATAGGTTTCCTTACTTACTTTTTTGCAACACTGTGAGCATACAGGCCTGTGTAAAAAAGGAAGAGCATGAATCAATCCATTGGGAAAAACTATGTTTAAACAGTATAAGTTTAAGTATAAGGGATTTCAGGAGTTAGAAACCGGCCCCCCTCCATTCTCCCCTTAAACAAATATTTTTATTTTCAAAGCTTCTTCAACATAGTAACTTCCATCAGAACATGAAGCCAGAAGCAAGGAGAAATGCTGAACAAAAACTACATCTAAATTAAAAATAGGGGAAGAAAAAAGAAAAATAAGCTGGTTTTCCCGTAAAGAAACCTCTTTTGGTAAGACTAAAACTCAGTGATTACATAGATCTTCTGACTTATTGTCTCTCTGTTAACTTAAAATACATCATTTTGCCTGGAAATATTTCTTCTTGCATTTCCCCTGCCCCAATACTCAAAAAATAGCCCAAAAAGTAAATTGCCTTGAAATGTTTTTCCCAAACACAGACTTTGTAGAACTGTTGAGTGGAGAGTCTGAGTAAATTCCATCTTGGTTTCTCATAAGCACTTAAAAAAAAAAAGAATGCTTCTCTCACTTTCAGTCTAGAGTTTCAGTCCAAGGAAGCAATTCTTACTTACAATTCACTTACAAATGAAATATTTCTGCATAGTTTTTTAAAACATAGACTGTTACAGAAATAAACCCAACCAACTACTGCTGTATGCAGCAGAAACTTTTGAGGGTTTCTAATGTATAAATCAATCATTTTCCCTAAGAAATTGTACTTATTTATTAACAGACATTAAATACTTACCTCTTGCAGAACTGACAAGTGTAAGACCAGGTAAAGAAAGAAAACCTTCTTGTTCGACAGCAAAAGCAGAGCTAGAGAAAGAAGAACAGAGGAATCCACAGTGTTAAGCAAAGTCCCACACGGTGATGACTTCACCCACCAGTTGCTGTTGGCAAGGTCACAGTGGCAGTGCTACATCCAGTTCTTGGGGTCTGTACTTCTAAGATGATATTGAGAACAAGGTCCAGAATTGTATTTTCATATATTTGGAATTAGGCCTTTTATTGTTTTGCCTAAATTAAATATTTTCCCATTAACTAGGTAACTTTGGTTAGAAATAAAAGCAAACAATTTTAATAGTGGGGTAAATTAATTAAAGCCTCAACATACTTTGAGATTTGATAAAAACTCATTACTAAGCTTTATATATCATGACAACAGGCAACAGTTGAATCTAATGAATGACATTATAAGATTCTTGTTCCTCTGCCTTAAATGTATTAAATCTTTAAAATAAAGTTGTGTACTAGACACAGGTAGGCCTGTAGATAAAATACACATTGAAGTCAAAATAGACTTCCTGGAGGTGTCCAAGAAGCACAAATAAAACTGGGAGAAAAGGATGCTGCTTCTACTGGAAGTACCAATCTCCAACCTCCAGTTTACAGAAAAATGCATTAATTAAGAGGTCTCTAACATTAAACCTCCTTCTGGAGTCACATGTTGCATCACTTCCCTGAAGGCTTTAATTCCCTCTGTGCTTGATAGTAAGGATTCATATATGAAGAACTTGTAGTTTTCTATTGCTATCTGTAATTCTATTTTCTGGAACAGAAAAGGTAACCAAACCTGCAGCAGGCATGGGGACAGAAATCACCTCAGTCAATGAAGTTCAAACCAGACACATACAGATACATTCTGATCATTGCAAACACTACTGAATTTTTATAGACAATCTAAACAAACAAGGTGTTTCCATGAAAATTTTTGATGTTTCTGGACATCATTTGAAGAAGATGACCCATGTGTCACATATTTAGGGGGATGTTTGGTGGATAACTCTTCTTTCTCTCCAATAGAGGGTAAGAAAGAAAGGTAAATGGGAGGCTTGTGCAACTGGCCTCCCTCAGTACCCTTCAGAGCCTCCTCAGACTCAGCCCTACCTTTCCTTTCTTGAGAGCAGTGTAGACATCTTTATATTGCTGGTACTTCTCCAGCTCCGCCTTCACAAGCACCTGACGGATGTGCATGACCTCCTCCACTGTCAGAGCCAGACATTCCACAGGGTAACAGAACTCCTCCTGGAAGCCAAAGCCCCCACATTATTTCACAGACAAATGGATTCTTCCAGAGTTCAACCTAGACAACCAGCCACCTGGTTAGTAACTCCAGAAACAGGGGATTTCTCCCATCAAACTGGAATAGCACTGGCTCATTCATGGGCATCACATGAGGGCCAAACCATTGGAAGCTGCATAAATGTGATGTAAATGGTCTTATGTTCAGCCTTCACAACAAGGATATTTTCCTTCATCTTTCCTCCTCAAATCACTTGACCCTTCTCTCTATTTGTCTTTCATTACAAACATTTGATTCAAGCCAATCAACATTCAGGTTTATAATTTGAAAGGGAAAATGTAATATGGTAGATGGCATTATTTTATGTATACTGTTTGAGGTATACATTAAATAATTTCTCTGAGACTTTGTGATGCCCAGAGTGGCCAAGGAAAGTTGTTAGTAGCCCATTCTAGCAGAAATTTTTATTCACTGGTACCACATCTTGGTGCTCACTTGATCAGAATCACACCAAGACTACAAATAGTTACATCAGTTCAGGCAGAAAAGTTCTTCTTTCTGCCCCAAGAAAGTGACAGAAGCAATTTAAACTTTACAGAATAATGTCTCAGTATCAAGCAGGTAAACTGCTTACCCGGTGTTGCATTATAAATGGTAGAGACTCAAATAGAGAATTAGCAGCCAACTTTCCACTTATAAAATTTTGCATCTGTTCTCTGTTGCAGCATTTAGGAGAATATTGAGTGCAGAACTGCTGAATTTGGCACCAGGGAATAAAAAGCACCAACCCAATTTGTAATCCAGCCCAGTAGTTGATTATACATTTCCAAAAGAAAGACAGAAACCTCTGTGGGAACTCCCATTGCTTAATGCTTAGTGAACCTTTTCAGTCAGCCCAGAGGGGCTACTGTGCAGTAATGACAATGACAGGCAATGCTCTCTGAATAAACGAAGGAAATTTTTCCTGCATACACAAAGACGTGGCTGACAGTTTGGAGATCTCGTTTACAAATTGAAGTGATGAATCGGCTTAGCACGGAAATGCTCCATTTCCATGTACTCAGAGGTCTGTTCTGTCTTTCCCTCAGATTAAAAAGAAAATCTTTCTACGTTGCAGACCTGGCAAACATTAGCATTTAGGAACCACCACATTTTTAAAAACTGTTGTCTTACCTATCTAGAAAGGGAACACAAAGAAACTTCACTCTGTTTAGGATGCCCCACAAAAGACTAGAATTGAGTTAACTTTGTTAGTTTTGCCAGCTAAAACTTTGAGGTACGGAACACTAGTTTTCTGGAAAAAACAAACTACATCAAAAACAGCTGCAATTTGCTCTGAGGTGTAAAACTGCACAGCCAAAACAAAGTATCTTCTGTTCCTTATGAGCAACTTTACAGCTAACCAGCAACTCTCAGCGTTTCGTTCTGGGTTCTTCCCATAGCAACTGCCTTGCTATGGGGAAGGCACGGCTGAAGGCTGGGGCGACACAGGAGAGGAAGTGGGTGGGAAAGCGGGATGCTCACAATGCCAGCAAATCCCCGAGTCTGCATCGTGGGAGGCTGAGGGAAACTACCCGAGGTGAATGAGGCTGACTGAATGCTTGCAATCAACCAGAGCTTTAAGTCTTTTACAAACACATCTCTTACTTGAAGCTCTTCCTTCCCCCTCATGAACGCCCATTCCTTTAATTTACAGAACGATGACGTCAGGGAATATTGCTCCTTTGAAGAAATTCTGCGGGTCTGCTATAGGTGTAGAGCACGTACTAGGGGAATAGTGTGGGCCTGCTGTTGTACCAATTGAAAATGAATACCATTAAAATAGAAATAGCCAGCGGGCAGCAGGGGAAACATAGAAAATATTCACATGTTTAAATGCTAATGTTTTAATTCCAGTGGTTACACAAGGACAACAAAATGTTAATGCAACATTAAATGAAAGATAAATAATCCGATTTCAGAAAACTGCTTGGGGTTCCCTTTTCAGAATATAAATAAGTACACAAGAAAATCTTTTGTTTCTACACTACCTCTAAGGCATTGAAATTAATTAAATTTTGCTAAGCACTGGCTAAACTTCATTGAACAATGATGCTTTGGAGTTATTGCTCGAGCTTCCAACAATAGCCTGCACCCAAATTCAGCAGCTCCAAGTGAGAGTACTCTCTGCAATACTCACATATGACAGAACATGGAAAGATGAAGTGTGGTTTGAATGGTCTTGATTTTCCAGAACTACACTCAATACTCTTTTTAATATTAAACACAAGCCAGCACGTTTATTTTTAAAGTGTAAAATTATTTGAAAATACTATTTTGAACTTGAAGTTCCCATGATCCTCTTGGGGACTGGCTTAACACTGACTGTGCAATCACCTTATAAACACTATAGCTTAAGGTGTGTATGTATAACTTTTTTATGCAGGAAAAGCAGGTAGTAAGAATTGCATAGCTATAATGTGCTTTGTAGGTAATTCTTAGTGTACACATACCTAATAGGTTCTTATGACTAACACATTTTTACTCTAATGTATTTCTTTTTCTCATTAAAGGATGTCACTAGACAGTCAAATGAGTGGCATTAGTAAATTGCAAAATGAATGAGTGCCAGAGTGGCCTCAAAATTTTGCAATTCACAGGCACTCTAAACTCTTGCTCCTTTTGCAGACTGAAAGTTTCTAAAAGTTCAGCTGGGCATGTCAACTATAAATTCTCCTATAAGAGGTTTCACCCTTCCACTTACTGATCAGGACAACAAAAAGAAGCAAAAATTAAATAATTCATGTTCAGTTAACATAGGGGTAAATGAATTACTTCTTCTTTTCAGTGGATTGGCCTTCCCTGATAGATGCATATGAGCTATTCTGCAAGTTCTGATACATAAATGTGCTGAGGACCAAAACAATATGTAGGTTTTCAAGTAAAGCAGATTGCAAATGCCCTCCCATTCTACATAGTGTACCTTGGGAGAAACATAAAACCTTATTCTTTTCAACATAGTCCAAGGATCACAATAGTTTTGCCGGATTTTTGCTGCAGGGTCTTCATGTGCTGTAATATTTAAAGTCTGTCCCATTGATAATCTGGTGATGTTGCATTTTTAGTTTGCTGTCCTTTCAGAATTGATTTCTTTTCCCCGTGAGGTGATTGAAGACACACAAATATCCTACACACATTGAAATCAAAGTCAATCAGGTGCAATGTCCCAGCCTAAGCTGTAATTCTTGCCACAGCTGAGGAAGTGCTCCCCTAGGTGGGAACATGCTGGTGAAGGTGATTTCCAAAGCCAGCAAAAAGAGGCAAACCTTTGTGGGTTTCCACCTGCTGGCAAAAGCTCTCTCACAGAGATAGTACATAGCCCCTGCCACCCCACACATGGCTGCTTCGACGGGATGAGAGCTGAGCAGAGAAGCTGTTTGCATAGTTGAAAAAAGTGGTCTGAAAGTCATCCTTGGAAATAAACTGGTTATCCTAGGAACCTGAACAATAGATAGGAAGCAGAGAAGCGAATGCTGTGTATAAATGAAGCTATTAGCTTTGGTCCTCTGGGTCATGAAAAAAAATGGTAATAAAAATAATTCAAAAAACAAACAGACTGCAAAGGCACCCCCATGTAAATCTCAGGACACTGAATTGATCACACTGATTAAGCATCAAATCAGCTCACTACAGACCACCAGGGCTGACCCCCCCCAAAATCACTGAGCCACTCTGCCTTTCCGCGTAGCCCTGGCAGGGTGACATGTCAAAAGGACTGTTTTTGGCACTTTTCCAGGTTTGTTTCCCCTCTCCACCTACTTGGGCCTAACTACCTCTGTCTGATGAGATGCCAGTTCACAAAACCATCGTTAGTATGCAAGAGAGAGGAGTTTCTTGCTAATCCTGCTAAGAGACTGTAGCAAACCCCTGCCTGGCTTCGCTGGCTTTGACAGCTATTTGCTGACAAGGCTTCTTTCACTTTCGAGAGAAACCAGGGTCACAGGAGCTGGTGATAAGAAATTAAACTCAATCAGTCCTGGAGGAAGGCATAAAGAATGATGAGGTCAAGTAAAAAATAAATAATACTCTGCACTTATTGCATTCACTCTGGGAATGGCAATTTCACAGGTGCAACATCTGGCACAGCCACTGGAAGAGGTTGACATCCCTCTGGGAAGGAGAGAGTTGCAGGAAGCCAAAGTGTGGAACTGGGCCAGTGCCAGCATACCAGAACACATCTCCCAGAATGAAAAACAAGAGTGTTGAGGGAGGTGTCTGTCACACCCTAGAGGGCACTATTGCCAAGTTAAAGAATTAGCTCTCAAGGCATCAAATAAAATAGGTTCTCATTAACAGAACATAATTTCCCTACTGGTTTCCTTCTTTTTCATTTCAAAGTCAAAACTAGTCAAGCTAGGTGACAGTTCTCTAGAGATTTAAAAAAAAAAAAAAAAAAAAGACCAAAACAAACAAAAAATCCCAAAAGAAACTAGTAAACCCCTTCCCATCTGTTCCCAAATTAGTCTGACTTATCTAATGGCTTTTTCTCCCTTTTCCTTTAGTATTTTTTAGGAGGAATGGAATAATTGAATTAGTTTTTCTGCAGTGGTTTTATTTTTAATGTATTTTTCTAGGCATGTGTCAATGAACAGACCAACAGAGGGAGAATATGCATGTGGTCAAGAAGATCATGGTAAGAACTTGGTTGACCTATTTAAAATAACAACCTCCTGTAAGATTTTAAGTTGCATGATCCTCTGAAATACACGAGATTAATATTACAATGAGCACACTCAGTAACGCTAAAAGTGTGATGGAGCAAATGTCTCAGTATAACACAGGATGCTTTCTCCCCTCCTCCCTTTAAACTGCTTGTCTGGGAATGACTCTGGGCCTACCAGAAAATGAATTCTGGGTTTCCACATACAGTGAGTGCAGCAGGAGGTGACATGGCAACCCATTTCATGTGACAGTGACTTCAAACACGTGCTGAAGGAGCCCCTTAGCATGAGTCTGCTGCAATATATCCTGCTCCAAGTTCACTTTGACAGGAGATGTCCGCTTGGGCCGTGCATTTATCAACATGTTACTACCTGACCTGCATCTGGAATGAGAAACTACATTCTAATTGGAAGAATGTAATAAAATCTAGCAGACCTTTGAAAAGGAAAAGCCCATTGTGGGAATATTTGGAGGTATTTTTCCTGTAACTGATTAGCTTCATCATCTAATAGTTTTGGATCCTGGCTGTCATTTCTTGGGCCAACAAAAAAGCTCTTCAAAGCCCTTTAATACCACAGCACTACACGACAGGGCAAGTGAATATTCCCTTCCTTTCAAAACTCAGATGTGTTTATCGATTTCTCTATTCACCAGCACCTCATGGGGCACACTTTGAAACCCTGCTGGTATGAAAAGAGACAAGGAACATATCCTGCATGAAATTACAAAGCACTAATCAGTGTGTCAGCATAAACGAACCAGGATTTCATACCCTTTGCTGTTTGTACTCTGCTGGAAAACTGTTTTCAATTAAAACTAATTGATCAAACACACTGTACTTTCTTTTCAGGCAGTAATACAGGTTTTTGCCTCAGTAACTTCAACAAAGCAACACAGACAAACCTTGATTTGGATTACTGAAAGAGCTTTCATATGTATAAACATTACTAGGCAAGTTCTTAAGGTGGGAAGAAAAGAAATAATTCCATTCATCCAGTCATTAACTGCAATACTTCCAACAACTAAAAAAATTCCCCCAATTCTCAAAATAGATCCACTGCTTTGGAATTGTCTCTATTGACGTGGAATATCAGTAAGGTGAAGTTCATCTGTTTGGGTAACATTCTGAAACAAAAATCAAGACACGTGGTTTACCCAGAGTCCTAATCACAGTGCAAATGTTTTCTGAGGCACCTGTACCTGGGATTTTGGATAAATATGTTAGAGAGACAAAGTTCAAATCTTGATTTCAAAACACCTTTAGTAGCCAAGAGCTGTTTCTGAATTGAGGAGTTTTTTTTGGGTCATGTTCTAATCACACTGAAGCCAAGTTTTAATTTTCATTATACTCTTAGCATTCCTCTTTTTCTCTCTCCTACCACCCACTCCACTTACAAGTGACCTGGAGCTCTGTTTTGAAGGGGGTAGGAACTGTCTCACATTGGTTGGTGTTTCCTTTTCAATGGAGTGTCTTCTCTGAGGCGGCTGCCGTCTCTCGGGCTGCGGCGTAGACGATATGGGCAAGAACTTTGGAGGCACTAGGAATTCAACCAGTATAAAAAAGTTAGTTCTTCTACAACAGACTGTTGGATAACATTGCTCAGTACTTAATCCAGCCACTGATTTGCTAGAATTCCTACTGCTGGTGGCTGAAGTTACATATCCATACTGAGGTGTTTCAGCATATTCTTCTCATTATTTCACCATCATGCGCAGAAAACACATGCACAGATTACAAGGTTTATTACAAAACCTTCTCAATTAATTGAAACATTTAAAAACAAATAAAAAATATTGTTACACAGTAAAACCTGCAATTACTGTGCCTGAAAAAAAAAGAGACCAGATCTTGCCCTTTTCCCAGTAAGTATTTAGGAGAAATACTGGTGATTGCTAAGTATCTTTCAAACACTGCCACAGTGGCAGAGAGCAAGGAAACGTTTACATTTGTCTTAGGTTAGAACATGCTCCCATAGCAAAAAAATATTTTATGAGATGAGCATAGCTAAGCTATCCCCTCCATTCACTTGTGACTTCCTCTACAGTCCTACATAAACCTCAAGGATGAAACCTTCTGTCCCACAAAGATATCCACCCAGAGTGGAGGCTAATGCCTTCCAACTCGTTATCACATTTGACCCATTCAGCAGGGTTCAGCTTTAGAAGTTTATTCCATTAACAACTCTCAGCCTCAGCTTTCCACATAAGTTTGACACAAAGTTCATAGCACAGAAGACAACAGAAGTGTGTAAAAGCACCCACTGGGCTCTCTCATAACTCACTCTTCCTGCTGCTGGTGCCTTCTTGAGAGGGGTCTTCCACTTGCGAGGGGGAGATGCTGCTGCTACTTCCTGATTTGTGCACTGATTCCTCCTGTGTGGCAAGAGGAAAAGAAACAGCATTTCTCAGGGACGGTTGTTAGTTCTCCTACTTCTTTTTAGCACACAGAAACCACAAAGATATTTTGGACCATTCAGTCACTCAAAGTCCTAGAAGAAGTCCTGAGAAAACCACTGACTCTGCACAGTACTGAGCAAACAGAATTTCCAGTGCTCAGGTTTTTTTTAAAGTGAAATAAATGGTACATGATTTGAATTCAGTGTGTTTTACTACTGCACGAAAGAATAAGATCAGGAGAGAGGTGCATGAATCCACTGTAAATTGTAAATTGTAAATTTTCCTTGTTGTATTCAAAGACTTCTAAGGGTTTGCAGCTACAGCAGGTATGTTAACACAGCTTTGTATCTCACACTGACAAGTGATTAACACTTAGATTTCTCTGGCCTCCAGAGGAATGAGAGCCACTCACACAAGTGACTCAGGTGAAGAGAAATTAAACTGAATTTGACTGTACTGTTCCCTAATTCCCAATCCTGGTGTGTTTTTTTCTTTCTTCTGTATTTAAAAGAAATCTTATTCACTGTATCAACATGCTTCTTCTCAACAGCCAAGAGCAACTCCTGCAAGATGAAGGAAAGTGAAATAGGCTCTGACTAAACACCTCTCAGCTATCTAAAGCTTTATGCCACCCAAGTAATTAAATCCTTTGCTGTCACCTAAAGCCTGTCTTCAGCCACTCGATACCAGCAAAGAAACAGATCATCACAGAAGCCTCCCATATGAAGAGTGCTGAAGGACTGACCTTGAACGCTCTTTACCTCTAATGTGAATGCTTTCAACCAAAAAGACTTAACATCATTTAGGCTGTCAAGATTTACAGATCAAACAAGTGACCTGCCCTAAAATCCAGCAAGTGGCTGAGCTTCTCTCTCACAGATTTCCTTAGCTGAAAATCTCCACCAGCTGAAAGATTGCCTTCTTTGGTAACAACAAATCAGGAAGAAAAGCTGGCAGGATCACCTCAATGAGCACCACGCTTCACAGGACACGGGCCTCTACAAATTCCCATCAGGTGATCTGTCCTTTAGGCTTAGCCCAAGGGTAGATGTTGTATGTGAGGACACTGCTCCCACCTATCTGCCACAACACAGTGCTCTGCAAGGGGTCTCAAAGCAGCTCACATGCCCAAACAGTATACTCACTTTAACATTTCAATTGTGACCCGACAAAACACTCGTGATGGGAAGCTTGTAAGGAAGCTTGAGCAGCACACTGAGCTACATCAGCTGTTTTACTTGCAGAAACCAGTACAGTTCAGCTAGAGCAGCTCAGACAGCTCTGCATATTGCTGCATGGTTGCCTTAAAAGACCAGTGGAGAACTGCCATGACAATTGGATGCACTGTTCTTTAGAATGGGTGCAAGAGTATTCACAACTCAAATATTTAAATTTTGAGCAAGAGAACAGCCCTGTACAAAGGGAACTACTCAACTTTTCACTTTGTAGAAGTCAGATTGTCCTGAGTGGAAGATAAGTTTACCATTGCCTGAGAAGATAATGAGCGAAGATGAAGAACTAAGGAAGCTATTCTGCTGTTCTAAGGAATGAGCCGTTGGAGCCAGTGGCTAAGTATAAAAAACACTAAGTATAAACCAAGACATGGAAAATGGAAGCCAAGAGGAAGTTAAATTGGACATAAAATCCTACTTAGACAATAGGTATTCCAGGTTAGTAATTTCAAATTACTACTCCTGTGCATGAACACGTGCACTGACAATGCTATTGTTGTCCTACAATTTCTCAAACAGAGGGCTTTCTTTTGAGAATGAAATCTTGTGTAGGAAGTCCTGATGAACCACTGCATGAATTCCTCCATACCTGTACAGCAACTGTTGACTATTATCATTGACTGCCTGACATTTTATGTTTGAGGTTGGATTAACTCAACATCCAGGACTCCACAGTTCTCCAGAGTGCCAAACAATTAGAATTTTACAGTTATTGAGAAAGCTGAAGCTTAAAAGATCTAAATATATTACAGACACAACTTTTGGCCAGATAGCTGTAGCTTCATTAGGAAGAGACAATTTTTTAATCTGTATCAAAAGTTACTATTAGATTGTTACTTCTCTTAGTCAGACAAAGCAAAATGGCCCTTCCTGTTCCACGCCCCTTGGAATCTGTGATTTTAGTGGTGATGCAGAAAAAGCAAGGACAGAAAGAAGGAAGAATTTATACAATATTCACCCTTGATAGAAAATGGGCATAGGGCTGTATTAGACCTTGCCATTCACCCCTGCCTGGCTACACTGAGTATTGGGACACAGCCTGCATTGCAACAGCAAGGAAAGAACAAAGGGGACACGTGAGGAAGAAAATGCATCTGGATCACAACTCATTTGGAGGTCTACAGCTCAGCAGTGCAGGTATTTCCAGCCTGTAATTTAGGGCACAATATAGCTGTGATTTCACTCCCAGTGAGTAACTCTAAATAGGTTAAGCCCAATTCAAATTGCAAAGAGGTGGCCGAATCATTTACAGGCAATCAGAACAACCTACACACTCTTCTCTGTGTTACACACAAAGTAAAAGTCAGGGAAGAAATAAAACGTTTGGACAGAGTGATCTTCACTCTCTTCAAATGTTCTATGTCCTTCACCACCTCGAAAAACTTCACCCAAACTCCCTTCAGTTTATTTTAACTACCTTAGCACTTCCTGAGCCCCAACCGGTATTCTGCTGAGCATCTTTATCACCTCAGTTGCTTCACCAGCTATTTCTATTGACTCAAACTAGTCTAGCATCTGTTCTCTGTGACAGCTCGATGTGGTTGATTTATTTTCAATTTATCTTTTGCTGTATGTTCCAGAGCTTGTTCCATACCACTTTGCTTGCCTACACAAGCCTATTGCCTATTCCCTAATCAATAGTCATGTTCACACGTTTTATTTGTCCCTTCTACAAGAATCATTTCACATTTCCCATTACCTAATTTTCTTTTGCTGACTTGTGCTCATTTTCCTGTGTGAAACAGCAGGATGCTTCAGGATACACAGAGGTACAGGCTGTAAGATCTGATTCTCACTGACAGATCTTAATATTCCTGCGTCCTGCCCAGCTTCATTCATATTAACAAACCACATATAGCCTCTATTGTAATTTTAAAGACTGATGAGTGATCTCAGAATGCAAATCTTTTCTGCTCTCAGAACAGATGGATCAAATTATCCACCCACACAAATCACCCACAGGATAACTCCAAAGAGGGCCAACCTTTCACAGATCAGAAAGTATGCAAAGAGATAAATTTCTCCCCACATATATTTCTTCCCAGCCTCCTATCTTTCAGCATAGACGCCTTTGTTATCACCCTGTCAGGAAACCCCTCCTTTCCCATTTACGAGAGAGAAAAAGAGTCAGGGAAGACTGCTTTCCCCAGGCTAAAATCATCCTCTGTGAATAAAGCCTGCCTGCATGGGCTTTCCAGACAGCTTAACTTTCAGAAAGGTCCAAACTCAATTAATAACACTACTGGTCCAGAAGACAAAGCTCATTCTTGAGGATGTAATGTTGGTACTTCCTGAGGATCATATAAAAGCTTTTAAGGTTTTCTCCTTCTAATGCTTTTTAAAATCTTTAACTCTTCAGTTAGAGTGGATGAATTCAAAATTATTTCTCCATCTGGGTGGTACTTGCTTGTCTTTATCTGTGAAACATTTTTGCGGTGTTTGTTCCTAATCTTATACAGCAAACTAATGCATTGACATTTGCACCAAACTGCAACCCCTCTGGCACAGCTGCTGCTCTTTATTTAACAGCTGTTATGGTGAGGCCAGCCCCACATCTGAGTCCTTTAGTGACAGCATGAGTGCCAGAAGGGTGCTATGTACTTTCCTAAATTCCCAAAAGCATAATTGCTACAAACACACGGTGGACAGATACTGGGCATTTAGGAAAGTAAGTAAATACGGGTTTAAGGCCAAAATTACCATTTAATCTTTCAGAAGAGTATTCTCCTTTTTGGGCTCTGATCTAGTATTTTTCTAGAAGTTCTGTGGGCTGACAAAGCAGTCATAGAAAATTTGAATTATAATTTGCACGGTCACTTCTCATTTGATCAGTTCAGCAAACTAAGAAGTAAGACAGTTCTGACAAATGGAGAAGCAAGTCGTGTCCTGATTTTTTACCTCTGAATCCGAGCTGTCGAGTTCAGCCAGCGTGGGAGCCTTCAGGAGTCTCTTGCGTTGCACTGTCACTTGTGTGGCCCCGTTCTGTTTTCCCTGTGGTGCTGGGCCACCGTTCACTACGGAGGCATCCACCAATTTTCTTCCAGCCTCTGGTGTCGGTACATCTACCAAAAGAAACAGAACAATTGGTGTTTGCACCTGAAGTGTATTTTGCCTTCTCAAATCTTACTGTTAAGGCAATACACACAAAAGGAAAAAAAAATTTGTGATAGTTGTATCTGTGCAATTATTTTACTTGTAGCGATTCACTGCTCAGACAATTACAGGCAATGGCTTGCAGTACAGAAGCAGTATGAAAGAATGAAAGTAGTGCAAAAAGCAGCATTGCATAATGCTAAAACCCAACCTCACACCAATACCAATCAGCTTTAAAAAAATTGCCTGTGTTAAACCCTAAAATATTCTTCCTTCAACATATAGTCTATAATTAACTATGTAACAAGGACCAGAAGAATGCACAACCATATCTGGGCAAGTGGGTTTCCAGTGAATCTGAAGACAAAGCCACACAGAAATTAGGAGGTTTAGCATGGAGTAAACCCAGTTTTTCCTGTGAGGACAGAACTGCACTTTATTCTGCAGGATACAGAGAAGGAATGAAAATTAGGTAAATAATGAGCGTTCATTGAACACATGCACAAGTCTAAGGCTTGCATGGCCATTTGTATTAAAAACATGTCTGTGAGGTCAGACCTTCATGGAACAGCAGAAACATGAGGCTCCAGCTCTATTTTCATCTACATGACTTTTACAAGGATGTAACTCCACTGAGCAAATTACTCAGGATTTCTGCCAGTGTGCAGTGAAGATGCATCTTGGATAATGTAAGCTTTGGGTCTGCTGTGCTTAGCCTAGCTTAGCTTTAGACATTAAGATAATGACCTAGCCTTTGATATTTTAGGAGAGCTTAGAGCTTGGTCTGATAAATCAGTTTTATCCCTGAAAAAGTACAAAGTACAGTATTCCAATCTGAAGAAAATTATGTTGGAGGGACAAGGAAAAGAAGCTTTTAATCTTTCATTTGCATGTATGTCTAAGCAGCTGGTCTTTCTACAAATGTGTTTTTCTGCTCATGTAATTATAGGACTCCTTCCACAGCCTTGTAATAACAAGGTACCTCCAGGTATGATGAGGCTAGAGTAATGATGAGTAATTATTCCCATTTTTATACACAGTGAAAAGAGGCACAGAAGGTCAAGGGACTTGTACCTTAGGTTACTGGGAGGACTATGAGAGGGAAATATCACCCAGATATTCACAGTGCCAACAATGCAAATATTCACACATCATTTAGAGTTACTTACACAGTTGCCCTGGCATAAACAGACACAGTCACTCCTGCTACAACACCATTTGCATGGATAAAGCCATCCTTGCACCAGGTAAATCTAAGCTACAGACTACACAAAGCACAGTTACAGTAGTAGGTCTGTTTAACAACATTCTCACCACAACACCTATTGAAATAAACTAAGGAAAGGAATAAGTTAAATTTATATATATTTTAAAGAATTATCCAGGTTATTGTTAAATGCTGGAAATGGATCTAAAAAGGAGAGGGGGTGCATTATAGTTGCTATGTAAATCATACCTTCAATTTGGAGTATAAGAAAAGACAAGTATTTGGGCTGTTAAAGTCATGGTGACATTCCAGCCCTATGAATCTGTGTAGTACAGTGTTATTACTGCCTTCAGGTCCTTCCTACAAAGAGCTGCAGTCAAAGACTTAGACTCTTTAACCCTTAGCTCCTATCTTCAAAGGCTTTGCTAATAGGTGTCCTGACTACCACAACAGCTTATAGGTCATGGGGTTTTTTTCCCTCCCAGATTTCTGTGAGTACAGCATGGATGTCCCCCACATCAAATGCATTCCTGCTGTAACAGCAGCTCGACGCAATTCCAGAAAGGGACAGCAGGAAAACAAAACCCAAACTGCCTCCCCTTCCTGCTGCCAATGACACTTCTAGAGCCCTCATGACTAGCTGGCATGTAGTTGATTGAAGGAGTTCTGAGTTTCCCAAATGAGCAAGAAAAACCTTTGATTTGTCTTTGGATGGCACGGGGCGGTTCCTGAACAGACCATGCAAGGAAGCAGCCCCAGCACCACCCAAACAACAGCCAAAGGTGGTTGTTCTTCTCTCCTTCTCCTTCTCCACCAAACCTCCTGGGTGGGACTGCCCTGCCTGATGGTAGGGAGGGTGAAGAATGGCCTGTAAGCACTGCTGGACTCACTGGGAGAATAAATGACTGGAAGGCCAACAGCATTGCCCTCCTGCCAGAAGGTAAAACACACAATAGGCCTGGGGAAAGGAAGAAGGGGAGGACACCACCAGACATCTCCTGTGGCAGGTGATGGAACGTCTTTTCACATCAAAAATTTTTCTGGTGGTTTTTGTTTGTTTGTTTGCTTGCTGCTTTTTTCTTTTCCCCTAGGAATTTAGGCCCAATTTCTTTAGGTCTCAGAAATAGAAATCTCTGGATCATTTTGAAAGTAATGTATGTAGCCAATCACGATCTAGGAAGCCTAAACCAGCTGTTGTTTAAAGTCAGGCACACGTGAGTTGTGCATATACATTGCTGAGTTGCTCATATCTTGATTCAAGTCTTCTTGAAATACCAAAGAAATTTTAGGTGACTCAAGAAGACAATCCAAGGTAGTACTTGTTTACAAGATTTCTTCAGTAGGAAATGTCATTTATCACCATTTTTTCCTCTAGAGAAAAGAGGGGGAGTTTTTACAACTTGCAAGCACTAAAGAAAAATAATAAAAACGGAATAAAATTAGAAAACTGTCCAATCTATAAAATCCATTTAGTCAATCAAGTTAAATTTATCATTCTTGCACTTACAGTACTGGATTCATGTGAATACATGGATTATCATAATTTAAGGAAAAGATCATGACATTTGAGTTTCAACAAACAGATTTCAAGAAAAAAGCCTTGTTCCAAAATTAAAACCAGAATCTGTTAACAGACACAGACCAAAAAATGATTAGTTTGTTTAAGCTGTTTTAGTGATCTCTTTGGACAACAGAAACATTAGTAAGTGACAAATAATCGTACATTGTCAGAAACAAGATAAAATTATTTAGGATAAACAAGTCAGAAGCAACAAATAGATGAAATCTTATAAATATGAACATGACAGAGGAAATCAATGGACAGTTCTTTGAAACAAAACCTAGATTCATTTTTTAAAAAAATGGATAGTAGTTTACAATCTCTAGGTTCATAGAACACCTAAACGTTTTAAAGATGATTCCAATGATATTAAAAAAGGCTTGTGTGAGTAATAGCCTGGGGTTAAGAATTTATTAGAGTCAGACACGCTGAAGGAGTGTCATTTCTCTGTGTTTTCAGGCAGCAAGTACAGTGAACAGTACCTGAAAATTGGGTGAATATGTTTGGTTTCTTTGGAGATTTTCTCTAAGCTGTCATTACAACAGGCAAATGAAAGAAGGCAAGGTCTGGATTTGATTACTTGATCGTTGTGTTGGGCTTCCCTGACCAGCCTTAGGAAGGGGGAGACAAATAACTCCACTGTAGGATAATATGAAATGTGCCTTTATTTACATGTAAGATTATGTCTCTTGTGAACCAAGGAATTAAGCAGACCACAAATTACATGCAAACCTCAGCAGTCATGTAACCATATGCTGTCTGCTTCCAGACCAGCTCTCCTCGGCCAAGAGTGATGACAGAAACCTGAATTTTCTTCTATACAGGAAATGTACTCCTTGGGATTCTAATTTCTTACACTGAGTTTAAAAGAAGGCTAAAATGGATTTGCAGAATCATTATATGTTTGCTTTTTGCTGGCTATTGTTGATAATATATTGGGAAAGATTACATAATGAATAAAAGTAACAGATTTCAGTGGACTTCAGATGTTAAATTCAAACCTGAGAACTAAAAAATCAGTCTCGCATCACATGTATCACTGTGTTATGTAAACTAAGGAGTTTACAAAAACCTGGTGGAGTTCCTGCCTCCCATTGGTCTGAGACAGACATAACCTAAAAGTAATAATCCCCATGAAATTTGGTGTTAAATGCTTCAGTTTCCTTTTCTCTCCCTGCACATCTCCCAGTTCCCCCCTTCCCCCAAAATGTGCAAACTGTTTCTGAAATAACAACTTCAAAGCAGCAATGCACACAGCTTTGAGGCCAGAACTCGAGTGTTAAGAGTGGGAATGACTGATCTTTTGAGCTGCATTCAGCACTGCATTGAAATGAAGCTGCTTTTCAGCTGTTTTTCTATGAGAGGAGGTGGGTAATGACTGCTCTGGTCCCCAGTTGTTATCTGAGTACCTCTCAGGTAATGCACTAGGGGCGGCTACCACTTGCTCCTTCTATTCTACCAGAAGGAAAAAGCAGTGTAAAAGGAGACCCCAGGAGCCCCTCCTCTCCTCTTCAGGAGAACAGCAGGCAGATACTCAGAACAGCAGGCAGATACGTGGAGCTGGGCAGTGTGACACACCAACTACACCAGCTTGGTGCCAGCAAAACTCTTCTCAGGATTCTGCATCCTCCCCACTGCAGGCAGCATGAATAATATAAACCTGCACCCATCCTTTAGCACTTAGCAGGACACACTTCTCTTTTTCAGCTGGTTTGTGGGGGTTTTGTGACAGCAATTCCTTCAAGCAGAGCACAATGAAAGCAGTGAAAAAGCAAGTGTGTGCAAGCAGTGATGAAAGCACAGCACGGCCTCTCTGCCTCTAAAACAATGAAAAAAGTAAAAGCACGCAAAGCAACAGCATCCAAAATTACTGGTTATCTGCTTACTATCAATATCCCAACCCATCTAATTCACTTGTACTGCTCATCTGGTGTCTCACATTTACCTAACTGGAATGTTTTAATCATCCCGAATTTACTTCTAAGGACACTTTATCAGATCACTCAGTCACGCCATATGATGCTACTTGCTGAGAACCACATGACTTGAAAAAACAAAACCAATCACATTTGGGAGATGGATAAAGAAACCAGGAAGAGTTCTCCAGTGGTCAGTCAAAAACAGCAAATCCAAGTACAGTACAGATTTTTTAAAGTTACTTCTTCAAAATAAAAATATCATGGTTATGAATTAATGGATTACAAAATATTGTTTGGATTTCAATAAATGAGGATGTCTCAGAATTCTTAGAAATGAAAGGCAAAAGAAGAAGCAGACAGACACATGTAGAAAGACAGATCTGAACATTTCCCTTTAGCTGGTCACTGGCATATTCAGTTTTATCTTGTTAAAACTAGAACTCTGGGCACATCTAAAAGTAGCTATACTTTTTGAAAACTTAATTTTGCCTGTTCACGCTGCTATCTGAGGCCCTGGGGACCCTGCAGCTTTCAGTGGAGTAAAACATGATGCCATGTACATATGTAATCTCAATCCCAGCAGACAGCTGCAGTAGCTGTACCAAACACCACGAGTGTAAGGTTTCACAAGAAGGCTTGAGCTGCATTAACAGCTTGTCACCACCTCTGACAGCAGAGCCTGTTCCTTCCTCCCTTCCACCCATGCTCATCAGCTGCCCTCCTCAGCCAGCTCTCTGATCATCTGATCAGATAGTAGGCAGGCTTCAATCACTAAAAGAGCAGAACAACCTGGTAAAAAAATATTAAAAGTATTTGTTCCTGGGTTACAGGAGTTTAACACAGTCCTCTTGTGAATAAATGAGCAGGACTGACACAGAGAAGTGCTTAGAGAGGGAAGCCTGGGGAGGAGAGGGAGCAGGGAGAGCCCCTCCTCCCCTCTCAGCAGTGCAAGCTGTTTCCTTGGCTCAGTCAGAAGAGGAAGCCACGTTCACAGACACTTGTGAACTGTGTTCCCATATTACATAAATGCTGCATTTTTTAGGTTATAGTAATCAAAAAACCTCTATATGGTCTTTCTAGTTCACAATATGCCAGCGTTTCAGTCAGATGATGCCTTTCTGTGGGGAAAATAACCAGATGAGGCTAAGGGATGCAAGGAAAAACTGAGGATGTGAACTCTGCTAAAATCCTAGATGAGATGTCTGTACATGTAACTCAGAGGAAGAAGGGGAGGTGGTACCAAGAGCATGGATTTATTTGGAGCCTTTTTTGGGAATCACCTAGGGGAGATTAGGTAAGAGCTAGCTATCTCCTCCACCAACAAACCTTTGAGGCTGACGTTGAATACTTCCAACATCAATGATGGAAATTTTGGGCCTGATCATCCTGGAAAGTTAGTGTATAATGAGGAAGGAATGAATTATTTTCTGGCTACTAGGCTATCTGACATTGCTGTATGCAAAGGGCAACAGGTTCTTATAGCTGCTGCACATCCTAACTAATGGCTCCCTAGAGGAAATCTGAAAATTCATATCAGATAGCTGATGATCCTCTGTACCAGCTATTACCAGCTAACAAGTTAGGAAAGAAGGTTTAGACTTTTTGTTAGTGAATATCTTTGATTTCATAGCTCACAAAGCTTTCACTGTAAAGACACTGTAGAACTGACAGTTTCTTTCTAGATCAATATACATAGGTATATTTTATTTAATCTAGAAAGGTAGATGAGTTCAAAGCTAGTTTTACGATCCTGGTGAGAAATGAAGTACTGCAAAAGATGGTCTAGTCAAAAAGTGAGTGCAGGGACACAATAAAGAAATTATTTATTTATTTATTTATAAATAAATAAATCAGACTTGAAGGTGATGCTGTATTCTGCAATCCTTTTAAGAGTCTGGAATTTTGTTTTGTTTATTTACTTTGTTTATTTATTTAAGTAGAATTGCAGCACTCTGGTGAACACACTCTGTATTTCAGGTGAAATGCAGGTGTTTCCTGTACCTAGGCATCCTCTTGTGGCAATGGAAATATAAGTATTAATAACTAATTTATCTAAATTTTTTATTTTCACTGACCATATCTTGGAAGAATCCCTTCAAGTTTCTTTCTTAGATGGGAATTCAGCAAACAGATGGAACAAATTTCACAATAAGCACAACAACCACGTCAGGTGGTGCAGCACATTTTACCTGACAAGTCAAAACTGTAAGACATGCTAAGAGGCCGTATTGCTGTAAAAAAAGAAACAAACACAACAAAAAAAAGAAAATGATTCAGCTCTTAGAAAAGCAGAGGGATAATGAAAACAAAAGATTAACTCCACTTGAGACATTTTGGACTCTCTTGCTTAAATCCAAAATGTGTCAGACATACTACTGCTTCACTGCAGCAAAGCTAAAAGTCTGAAAATTACAGCAGCATAAACAGGACTTGCAAACAGAGCAATTATATTACTAGTAAATTAAGATTTTTGGAATGCAATAAATCAAATATCAAAACAAGAGACAAATATCTAAAAACATTTAATATTTTAAAATAAAATCATCAGGAAAGAAAAACAGAAAAAAGGGGGAGAGAGAGAGAGAGAGAGAGAGAGAGGAGAGAAAGAACTGGAAAAAAAATTGAAAGCACAAAGCCACATTTCACACAAGTTTCAGTGACCTGAAATAAAGATATTTCTAATTTTTTTAAACATAATCTCCAATGATTATAATTAAACTAATAAAGAGAGACACACAAGCTAAGCTTGAGCAGAAGTTTCCTTGAAGAGGATGGAAAAAAAGGCCAAATAAAATCTGATTTGTGCTGATTCCTGTTCTTTTTAAAAACCTTAGGTGTGCTTAGCCTTTAAAATGCATCTGTAATATTATTCTCTTCTTCCTGGGCCTCTGATGATTTTATTGTTAGATAAAAAAAGTGATCAGATGTTCTTAATTTCTGGAAAGACCAATCTATTTCCAATTAAACAGTGTATTCAGGGAGCAGACCCTCAAAATATTCTTCAACTGAAAACAAAATTTCAGTGCACTAATCCAGATAAACAGTGACAAGAATGTGCAAAAATGCATCAAAATTGAAATCAGCTTATGTGTCTTACTTGACATGTGATCAACCTGCAAGCTAATAGAAAGGGCCTGTCAGACACACATACCATTGCCCTAAAAGATGTTTATAAAAAGGTTGTACCAGGACAAGTTTTGCTCATGAGAATAATTTAAAGTGGTGCATGCAGTAGGTGGCTGACTCAGAGCTAAATTTGGGAGTCAGGAAATCTTTTCTGTATTCATTAACTAGAAATTATCCAGAGGTAATAGCTACAGAAAGAGTATCAAAATTTAGCATAAAGGCACATACATCTTAAAGCAGAAGGGTGTTTATCACCCGATGCTGAGACATTGATAAAACCATTGATAAAAACAAAGTTTTCTCCGAGCTCCATTAGCTCCACTTGCTTGAGTCACAAATCCATGCTTTAATTAAAAGGACATGTACCTCAAGGCTGTGTTTGTCTAGATGGCTTACACTGATGATTTTAGGAGGTCATTTGAAAGCTCACTCTAACTCCTTTACTCAAACTTCTCCCTTTGTGGGCACAGTTCAACCCCATTTCCAGAGAAGGTTTAGACTGAGACTGGCCAGGGTAGAGAAGATCTTGCCTGTACCATGTGCTGTGTAGAGAGAGGGACAAAGCCTGTGACTGCTGGGGAACACATGCCACAGGTACAGCCTTATCACAGAGGAGGAACTGCAAGAGGACAGCCCCCACTCACCCCAACAGCCAGGTGTAGTTGTGCTCTTGGCTGGATAAACTGAGCAAAGAAGAGCAGCTCTGGGACAGGTGAAACACACCTTATGCTCCTGACTCTGTCACTGCAATGTGCTATTTTTTTCTCCTTTTTAATAGCAACAAATAGTTCTGTCCAGATGGTGCAAGTGTCCCACATGGTGTTTCTACTTAGATTTATAATCCTTAAACCTCATTACCTTACATGTTGTTACACTAAATTACAGTCAGTGGTCATTTAAACTGTATGGCAGATCTATTTGTGCCATACTGAATGCCACTAACATTACTCTGCTCCCAAACTGCACAAGCACATTCTTTTTAAAAGGAACTTTAGGCATAACAATCATTCCAATTGTGAGAAAGAATGAAACCTCATATAAACATAAAGAAAATTATCTTAAAGGCCTCTGGTCTTTTTAGCTGTTCATGCCAGCAGCTAATACATACTTGGAAAAAAGCTTGCATGCATCCACCTTTACACCTCCATTAAAGTGGCATTTAATCCAGCCAATTCACTGTAATTAAGAGGAACTACCCCAGTTCCAAAACACAAAAATTTATTGCTTTAACAAAAAGGGAACAATTAGTGGAAGACAGATATCCTTCATTGGAGGCAATGCCTTGAAATCAGTCCAGAAGTCCTAAGCAGTAGTGGTTCAAATTTAACATCAGTTTTAGAAACTAACTGGGTTTGATGCCATTTATATCAGTTAGAAATTGTAAAGATTTGTTAGATCAGGTTTGCTGCCCCTGAGACACCATGGTAGTTCGCAGCTGAAGAACATTTACAACACTGAAAGTGAATGTTTGAAAGAAAGGTAAGGAGTTGTTCCACATTTCTACAAGCTTCCTACACTTGGAAAAAAGTCTAGGCCTGTGAGAAATGTTAACTGATACAGCAAACACAAACTGAATTCAAATCAGAAACTGCAAGGCCCAAAAAAGCAATATTCAAAGCATCGTTCTTTTACAAACGCACCCAAGCATTTCCAAAACTCCATCAAGCACTTCAAAAACAATGCAACAAAGCAAGACTGATGAAATTGTTTTTCTCCAGAGACAATGGGTTGTCACAATCCACTTGAATCTGGACCAGTGCCTTTGGGCACGTGTGGCAAGCACAAATATCTTTCAAAAAGCAGTGACAGAGTATATACATGGAATTTTTACCATTTTCAGCCATAAGATTCCACATTTGCTCTTTAAAAATTCAGCTACTTCAGTTTTTCTGATACAGATATATAAATACAGTACTCTTAAAACAATCTGAGTCACTGTGTAGGACTATATTTGTCTTGCTTTTGCCATCAGAATCACTGAACTAATGCAAACTGGTGACTGCTGCATTGTATAGTATTTGCATCGTTTCCTAGTGGTTTGCTGAAAACACACTCCAGAAATGAAATAATTTGCAGTGCAAGTCTGAATTATTTTCCCATAAAAGGACCTACAAGCACATTTTCCATAACTTAGAAAAGGAAGCAAAGATTTAGATTCAAAATAAATGCAACAGATTCAGTAAACAGAATAAAAGCCAATTTAAAATCAAAATAAAGAAGCTGATGATGCTAACAACAGGAAACAAAGAGAATAAATTACTTAAAAATCAACATATAAAGAATACTTGCAGATAGTCAAGGTATACTGCACTAGAGACAAGCAATACCTGTTCCATTCTCAGCAAATCTAACATAAACTGTCACGTGCAACAAGCAACACAACATCACTCCATTTATCTAACACACTTAAAACTTGAATGGAATCGAGCTGAAACTTTCCATTTTAAAATATAACTAAACACAAGGATTGCACAGCCCTAGAAAAGCCTGTAGGTTATTTCTTTTTCTCAAGGAGCAATTTCTCTTCAGTGACATCTGCACAGATGTGGCTGAAATTGCTGCTCCTTATGTGGGAAGTTTTCTGTGGATGCTGCAGGTCAAACCTGGCCACGTGCTTACCCAGCCTGCTACGCCTTATCTCATCAGGGGAGACTGGACGTAACTTCCTCTCTGCCTTGATCTCCTCCAGGATCCTCTCATGGAGGCTGCGGGGCCGTGGCGGGGTTGGTTTCAGCTTCCTTGCCGAGGCCTTGGGATACACAGACAATCATATTCACATCAAAAAGTGCGTCCTTGAAAGTACACTTCACACTTTTTTTGGAAAAAAATGTGGAATGCTGTGATATGATTTTACAGGCACTCCATTTCAAACCTCACCATAAATTGAAAGAGGGTTTTATGCATCATGGTTGCCTAGAGATAAAGGGCTGCTGGCAATAACAGCTGTTAATTGCTATGTACAACATATTACACACTGTTCTTTTAAGGGATCCCGTTCTATGTACAGAGGACAATATTTTTGAAAGCCCTGGAAGAAAACATTATGCCTACACATTTGCTGGAACCAAGCTTGCTTTCAAAAGCCCCTATTTTGTTAGGAATGAAGCCCAGTGGATTACATACAGGATTTAGTGGAGGTCGCGATCGGATGAAATCCAGGATTATTTCATGGGCACTCTTTTTTAATCGAGGTGGGATGTCACCGTTGACCTGGAAAGGAGAGAGTGAAATACATATTGCTGTTTCACATTTGTATTCATGCAGATGAGATCAAATGAAAACTCACAACAACCCTGACAGAGCTGCAGTGTTCTGACACCTGCACCAGACACAGAACCCCACCAGCCCTGAGTGGAGCAACAATCCATATGCAGAGCATGGGCAAGCAAAAAAGGTACTTAGCAGCTTTCCAGCTTTGCTGATGGCTGCAGAAAATAACTCCAACTGCAGCAGCTTTAAGGAGCAATATTCAGGATTTTGAAGTAATGAAATCAAATGTCAAGGCTGTAATTGTGTCTATGGGAGACATATATTTCCTCACTGTAAATCATATATGTCTGAGGAAGAGGGGCTGGGTGGTTTTTTTGGTTTTCTCCAGAGACACAGACATTTAGACATAAGACCATATATTAGACATCACAGGGAAGAGCCATCAATTCACTCTATGTACAGGATTTAAAGAAGGCAATGGAAGCTTTCATATCATATGAAGAATGTATAAATTGTAAGCTGGGAATAAATGTATGGATTTGCTTCAAAAAAACCACCTGTCAGGTTCAGTCTTCACAGAGCACAGCGTCCAAGCACACTGTCAGGCATAAGAGATCATCCTATGTCATATATATCCTTCTGCAACCTCCTCTTACTACTAGAAGCTGGCTATCAGCCCTATCCTCCAACTTGACAGAAATTTCCATGACACTGCATTGCTTAGACCAAGTATTCCATATTTCAGACTTCTTTTTTAAGGATCAGTTGCCTCATTTTTTGGTGGGACTCTTCATACAACCTCTGTAGCCACAACACCTATGTAAAGACACGTCTGGTTTGCCAAATAACATGCCCTTCTGCTAACCAGAAGGACTGCTGCCATCACAAAAAGGGGTTTAAATGTCCGTAAGGTCAGGTTTAAATGTCCATAAGGTCATTTAAATGTCCATCTGAATATGATGCCTAATTGAACTTCACCAATGCCATGCAGCTTCCATACAAGCTCTGCTCACCTCAGGCACGCCCTGTGTCCAGGCTGAGGCTGAGGGACAGCCTCCTGGAGAGGATTCATCCCTTTCCCTCTAAAAAATCAGATGCACAGTTCCTCTCAGGGAGCATTTAATTGCTTTCCTGAGGACTATTTCTGGAGATATCCTACCCCAGACACAGTCCAAATTCTATTTGTTCCACCCTCCTCAGTTTCCTAAGAGTGAATTTCATGTTGCTTGGCAAAGAATACCAAGCTGTTAAACTCTGCAACATGCATCATCTTCTTAAAAATAGTGCAGAAAAATTAAAATGGAAAAGGTTTCTACTAAGCCATGATTTGACATTTCCTGATGAGGAGAATACTATTTTAAGGGCTGTGATTGATTTCTTCTGTTCAAAGACTGAGCATTTTTTTGAGGCCAGCATGCCCTGGAAGATTGTTAATGAAATGAGAAGTCTCTCTTCCCTGAGCTCCTGTTCATCAGATGTCAAAGTTGATAGCTGAAGTTGAGAATTATTACCATCAGAACTGCGTTTTGTAAACTGATAATCTCTGTTTGAGCCTTGGGGAACAACCCTCTGCATGACAATAGTCAATAAATAATACATGGCTCTGAGCCTTTCACCTCAGGGCACTCTAGGCCCCGACTTCATGCCACCAGGGTATAATTAGTATCAGTATTACCATCTGATTGGAAAAGGAGAAATGTAGGATTTGCTTAAGTGATTTCCACATGGGGAGCTGGTGGCCAAGCAAGTGGATGTTTTGCAGCCAACAAGCCAAGAGCAGGAACATCAGTGGCAGAACTCACCTTCTCGTACTTGGTGCCCAAACAACATACTGACATGAAAGATACTGAAGGGAAACTTTGATCCTCTCTGTTCAGACTAGATTTATTTATTTACTCAAACTAACTCGCTCTGTAGTGAGCAACTTCAAATGCATCCTTTACTTTTACTTAATTAAAATTCATGGCTCTTGATGAAAGTCTCAGTCAGAGACATTGCACAGATGCAGCCGTGATACACAGGCTGCAGGGGAAAAAACCACCAAGGAATGAGTTTATCTTTCTTGTTTTTCTCTCTGCCTACCAGGCTGGCCTCGACTACAAACCAGTACTTGAAGAAATATCTCAAAACACTGTAAAACTACCCTAAGTCTTCATGGGTGTAAAACTGCTTTTGTACAGTGGGATGCATTAAAATGGGCAGTGTGAAGAAAGCTTAACCAATTATTATAAAAATCAAACATAAATGTAGAGATCTAAACAGCTAATGCACAGAAAAATTAGCATGTCATCATCTACCAACAACCTGCTACCATCACATTATAATATATAAATATGGATTTGCAATTAAAAAAAATAATGGCAAATGGCACTTAGTTACCTTTGGCTGAAACCCAAAGCTTTAAAAATGGTGATTCCAAACAAGAAATACATTTCACAAAAAATAACATCACCTATCATTGACACTCAATTATCTTAGCCATTTATTTGTTCAGCTATAAAAGGTGTCAGCAATAAAGAGGAGAGTGCCATCTTTAAATAACAGTCAACAGGAAACTGATACTGTTTTATACTACCTAGAAATTTTCATTTAAAATCAAAATGCATGGACATTGAAATAGACAGAGGGGATACACTACAACAATTCCAGAGCAGCTCACAATAAAGTTCAGTGGTGAATTAAATTATTGTAAGTAGATATCTATTTCCCATCCTGCATTATGCAGATGGTATAGTGTTTTAGTTAACACAGATGTTATTTTGACACCCCACAGTAAGCTCAAGCAGCAATGTCCACGAATGAAGTGCTCTGGTGTTTCCCATCATGAGGCACTGTATCCACACTGCTGTTCCTGCACATCTATTGCAGAAACGAGTTTATGGTATCACATGGTAACCACAGTACTCACACAGAGTCCCTCTCTGAACACCCCTAGAGCACGATTAGGAGCTGCAAAGCCCCTTGCTCTGCCTAGGATGACTCCTACACTTCTGTAGAAACACGTGATGAAGGTATAAAGTGAAAAGGACAGTTCCCCTGCTGAAAGGAACTCACCACAACCAAGTCTGACTTGTGTGTGAGGGAACAACTGACTCTACAATATCCAGCTGGATAAAGTGGTCAAAGTCCTTTGCAGAGCAAAGCTCACATTCTCTATGTCCTGCTTGAAGCATATGAAATCATGCTTAGGAAAATACTGTCTGTGCACAGCTGTTACTGCAAATAACCTAAGTACTCTAAGATGCTAAATACGGCAAAGAAGTAAATTAAAAACAAACAAACAAACAAACAAACAAACAAACAAACATGCCACAGGATTCTCAGCTTAGATATTCAAATTTCTGGATATTTTTGACAATAATGGCTTCAACCTGTGTGTTTAAATTCCCCTACTACATCATGGCCAAGCCAATACTACTGCATGACAGGTATTTGTGAAGAGTTTGAATACAAGGCCAAGAGTGCTGTTACCTACAAAGAGTGTAACTTATGTAACACACTGCTGAGTTTGGATGGGGCATGAAAGTACCTGACAGGCATGTATTGAGTAGGTAACACAAGAGAAATATCAGTTACTGTTCAACAAGCACTGCTCAGAAATACAGTGAATGGCGCATATCTTGGAGGGGGGTGGAGATGGGCAGAAAGCAGAGCTACTTGTGAAGCATTCTGAAATTAAAAACTATAGCTCAACACATACAAATAATAGAGAAAAACTCAGCCTGAAAGAGTAATTTAATTCTTAAGTTTCTCCATTTCCAGGTGTTGATTCTACCAATGACCAGAGCTTTTAGCTTTTGTGGGAGTGGGTGCTCCATAGGTGAGGAAATTAAATCTTTCTAAGGTAGATAGTTAAAGTTTATACAATTCCAGAATGAAAGCTATCTGGCTCCCACAACAATTGCAGCAATGAGGATTCTTGCCTCATGATAGAAAGATGACAAATCTGAAATTATTTTCAGAGGTACTGAAATAGAAATGCCGACGTCACTGAAACAAACAAAACCAGTTATTTACCAAAAGCCCAGAATGTGACATTTTACATCTTCAAAACATTTTGAATATTTGCACTATAACAATGGGTGAGAACAGGAAGCTCCAGTTACTGCTGTCTGTTAGCACAACAGTCTGAAATGCTAAAATATGTCCTAACTGGAACATCTGTTCCTTCCTTAATTTCTACTCAGAACACTGAGCAGTCATCGACAGATCGAGCTACTCCTTTAAACACAGCACCACATTAATAAAAAGAACAGTAAAGATCTCATGTTGCATTTCACTTACTTTTAAAAATTACTTTTTTACTTTGAAAATTTACTTAACCTCTTGGTATCATTACTAGGATATGTGTCCTCACAAGCTACTAAAATCATTACCCATAAATTTAAAGCAAAAATTACTTTTAATAAAAATATTGCTGGACATCCATTTTGAATGATAGGAAGAAACATAATCCATCTTTCCTCGACTGCCTTAAAATTCAGATTTGGGATCCTTGTCCTTTTCTCAAGAGCCACAAGGGTTTCTGCTGATGGGAATTCATACAATCAGCTTCAACTTGTGATAGCCAGTTAGAAGATGCTCTAGCTATGCAATCTAACTAAACTTGTAATTCTGTATGAATCCTTCAGGTTCCACACATTCCATGTCAAACTGCACCCTTACTGTTGAACATGCTTTGCACAATCTCCAAGCAGACCCTGCAGCAGAATCCAAGCTACTGAGTTTAAGGTTTCCAGTAAGGAAGAACTGATTTTTCTAACACAGTGTCATCAGCAGCTGTCAGACCAAGCCAGCAATTGCATCACAGACGGCCCTACAGGTACTGTAGCTGCAGCTGATTGCAATCATATTTACTCCCAGAGTTCACTTTGGATAATCTATCTAGAAGACAAGATAGCAGGCCAAAAATAGATGCTTCCAGGGATTTTGTACAGAGCCAGAGTCTGGATAAGCAGAGCAGCAGCTGTGCCCCCAAGATGTACCACATAATGAAGGAAATCTCTTCTGAAGAGGCAGGAGCTTGCTTAGCAGCAGATGAATTAAAAGCTAGTCCGACAAAAGCAAAATTAGATGACCCAGGGGTTCCCACTCAAACAAAACTCCTGTTCTGATTGTGTACAGTAATTGAGGTCCTGGGGGGACTGGTCCTCTTCTGCAGAGGGTAGTAGGAACACTTAGCACAGTTCTCTGAATTGTTAGAGGAAAGACAGGTAACTACATTACCTGAGTATGGATTTTACCCCATTGATTTAACACTTAAGCAACATCTGCAGCAGAAAATAAATACAATTGGATAGTCTAAATCCAGATCTCGATTAGGAAAATATTTTCAGCTCAAACATAAAAAGCATTTCTGCCTCTCTCATCTGTCTCCCTCAACCCCCACCCTCCCCTCAGATTTTTTTTTTTTTGTGGAATCACAGCTCTCTCACTGTGTGAAGATTTGTCAGTAAAGTAAATACATCTGAATACTGAATATTCAAAGACTATGCTTCCATTGTAACTAATGACAGGTGAGGATAAGTAAGTGTAAGGTATAAATATTCATATTGACCAAATATATGCCTCTGACAAAGGGATTTACCAGGTCCTACTAGGGATTAGACACCCTTTAGATCAGTTGCTAGATGATCAGGAAGAACATCTTAATGTTGAAAAAAATTTAACCCAAAAGGACAGAAAGAACAGGGAGACACCAGTAAATATCAAAAGGGTTCTGATAAAAAGAGTGCCTCAAGTCAATTCTCCAAGCACCTTTATGAGGATCTCGAGGGAGGAGACCCATGAACATTCTCCAGCTTGCTGTGGCATATTGTCTTGACTTGAAAACAACAAGAGACTGTGCTGAAAATAACGGAGCTTCTACAAATGGAAGATTTACTTTTTTTTAAAAAAAAATAGACTATTCCTTGAAAATTCATAACAGATCATGGTCATGTAAGTTTTCAAATACTGCGACACAGGCAGTTTTCAACCACTGTAGGTTTTCCTTTCCCATCACAGGAAATTAATTCACTTTACACTCTAGAACTCCAAAAACTATGTTGCAGCTTAAGATACTTTAAACACTTCTAATAAGTGTTTAAAAGTCTTAAACAATCTCCCAGTGGAAAGCATGACAGGACTTTTGAGATGACTCTTAAAGTTATCACAAACCCAACACAAGTGATTTGTTCAAGCTTATGATAGGTAGGCATGTCTTTCAGTATTTTAAAGGCCTGGCACATGGATAACAAAGTACACTACATGTGTTGGTCTCATGTTCTCTCCCTCAATGCACTGCACAAATTTATGATGGCATACAAACCCTATGAACATTAGTACTAAACGAAATAATAATTTCAAGATTCTCAGAAGGAAAAAAAAAAGACAAAAAGAAGATTAAAAAAAGGAAAATAACATTTCAGATTTGACAAACTCCAGCAATTCTCGACTTACCATGACCTTCCTTAAAGTATAGCGTTTGGATCTAATATCGTCCATCAGCATCTCATAGGGTGTGAGCTGATATTCTATGGGGAGTGGGTTGTACTGACGCTCTTGAACTTTCTTAAGTTTAACACCATTCCGTAAATCTCTCATCACTTGCACCCAAAAACGGGCCTGAAGACAAAAGAGACAGAAATTTCACGTCATACCTTACCCTTGAATACCACCTCACATTAAACCAAAGTTTCCTTTCACGACACCATCAAATATTTACAGCTGTGTACTATTTTATTTTTAGCACATCACCCAAATCCCATTTTGTTTTATATATGCTTTTTTTTAACACTCGTGAACATACAACTTTGTTGCAACTCAGCAGGACTGCAGTGTTTCACCTGAAGGATGGGAAAAGGATCTGAAATTCTCTAAATTCATCTAAATTTCCACTTCAGGTATACTGCAAGCACATAATCAAAGTTTTTAGACTTGTAGCTAATACTATGTGAATGAGAACAGTGATTGAACCTGAAACTTTGTTACCCAGGTCTCTCCTCAAAAGTTGTTCTTGAAATGGAAATTTTGGAATGGACTCCAAGTCCTAATATTTTGCAATAGAAAAACCCAACCTCTTTTGCTCTGCCTGTAAGAGCACCCCACACTAACACCTCCCTCTCATTTTCTGTGAAGCAGAATGGCTGGACAGAAGAAAGACGGGTGGTGGATAGAAGATTGGGAAATTAAAATCAAGTACTTTTTAAGAACCTCGTAATATTCCTCTATGAACTGGCAAGAACAGTACCTAGAAAAGAAACTAAATTTCCTCCTGCTTAAGAGTTTCCCTGAAGCCTTTTTCTTCCATCACTGGAGAAATTCAGCTGGTGGTTCTGTCTACTGCCTGACTGCCTCTCTGAAGGGCAGTCAGGATGGTACCTGTCTAAATGTCCAGTCTTTAAACTGCAAAAGCTCCTCCATTAAAACCACCTAAGGAAAAATATATTATTTGGATACTTGTATTGTTTCATCTGTCTGCAAATGAAAGTTGAGACTTCATTTAGTTCTAACTTGTAGTGGGTTACTATCGATTCATATATTTTTAAAAAACAACCAGATTTGAACACAGTATCATAAGATGGTTTGGGTAGAAAACACCTTCAAGCTCATCTAGTTCCAGCCCCCCTGCACTGGGCAGGGACACCTTCCACTAGACTGGGTTGCTGGTACCTGTTCCTGTGCCTCACCACCCTCATGGTAAAGAATTTTTTCCCAATATATAATCTAAATCTCTTTCAGTTTAAAGCCATTCAATCCTGTCCTGTCACTAAATGTCCTTATAAAAAGTCACTCTCCAGCTCCCTGGGAGGCTTCCTTTAGGTACTGGAAGGCTGCTCTAAGGTTTCCCTGAAGCCTTCTCTCCTCCAGGCTGAACAACCCCAGCTCTATCAGCCTGTTTCTATAGCAGAGGTGCTTCAGCCCTCTGAGCATCTTTCTGGCCTCCTCTGGACTCAATCCAATGGGTCCACATCCTTCTTATGTTGGGAGCTACACAGATGGACACTGCTTCAGGTGGGGTTTCAGGTGAGGCAGAGGTAATAATGCCTTAGTTAAGCTCTATAAAGAAAAATAAACTACCAGTAGCGATGCTGAATCAGTATTCCATTGTTGTCTTACCCAGTCAGCATTTTTCAGTTCATCAAGATCCGTGCTGGATTCATCACTTGCCTCTTTGTCCATTTCCTGAATCTTCTTCAGGTTCTGCCAATGAAAAGGAAATGAGTCAATAAATGAACAGTGGCATTAACTCTCAAGTAAAACTGAAGCTCAGTTTTTAATCTCTTGTATCATGCTGCTTGGGTATTTTACTGAATGTTTTATGACTTGAGTAGCAATACTGTAAAAGTAACTTGAAACACTATATCTGTCTTCCTTGGAAAGTTAACCTCAAATGCTGGGAACAAATGTTAAGTTTTGAGTATAAAAGTACTTCAGATAATAACATGCTGGAGGAAAAACTACACATCAAAATGTATATATCCCTAAATTTTTATATGCACAGAAAAAAACATAATCACCTATTCAGATCTGTTAAGCTACAACACAGAAAGTATTACCAGCTTGATAAGGATCCATTCATACCAAAATTAATGCTTGTTGAATTCAAGACAGCTCATTTTTGTAGAAGGAGAAATAAATTATGAGAAACACTGAAAAGTGACAGAACTGCAAATATATATACTGCAATGAATTAGTCTGTATAACATGGGTATAGATTCTGAAATATCCATAATAAAATCACATGAGGAAGAGAAACAGATCTTTCAAAGATGAAAACCGCTACTTATGAACAAAATCAGATCATGCAAGTATGGAAAAGATGGTATTAAAAGGGACAAAAAAAAGCTTTCATACCAACAAGAATATGAAAAACAATTAAAAGACACAGCAGACCAAAGAACAGGCAAGCTTGAACAGAGAAGGCTGTGGCTTTACACAAATTTTCTTATACACATCAACATCTGGTATTACATAGATGATATTGATGTTCAAAAGGTGCTTTTTTGTTTACTTCTGCATTGAAATGTTTTGGAATCAGCAGTACAATCCAGTGGATCAGTAATCCACTTTTATGGAGAGTTCTCTAGGAAATCTTTAACAATATTTAATTTGATCTATTCTCTAAATACTCAGTAATACATCTGAAATGGGTATTTAAGTCCTCTGGTAACAACTTCTTTTATTTTTTTGAGACTAAAGCAACAGATTAGAGGTCTGACAGACGTATCCACCAAAAGTATTTCTATCTTTTAAGCACTTAAGGTCTTATTTTAATGGAACTGAACCATCAGTCTCAATTCAGCTTCTGAGATTTCCAGAGAAAATAAAAATAAGCATACGTTCAAAAACTTTTTTCCCCTGGAAGTAGTTCCTAAACTGCCAACATGTCAGTGTAAGTAATGGAAGCACTGGAAGAGTGCTTAACTTGCACATTCAACAGTATCTACCAAAGCTGGCTGCAGAGACAGGACATGTGAGTCAGCTACCACAGAGATTTTGGAAAGAGACCAGATGGGTTCTTTATCATCTTATTTATATAAGTAACACAATTGCTTTAGTACCAAAGAAGAAATATTACAATTGCCCTATAAAAATGAAATACACAATTTACAAGAAGACTCAAAAAAAGAGCATAAATCACCCACACTAACAAAAGCAGATACATCATGAGACAATGTGGGAACATTTTGGCATGACTTGTAGCATCACAACAGGATGTATCCCAGGATACCCAACTGGGAAAGAATGTCTGTATGGAAACTTCTGTTGGTCCTGGTGCTGTGGTCAGTCTGACACTTATATTGCTCTTTCCAAGAGAAAAAACTGAAAAATGGGAAGCAAGGGTAACATAAAGGCCTTGATTATTTGTATTCTGCTATCCAGGGTTTCTTCTTTTCTGTATCATACAGTTGGAGTAATCATTTCAAATACAGCACCTATGAACTGTAAATTACTTGCTTCCTTGTAAACTGCTAACATCTACTGGTAAACTGCAAAATATAACATCTGATATTTTTTCCTTTATCTCTTTGTAATCAAAAAGATAACTTCAGTAAATGGGCTCACAACTGTCAGATCTGCTCCTCCTCCCCACACTGGAAGGTACACTTTAATTTTTTTAAAGATTAACATGTTCCAGCTGCTTAACCTATGCTTCAGCTATTCAACAGGACTGGTGACAATCACCCATCTCAGCAACCATGTTCCCTACCATACAGTTTATGGGGCTGGTTTATGCCCAAAGGCTGATGCTTTTGACTGACATAAATATTTCATGAAGTTAGAAGAGATTACAACCTGTTTTTCTTAACCACAGAAAATGAGAAGGGGGGGGGGGAAACCCACCCTGAGCAGCTGAAAGGTTGTCCAAATAAGGCCACCATCTAATTAGTTTCTCTGGAACATAGCTAGAGGGGCAGTTCCTACCCAAGAAAGCACAGGTGTAAGTGATGCTGGCTACCATGCACCAGAGAGCTGCAGGAGCAAAACCTGCCAGCCAAGAGATGAAGAGTCTCCAAACGCACTTTTATCATACAAATGAGCTGGTACAAGCACAGTCTACTGCCAAAGCTGGTTTCTTTTACTCCTCATCCCTCTGCTGAGTGCTTGGCAGCAGCCCTGGTACCACAGACACCCACTTTGGAGGGATGGTTCATTCCCTTCCCTGGTACCTGGCTCTGGCACTCAAATGCAGCTCACCATGCAATTCGTGGAGAAGAGTACAAGATAAAGGAATTTCCATCATTACAGAACTAACAAAGCTTTGGAAGAAACCAGCAAGCCCTCTATGCTTGCAGGAAATGTTTAGGAAGGCTTCTTTAGCTCTTCTACACCTGTCAGGTGCTGCTTGAGAAGGAATAAATTCACTGTGACAAATGATTATGTTTAAGCTTGTAGACTAAATGGAACATTAGGGTTTCCCTCCAGCATCTCCAGCCAGCATCAGTGGGTTTCTGCCTCTGTTTCAACTGTAAATTATAGAAACCAACACATTTAAAATACAATAGACCCTTTGTCAGAAATCAACTGTGTTCCAAAACCTGCAAGTAACCTCAGCTGCTGCTGCTGTAGCCACTTGCACTTACCCTTGGGACAATGGCTTAAGAAAAGCTATTACAGTATAATAAATACATGGCCTAAATGGATTTCCATTTCAGGAAGCAGAAAAATCTTAAAAGGGTTTTTCTAAATGATCCCAGAACCTCAGACCCATACCACAGACCCAATTCACCTATTACAGCCTGGGCATTCATTCAGGCAATAAGGGTTGGATGTGTAAGAAATTACTGCTTCAGGAGCTTTAGCTGGTTTTTTTTCAAACCTTTACAACATTTGGCCATTTTTTTTAGAAGACTGCATTTTGTGACAAAGGCTAGTAATAAAAATATCCAATGTCTTCAAACCTCTTGCTGTACTATTAAAAGCAGGCACTCGATTTGCTGCTGCTGCTGCATGGCCCACATTTGAGATGTGCTCTTCTGTGCTCAGTGACAGATGGGAGTTTATATAAGACTCTTGTCAGCACAGTGTCAGAGACTCCCTTCCATAAAATGCTTTCTAAAACACAATGCTTTAATGAATGTGGTATTCTAGGGAATCCAGACCTGGACTTCACTTTTCACCAATTGCAGAGCACAGTCTACTGTAGTTCCCTGTTTATACTCTTCATTAGGAGTCACTTCTTACACTGCTATCTGTGAAACTAGTAAAACATTCTTGCACATCTAGGCTCAATTTAAAAAAACCCAGCATGCACACATGGGAAAAACTTTTATTACTCTAGGTCTTTGAAAAAGACCCAAACCCCATTTAATTCAAACTGGGAATAGGGTCACTTAAACGAGTTTCTGAAAACCTCAAGCTGATAGCAAAGTTCTTCATGTATCGAGATATGGGCTGATGCTCAGCTCTGGAGAGGGCAGTAGTCACCATGCTGCTCAACATGATTGTGTAAGAGGCAAAAAAACCCAAATCAAGGGCGTGTAACACTGATTGAGTGACAATGTCAGCACCACTTAAGAAAATAAAACCAAACTCTCCCCTGCCCAACACAAACCAGCAGCATTTTCCCTTATTAAAGGTCCTAAATTGAGGGATCAAGCTGATCACGATGGAGCTGCAAGCCTGACAACAACACAGCTGCAAAAGTGGGGTTACTAGAGACTTGGAAGTATAGGCAAAAGTGACGTTATGAGCTGAAAAGTTTGTGAATTAATTCATTTCTCCAGCTGTGCTCATTGAAAATCCAAGCAGCAGAGTATTTGACAGCTTCTACAGTCACAAGACTTTTGAGAGTAACTGGGCTAATGACTCTATTTCCAAAACAAGTTAGCCATTAACATTGTTTAGGTACCTATTAACTACCTCCATTATCATATTTTGTACAAATAATACAGCAGTATAGCCACCTGACTTTTTTCATTAGCTCTTTTTCAACTGAATCTTTGTATGGCATGAAACTAGGAAAAAAAGAAAGGAACAATTTCATTTCTATGCGTGTACTTAATCAGAACTTGTATGTTTACATTTCATACAGATCAGATTGAAGTATATCCAGGCAGACTGAAAGAATTATGGTTTTACATCAGAAAGGACAGAAATGAAAAGCAACATGTTTTAAAAGACCAGTACAAAGATGACAGATTGAGAGCTCTCTCTATGTTCTACCAAAAACCTAATTGCAAGGCACATTGTGGATAATGAAATTATGGATGAGTTTTTGATGAGCATGGATTTTCACTGCAATTAGAGATGTAGGCAATTATAAAAATATACAGTGTCTTAATTAGTTTTGGAAGGAATATTAATTTTGATGCTCTAGGGTGTACATCAATCTCTAAAACGTTTTGAGCTGTAAGTCAAACCTACTGCAGCAGATCTGCCTACTGGACCCTTATTCTGGCCAGCATCTTGTGGTGTTTATTAGCATCACCTGTGCCAGCTGAGGAGTTTATAATCCACAGATCTACATCCTACAGGCCAGCATCACCCTTCTTGGCACCACCTACAGAGTCACCAAGTGTTTGAGAGTGGCAGAGACCTCTGGAAGTCAGCTGGTCCAACCCTTCTGCTAAAGCAGGGCCAGCCAGAGCCAATTGTCCAGCATCATGTCCAGGCAGCTTTTGAGTATCTCCAAGGGCAGAGAATCCACAGCCTCCCCAGAAAACCTTTGTCAGTGCTCAGTCACCCTCACAGTAAAAACAGTATTTCTGGCTGTTCAAAGGAACCTCTTGCATTTTAGTTTGTGTCCACTGCCTCTGATTCTGTCACTGGGCACCACTGAAAAGAGCCTGATGCTGTCTGCTTGGCACTCTCCCCTCAGGTATTTGGCCATTGATGAGATCCCCCTGAGCCTTCTCATTTCCAGACTGGACAGCCCTGGGTCTCTCTGCCTTTCCTCACACGAGAGCTGTTTGGGTTCTCCTTCATCTTCCTGGCCCTTCCCTGGACTCTCTCCATTATGTCTCTGTATTGGGGAGCCCAGAACTGGACCCAGCACTCCAGTGCTGAGCAGAGGGGGAGGATCACCTCCCTCAACTGCTGGCAACATTTCTCCTAATGCAGCCTGGACACCACTGGCCTTCTCTGTGGCAAGGGCACACTGCTGGCTCGCTCAGCCATGAAGCGCACGTGGAACATTAACTCCAGGAGAAGGCAGGACCGGGCAGTAACGGGGAGCCAGAGGAGGACTAGGGCAGATAACCCTTCAAAAAAGCAGGTTCACAATGTGGATACAGCCCTGGTGAGTCCCCTGTGTGATCCAGAGCACCAATTTTGCATTCCTTTGCTTGCAGTCTCTCCCTGTCTCTCTCAGTCACACTCGATGCCATTTCTGAGCAATGTGTGTGACCTTTTCAGATACTTCACAGCAGGAACATTTGCTGTATCTCATGGACATCACTTATTTGTGCCTACAGTTCTGTCTGTGGCCAGGTGCCACCAAAGGTTATGTCAATGACTTTTGGACAACCCTGAAAAGATAATTTTTTTCTTTTACATGGGACAATTTTTAGCGGATATTCAAACTGCCTTACCCCCTGCCACATATGTGTGCATTTCCTTCACCTTCCTTCACCTTTCCTTCACCTTTTCTTCACCTTCCTTCCCTCCAAAACAATTTAAAAAAAATAAAAAGGAGACAATCCCTTTCTGTGGGATTTTCTTAATGCAATTTTGAAAGCTCACTTTTTGACATGAAGAACAAGCTGTACTCCATCTTTGTTATCAGCTGTAAAAGTTTAAACTGCAGCTCACAAAAATTAGGAGGTCTTGGCCCATCAGACCACTCCTGGATAGCAGCAGATGGTACCCAGGGTGGGACTGCAGCAAGGGCACCTTTCACAGACCCTGAGCAGCATGCAGGTGCTGCCAGCAAGCTGAAAAACACCTTAGTAAACTTGCTAAAAGAAATTTTTTAGTTGTTTACTTTTTTAAACTATTGCAACAGCACTATCACATCTCTCAACTCTGTCCATCCTGTGCATCCACTACATGAAACATTTCACACTCTCCAAGAATGGAAGTACCATCTCCCTGTCTGCAAGTCAACTTTACTGCTGACCTTTCATACACAGGGAATCAGACTGGAAATAATCATATGGCATCAGTTATGTGACAAAGGGCCTTAAACATTGTATTTGACATCCATTGAGATGATCTGAAGAGCTCACTCATCGCTTCATCATTTGTGATTAACACACTCACCCAAATTCATGCCAGTACAGCCCTTTGTGAATCTATGCTCTATTTGTTATATGACAGATGACAACAGATGATGACTGGGGAACACGTGACTCCTCAGCATATACACTAGTATTAAAACATATTACAACCTATAGACCTGTCCCTCCTACCTACCAATCTATCCCTCTTGAAATCCTGGACTTTCAAAGTCCTGCTAAGTTTTTACAGGGCCAAATTGAAAACAGCATCACAGCAATATTTTTTTCTCTGACTCTTCCACAGTTTATTTCCCATCTAAACCTGTTCTAGGCTGCAGCACAATATAGGTCAGATTTCGTTCACTCCAAGGAAGTGAATTTTTACAGATAAAAATTCTCCCTCTTCCACTACAGTGAAGCTGCCTATTTAAGCATTTACTGACCAAAAAACATGAACCTCATATACCTGGGAAACAGATACCCAGAGGCCACTCAGTGGCCCTAGAAGGAATCCAAGTAATTTCAAAGTAATTTTTAGCCACAGGAAAGTTACTTTAAATAATTTCAGAGGATTCTTTCCCCATTCTGGTGTTTTCAATTTCATTTTGATCTCACATACACAACTGCCTCTAGGCAGAAGATCTCCAAATTAGGTTGTCATTTTTTGAAACAAACTAACAATTTAAAATTCCCAGCATCTTTAGTGTCAAACACACAATATTACATAGTATAATTTTTTTTAAAATTGGAACTGATATATGTAACTTGGTTATTTCCCCCCCAGTTCTTTGCCAATGCAATCACCACAAACCCATGACAACAAAACTTCCTTACTGAAGTATTCAGTGTGTATCTCCTTTATACCCATTACTTATAAGACAACAACAAAAGGAAAAAAGAATACTCTTCTTTTACAAGAAGAGTATTTAACTGTAGTCCTCATGACTTAAGATTCTGCTATGTATTTTCAAGACAGAAGAGCATGTAAACAATAGCACAGCTTTTACTGGCACAAACCTAACGTGATCATATGATCCCTGCTTGCCTCAAGTATAAACTATAAAGGTCATTTTAAAATGGTGCAGTGAGATTTACAGCATTTCACCCCATATTTTCTTCATACTTATTTTTTATTTTGTACACTGTATTATTTTCAAAATTAAATGTCTTCCAAATCTATAGTTAGATAAAAGCTATGACCAAGGACCAAGCACATCATAAACCCAAAGTATTCAGATTCCAAAAGCTGCTTCTAAGGTAATTTCCTTGGTAATTTCTTACATGCCTACTGAGGGACTGACCCAGAGTAAAATGAAATCAAAAGGTCAAAATTCTGGCCCTGGTTAGGTGCAGCAATAAAAGTCTTACTGATTCAGTAGAGCCAAAATTCCATCCACAAAGATTACTTCCTTTGACCTAAATGTGCTTTGAATCAATGCCTAATAGTCTGTGAGAGGCAAATGGTTTCTTTCATTTGGGATTAACTCACAGTATTCTCTATGGTATGATCAGATGTTGTTGGGCTTTTATGCCCAATGATAAGGTGATTAAATAATTTGCAAATTCAAAATGCCTTTCCACTTTAAAAAATAATTTTAAAAAGATTATTGTTGAGGCATGATTTTAAATGGTTATAGCCCACAATATTTTTTTGACATTGACAACAAAGATGCCCTATTGTTGCTCACTGTGGCCAAGGTGTTTGAGAACTATTGGAAACATAATTCCTCTTTTGAGCAGAAAGAAGAACTCTGAAGGGTGTTATCTTTGAGCCTTAACATGGACTTTGCAACAGCTGTTGAGTGAGATGTTTCCAGCAAAGGTTAATACATTCAGTACATAATATATACAGTTAATATATCCAATAGTTAAAAGCCAAGATGTGAAATTAATGATGCCAAGCTTTTTTGTATCCTGGCTGCTCCCTGTATCAGGGATATTGGATGCAGATGTCCCATAACACAGGCACTTCAGAAAACAAGTGGTTCTTTAGCCATGCTGATGCTGTCAAAACTATTCTTGTATAACACTGCTTCAGTTTAAAAATTGCTTTCAGTTTGAATAGGACTGGAGAAGAAGTGGAGATGAAATGCAACCCTGTGCAGCAGAAAAACATCTCAGAAGGATTCTCCCTCTTGGATGATGCATCTCAGGAAGGAAGGAAAGAGCAGCAGCCCCTTTTGTCTCTGGTCTGTATCTTCCACCATCAGCATGATAAAAAGCTCTCTTGTGCTGCTCTGAGGTTCATCTGACCCTTTAATGAGCTGATTCAGCTCATTAACCTGACAAGGAGTAACTCCTTTATTTTTTGTTTTGCTTGATATTTATTGCATTTGTTCCCTAGAACCAGAAGAAGGAAAACAGTGGGAGTGTGTGTGCGTGGGTGGAACAGCTCTGCCTCTTTCAGCAGCAAAATTTTTTAGGTCAGCCTGTAAAATCTTATCCTGCTTTTCAAAGGTACTGTAGATCTTGACTTACAAAAGAAAAGAAAATCCTTCAGGGATTTATTAAGAAAAAAAAATTATGAAAGTGTTGCTACTTGACAAGTTTTCTTTGGTGAAGAAACCAGCTTTGAGAAATTAATTGCCCTTCCTGCCCTTGCCCTTACCCACCAGTTATCCAGTGTTACCAACACCCAGACTGTTTTAATACAACTGTTCACAGGGCCACTGTGCAGGCCAGATCCCTGAAACTCTCTGCAGTAAATATCATCCTTAAAATCACACTTCAGCCAGACCCATTAATTGCAATGGTTCACAGGATGGCATTTCAGCCAACAATAACAGCCAAACAGGCAGTGAACATAAGCATTGTGACCTGAAGGGGGAAAATTTTCTATTTTTAAAGTTGGCTCTGCTGTGAAACCAATGTGACAGACAACAAACCAATCATAGAGCAAAAGGTAAGTGAAGCTGCTGACTGGGGACAAAATATGAGGAAGAAAAATCTCAGACAATTCTCAGTAAAGAGAATTCCCTCATGAGAAGGAGCTGAGGAAGAACAGGCAAAGCTCTGACACTTCATAACATCCCTGAAACACCAGAGAAGACTTTAGACTCAAATATATTGCATACACACATGCAGCAATGGGTACACATATTCAATATGTTACCCTCCAAGAAAATTCTGTTTACTCCCAAATAGACTAATCACAATTAATAACAAATTCTGAGGGATGTAAATGGTTACAGGCCAAATTTTTAAAAAAACACCTCAGCTGAAGAAGTCTACTCCCTGAAAACTACAGATGATCTCCTCAAGCATCTGACATTCTCTACTGGCTGGGTAAAGAAGAGATTTTGTAAGCCAGATTCACACGGTGATGAGCTGAAAAGCAGAAAACCTTCTCAGACTGCTTACCTCTTTTGCACTTTTAATTTTGGCCAGGAAAGTGTAGAGCTCCATTGTTTCAGCAAACAGAGCCCGACACACAGCTTGATAGTGGTTGGGTGCCTCTGATCGGGTTGGCAGGTGGGCAGCACACAGCTAGGGAGAAAAATAAATAACAGGATCAAAACAATGCCCCATTGCTTTCATTAATGCTACAGAGCATGAAATAACATAAAAGTGAATATCAAGGGCACCAGCATCCATGAGACATTTCAGTTTAGTCGGGAGTTGCGGTGTACTATAGGCATGGTAACGGCACCGGAAAACCAAGACACTGACTTTTCATAACAGAAAAAGGAAGGAGGGGACAATGTAATTCAAAATAATTGTCATAATTGTGAAAACAAGGCATTTTGCAGTAGCAAATTTTGGGAAAACGTAATTCAAATCAGCTTTAACAGTAAATGTTAAGTATTCCTGTGAATGTGGAAGAGAACGTATCTCTACCAGTTTATGAAAGGATGGAAGGCGAAGCAAGGAAAAAAGCACAGTGTAATCATCAAGCTGAAACTCTGATCAGATTTATTTCAAGCAGCACAAAGATTTTAAAAGTCAGCAAGAGCTATGGAAGCACAGGCTTATTGCTTTACCTCAGACATTCATGAACATTTCCAAACACAGGCATAGTTAATGCAAAGGAGCCCTCCAGGTGTTTCCATATACGCTAAACTTGCAAAACTCTGAAAGCCTACTCAAGTCACTAGTAATTATTCACAGTTACTGCTGAACAGTCTGTCCAGCATTGCTTTTGGAGTAAAACATGCAGCTGCCATTTCCAACAACAGAAGTTTCACTGAAACCAGACTCTGCATTTCAAACTGAGAGCCTGAATGGTTTGAGTGACATCCAGCTTCATGAACATATCATGTTCATGGAAATATCGGTTGAAAACGGAATAAAATAACATCCGTAATTTGTTTCCTAAACAGTCTTAAATTAAAAAAATCCCAAAGCTGAAACTTGAGTATCCATATCATGTATCATACTGGTGTATATTAAAAATAAAACAAAGTCTTCATCAAGGCCTCAAAATTTATCTTGTTTCTGTGGTTGTATAGTAACTATGTTATATATATATAGCTACATTCAGATCTCCAGAACTAAAGCTTGAGACAAAAGCCTCTTTAGCAGAAGAGCCCTTAATTAGCCTAGTGGCACACTTGTCTAAATCTCTCCTGTTATTCCAGTGAATGCTGTGGTTGCAAGGGATACCATGCATGTAAAGCTCAGGCTGCTTTTCCGTATTGCTTTCCATTTGATTTAAATCCACAGTGCCACTAAAAGGTGTGGTCCTGTGGCCTCCAGCTGTAGGAATCCACAGATACCCTTCTGCTGGCACTGGAGCTCGTGCCCTAACTCAGAGAGCATTACTCACCCAGACAAAAATTAACAATGTGAAGGAAGTGGAGCAGGAGACAATTACTCTTCATGGCATGGACACACTCACAGAAGTGAAGGCAAAAAGGAGCAGGGAGAATGTGCTGCCAGGGTGGGAAAAGGGAGGAAGGGCTGAACAATTGTGTTTGGGTACAGTCAGATTTAGACTGCCTCCATCTCATTGACAAGTTGCTCTCTGAGGCCATAGGCCCCTTGCTATCTTTTATTTCTTTCCACTAGAATAACAATACAGAGCTCAGCGGTCAGATTTGGTCAACTCCTTAGACAAATTTTTACAAGCACATTTTGGACTCCTGCAATATCCTTTTCTGATTATGTACCCCTATGTATTTATCTCCTTTTAGTTGTAAAAAAGAATATACATACAGAAAGTTTATATATGTGTGTGTACATACTTTTGTTCCTTCCTGTATGTTTTCCTTCCACGTAGGAAATGCAAGGCAGCCATGTTCATGAAATTGCCCTTGATCCCTACACTTCAAATTTTATGCTGTTTTACAATGGATGGCCAAAATTTTCTTACACTCTTCAAATTTATTTCTGGATAATCACAAGGACATAGTTGACATATGTTTCCCCTTTTTCTCCCCATCCCCCTGCTTTTTTTTCCTTTTTTCCTCTTTTTTTTCTCCTTTTTCTTTTTCTTTCCCTTTTTAATAAATTGGATCATCTCCTTTGCAGATAAAGGGAGAGAAACCAAAACAGATGCACGCCTAATGTGTGCAATAATGATAACACATACCAAAATGATAGAATCTCCTAAATATTCCCCTTAATGAAAATATTAGATCATTAGACCACTTCTGAGTATGCTTGTGTTCTTTTTTTCACAATAACGAATCATCTCCTTACTTGCCTTACTATGTTTTAATTTTCTGGTTATTAATTATAGTACAGATAAAAAGGTTTCATGCTAAAATTTACAAGAATTAAAGTAATTCTTGTACTCTACACTACACTATTTACAATAATAAAAATAATAGCAACAGTAATTTTGGAAAAGGTCATAAAATTGTATAAGTCTTCATAGCTGAGAATAAAATTTTATTATTATAGAGACTGCACACAGGTTTTTAAGAATCCTTTTTTTCTTTGTTCAGAGGCATGTTAATTAGAAACAATTTGCATCAAATATTGAGAAAGTTAATGAAATGCAGTGGTGACAAGTTCAAGCAGGGAATGGTTGCAATATTGATTCTATTACTGAACACAAAGTAAAGCAAAAAAAAAAAAAAAAAACGAAAACCTGCTGGTTTTTTGTAACTTAAGTTACAAAAGCAATCACATAAAACCTGACCATTTGCTTTGCAAACGTTAGGCTGCAGGTATTAAAAGAGGGCCAGCAGCTCCTACTCACTTTCATGTTCTGAGAAATCAGTCTCTGAGTGATCTTATATTATGTCAAGATGCATTACATAATAAAACTCCTTGTGGTAATATTAAGTCAAACGACTCAACATGAATTTTTTTGGATTAGGTAAGGTAAGCCTGAAGAAAAAGGAAAATGTAAATAGGACAGGGTGATTTTTTTCCCTCTTCATTGTAATATATTGTACTTGCACGCTGGTTCAGAAGGCCTGACAAGCTGTAACTTCTGTATGAAAAAATACCACAACATCTAGGCAGGCAAGGCAAATCAAGTATGAAATGTCACTTCTAGCCTGAGTTCAGGATATTTATCCACTTTAAAAATTTTAAATGTTTAAGTTCATGGTAATAGTGTTTGAAAAGCTACATTACTGTAACACAAAACAAAAATCCCAGTCAGTATGTTTTACTAACTGAGATATGAAAGGACAGCTACCTATTAAACACCTCCTCTTACCACGTCATAGTGGTAGTGGTGCAAGAAGGATTAAGATCACATATGCAGTCTTTTCCAGTCATTTTGAGGTTCTATGCTTATTCTGACACTTGCCTTTTCATCCCTCATGATACAACTTAAAACTGCCCTAAGGGGAATGAAATCGAACAGTGCCCAGAGCTTAATACAAGGGCTGTTTGTTCTTCTTCCAAGAAGTCTCAAAAAGTATGGCTCAAAACAGACTATGTGGTCTTTGCAAACTGGTGAAATAATAAAAATATTATCCACTCCTAAAACATTAACAAGCTCAGTCTGTAAATATTTCCATTTGCAATCAATGTGAAGAGCTGGGATTTCTGAATTTTTTTTTCTAACTGAGCCTATCCAAAACCCCAGCTTGACCCAAAGCATTCAATCTTTGCTTACATCACTAAGAAGATTACAGGCTGTTTCCATCCACATTCAGGGTTCACAGGAAAAAAAGGCATTATGTAAATATCATGGCCTTGCCAGCTCCTCCAACTTCATCCTCAGTTGACTAGGAAACAGGGTGCACCAAGCCAAAGCAGTGCTAACAGGAATCACAATTTAACCATCTGAAGAGATCAAACAGCGTTTCTTGCATTTGTTTGAATATATTCCAGCAAGGCCTCCATAAAGTTACAAAAAAATACAACTGACTCACTCACTGAAGTGCAGCTAAGTTTTGCAAAACAGTTTTGGCTAGATATATATACTGGAAGCTTCATCAAAACACCTGGGCTGCTGGAATTAAGATTTCAGAAGACAAAAAGTGTTTCCACTTGTAATTATCTTAGGCAGAGGGCCTATACGAATGCACCACAAAGAAGAAAAGGATTTCTTTTTCCCATGGGCCACAAAGACAGGCCATTGATATTATGCAAAACATATTACCAGCCTGCAAATGCCAGGCTTGTTAAATGTTTTGAAAGCCTTGGAGTATTAACAAAGACTTAAAAGATGTTCTTTTTCTTAAGCAACAAGAAGAAATTACTTTAACCAACAGATCACTGAACATGCAAGTGGTATTTGCCCCATCCTTTGCAGTATGGTACTGCAAAACGTTCACAAAATAAAACTCAGCTTGAGACGCCTTTTCAAGTCAAGGCTATTTTCTGAAGGATTTTATCTCCATGATGATAAAACTAGAGTTTAGGATTAGGCTTTTGTTTTCATAGATATCCTTCTTCATATGAATATGAACTTCAAGGAGTCACATGCCTCACTGGAGAAATCTTACCAAGACAGTGCCTGCATATTTGTAAAACTCAACCAAGCATTTTGTTTTGCTTTATTATCCAGAGTAACATTGAAGGATGGGCTGTTCGCAGCAGTAAGAGTTTTGTCACAAGTTTGTAAGATGTTTCTGCCTGCTAGGACCAGTCCTGTGCATGGTACCCACATCTTAGGCACAGTCCAAGTTTTTGAGGTGGCTTTCACAACACCTGGAGCCATTTCACCTGCTTCCCAGCACTTCAGAGCTGCTCTCTCAAACATTCCAGGCAGCAATTTGCCTCTGGCTCTGCTACTTGTAACTGCAGTGGGCCAAGGACTGCCTGATCCCTCTGCTAAGGATTCTAGGGGAATACTGCCCAGGAAAGACTGCAGTAAGACAAAAGGGATGGGAGCAGAGTTAGCTATTGATCCACAAAACAAATTAACAGAAAATACAGAAAGTATTCACAGAAAGTTACTCTCCACCTGCCAAAGTTTGGTAACTTTTTAACTGATATTTTAAATTATCTTTAAAATCATTTAAAGGAAATGCCTCAAGGAAAAGGCAGGTTTTGTGGAAATTGAAGCAAATTGCCAGTACCAAGCACATCTACCTTGGTATTTAAGTGTTCTCCAGCACTCTGGTAAGGCCTCCCCTTGTGCTGGTATTTGTTGTTTTGATCATTGCTTTAGGGTGGACAAGGGAAGTACTACACAGGTCTCTACTTTCACAATTTCCAAATTTAATGTTTTAAGTAGTCCTCCCCATAAAATGATTTCATAAACACAGTCTTTCTTTACTGATTTTCCTTTCTAGTGTGAACCTGCAAATGCAGCAGCAAAGCTATTGCATTTACCAGTGTCAGGTATAATTTGAAGAAATAGTGGCCTGGGTTGGTTCTCTCTTTCAGGACTGTGAAAAGGACACAAGGTCGCTGCTGAAATTAAAGCCAAAATGGAAATGGGATGATGCAAGGATTGAAAACACTGCTTTGCATAGGATCTCGATCCTTAAAGAAATGTCCACCTGTCTGGATCAGATAAAGGTCATCATCATCACTAACTACCCTCTGCTTTGCAAAGTCTAAGGATTAAAGTCTTTCAGCAAATTATATACATGCTGAAATATCAAACAGGAATGGACTAACAAATGTTTACCAATGCCCTCCTGAGTCAAAACTTAAGTCAGCCCGGAAGAGAATTTGAAAGATGCTCCTCATGTGCGTAGACTGTGCTGGGAAATGCTGTTGAGAGGGTTTGTATGCTGTCTCTTTAGAAACACAAAGCAAAACACACAGATTCAAAATGCTGAGGATGAAACTGGTGCACAGTTAAGGACTCCCATCCACTATTTCCTCCTGAACAGAATATCTATCCTGACACTGTTTCCTTCAGATACCAATTGCATTGAGGTGCTGAGCACCATGACTCATCTTCTTCCTTAAAATCTTAACACAACTATTTGAAGAGTCCTAACTACTTTTCCATGCTATTAGACTGAATTTAAGCAGTGATGAGAATCTTGATAAAATTTCACCAGACAGCAACTGCAAGACTAACACCTCACTCAACTGTCTCACCTATAAACTTGAACCTTATCCAACAACAGACGATTAAAGGTGAAGATAATTTGTAACCTGCTACATTTGTATGATACCATCTTTAGGTAAATGAGTCTTACAAATATTTAACATAATTAGAAACACTTTTGAAAGTACTTAAAACTTACATTGGTGTTAGGAAAAGGAAAGCAAACTCCACTACACATTACTGACTACATCTCAGTTTTTAAGCCAAACTCTGTATTTTTCATGCTCAGTGAACCCTATTCTCACTCTTTATTACCTTTCTAAGAATGAAGGAACACCTTGACTATCAAAACAGACTTTAAATGAAAGTCAACCCATGGGTTTTTTTGAGACAATGATTATTTCCACTGGACATTTTGATATTAAGTTTTCAATGACTGACTGATTTTATGTGCTAGTGCAGACTTCCTGACAAAGCTGCATTTGTATAAACTCTCATTTCTACTTGAAAGCTACAAGGGTACTTTTACCCCTCAAATACAGCTGTTTCTGGATTGTGTGTTAGGTGTGTTGTTACACTGTCTTTACACAGTGGACTAACAATATCCTGCTTCTCAAAGAGACTTGTTTCAAAAGAGCCAATTAAGTGAAAACCAATTCTACATTCTCTCCTAGTTTCAGATAAACTGTGCTCCGTGGTTTCTTAGCAGAATAATGGAGGAATTAATAATATAAATATGCAGTAATCTGAATTTGCTAGCTCTCCTTCTTTGACTATTCAGTGGAATATCAATGGGATTATTCATGTGAAGGGAGAAAAGCATTTATATTTTTCCCATTTTTTCACATGAAATGTCAATCCCTGCAACATTTAGCAAAACCACTAGGTAGCCTGTCAGCAACAAGTGTTTTCTAAAGCTCTCTGCTTCACAAGCAGACAACAGCTCATTGGGCAGCTCTCATCTGTACCACTCACACATCTGCATTTCATGCCGGAGCAGCAGAGTGAAGGAGGAGACGGAGGCATCTGGGTAAGAAAACCAGCTTCAAAAGCAGAGTAGAGGCATAGATGGGAAAACAAGATAAAACTGGATAATTAAAGGAGAAGGGGAGTGGCTGTGCATATTCACAGGGCTACCTGTAGTTATTTAGCTAACAGCCCATTAAGCTGTGGAACCACCCTTCACATTATTAAATAACTTAGACCTGAACAACTGCTAGCAAAGAGCTGCAGCCCTGTAATGCCATTTTGTATGTGTGTCTGCCATGTTGCTCAGCCCTCCTAGGGCTGGAGGGTGCCTTCTACTGCTACTGAATTACTGCTTCTGTTCAGCAGAAGAGAGGAGAGGTGGTTTTGTACCAGGATGCTTGGCATAGGCAGCAGAGAACCAGGGCAGGACAGAAGCCCATCTTTCTTCCCCTCTCCCCAAGACCCCATGCAAGCAGATAAAGCAGCGATAACACCCAGGCTGCTGCTTGAAAAAGAATAGAGTATCCCAGGAAAAACAGTAGAAAATAGTGACGTTTTCAAACAGTTTAAACGAGGAAACAATTTTATCAAAAGGTATCATAAAATGCTGGGGAAAGACCCTCAACCAAATCACACTGACACCTAGAAAAGGAAGGGGAGAGTATTGCAGAAGAGAGGCTGTATCTCTCAGCTTTTGAATAATGCCCATCAATCTCATCACTACACAGTTCAGACGTTTGTACACATCCTAATTGAGAGGCAATATATTAATGTAAGGCAGTTGATTCATGAGCCACTTAAAATCCAATTAAAATATATCAACTAAAATAAAAACATGCACTTTCCTTGGCAGCAATTTAAGAGTTCACATACAAAGCTTTAAAGTGTATGTGTGTGTGGGAAGCTTGTTTGTTTTTATGTAAAGTGCTGAAACTTCTCTCAGTAGACATCATAATAATAATAATTTGCTTTCATGTTTTGTCCTGAAGCATGACTTTTTTATTCCTATCCAAAAAACAGATTTCCAGCCACATAACCAAACAGACATCATTACTAAGCATAACAAGCTTTTAAACTTCACTCCCAATGAAAAAATCGAGTAATTTCTAACCAGTCTCATTTTGCTTTCATTAGACCTCAGTGTATGAAAAGCTCTTCTACTCCTTCACGTGTGCCTACTCCTGATTTGTACCTTTGTCGGGGAAATCATGTCTTGGAACCCTGATTGCATGAAAAAGGCCTACAGAAAAATTCTTTCTCTTCCTCTTCCAAGCAGGTATGCTTAATATTTTTCTCTTAAAATTTATAGCCACTGAATCTACACTGCAATTGTCTTACCAAGCATATCAGTTACATAAATGTTAAACATGCCACTCTAAGGTATAAGCAAAATTATTCAACCCACAACTTATTGGTTAAATTAATTAAGTAATTTTGATTCAAATATATATCCTTGCTTATGCAAAGAGAATAGGTATCCAATAAATCAGAACTTTAAAAGTTTTTTCTTCTCAGTTCCCCCCTCTGTTTGTAGTGGTGATGCTCTTTTCTGTCCTTTTCCTTAAACACACTTCATTCATGGAAACTGTCTCCAGTATGGTAATTACTAGAAATCTAATTACCTGGAGCCAATGGCTTTGACATAGTCCCAGTACAGAGGTGGGATTGAGCACCTGGAGAGAGTGCAGATGGTGTTTATACTGCCCTGAATGCTCAGCGGCTCAAGGGAGAGACACCTTTGTTCCTTCATTTTGCCTCCAGACCTTTCTTGCCATTGGCAGCAACAGGAGTAAAAGCAGCACTCTGTCAACTATTCAAGGCCAGCTCATGTATCCCAAACTGTGCTGTCTGCACTGTGGGGACTGTAGCTGCACTGTTGGGGCTCTGTCACAGCCTCTCCATGCACGCACATATTCTTTCTTCCTTGTGATCTTAGGAATTATGAATTTTATTTTTGTCTGTGCAGCTGAGGTCAATGCAAAGCCCACTGGGCTGGTCAGGAATCTTTTTTGATATGGAAAATAAAAAAAACCTCTGGATCAAAGCCATGGCTAACAAAATCACAGATGATGCTACGGCATATTTTTCCCTGCTCTGTTGGTCCATTTGCACTGCTACCTGCTCAAAAGATCTTGGTCTCCATATGAACATTTAAGATGGAAAGCTGTAGGGAATTATTAAGCATCTTGCAGTAATTGGTAATTTTCTTGAAATCTTAGGTCTTGAACTCACAGGAATATATACAAAATATAACCTTCACTATTTCTAATTAAGAGATTGTGAAGATTCTAGTGTGTTTTAAAGGCTGACCTCTTGCTGCAATCTTGAAATATTTAAGTTTTCTCACATCATGACTTCTTGGAGGGGAGAGGAACGAGTCTTTGCTTCCAAAAGAGATGAACAATGCAGACCTTAACACAAGATGGGAACTCAAAGATGGAGAGCAAGAGAGATTGTCTCTTGCTAATAAACTGAATACAAGAACATTTCTTCCTTTTCCTTCGGGCTTGGCTGTTCCTTCTAACAGGTATCTTGTTTATTTTAAAATATGCCACTTGTAAAAGAAGGCCAACCCATGCACCTGGCCAACCTCTGACTGCAAAACAGAGCACAGTTTGTAACATTTTCAAATAAATCTCTTTGTACTTTCAAATGCTGAGCATTCTTTTGGAAATGAATTTACTTGTGCACTCAGAAAAAGATGCATGGGAAAACATATACATAGTTTAAAGTATTTGAGGCCTTCCAACCCTTATTACCTTGCTTTTAATTAGCATAAAATAATTTTGCACTTTAGGTAATTTCAACCATATCAGATAAGTCTTACCATTCTTATCTGGGAAAGAACCTTATAGAAACAATATGTTCCTCACTAAAAGGGATGTGTCCTCAACAGAGAACAATTCAGGGAAAAAAAAAAACAAACAGCAAAAAAACCCAACAATAAAAAACCCCACACACCACAACCCAGCTACCAGTCACTTCTTCATCAAAATCTTATTATCTGAAGGGGAAAAGAGAAAATGGAGGTAGGCAAACCATTTTTCCAGTTCTCCAGTCAAGTGCTGTGTGACTGCTTTGTTTTCAAACACAGCCTCTAAAATAATTAAACTATTTTGTGCCAAGTACTCTAAGGACCTGCACCATAGGTAATTATTTACCTGTTTTCAGTTACACATCATGAAAGATATATCTCTACAAGTCAGGCAGGAACTCCCAGCCCAGTTCTTCAACTTCAAAGCTCCCTTTAAAAGCCCTGGCATTTGCAGAGGCATCTACTACATGTCCACTGAAATAGATGCTTTTGCATGATAAGTCTATCAATGCCTTCTAAAGCAGAAATAGAAAGGGAATTATATCTCTGGAAGGTAATTAATACTGTAGTGACCTCAGTCCACAGAGAATAAGGTTATCAAAGGGGTGATCAGGGTAGAGCACTCTCCTGCATGTACTGAAAGACCAATTGTTACTCTTGGACAACTTTTATCTATACCAACATTTTTCATGATAAAACCACTTTTGAAGACTGAAAGTCAGAGCAGTTATATTTTTAAAAACCAGGACATTGGAGCAAAGTGCCATAATTAGAAATGCCAGTATATACATCTATTTCAAATATTGCTACCTTCGGAAAGATGAAAGGCAGTTTAACATCAACTTCATATTGAACTTTATAGCAATGGATAAAGGGACATACCTAACACACCAGCAAAGTGTCTCAGCTGGAGTTAGTCAACAGCTCTGAACTGAATTTAGGATGTATCATCACATCTACCAAGAGTCTGGTGTAAAAATGATGAGTGTTAAAGCTTACAGATTGTTCTGTCAGCAAAGATAACTTAAAACATCACTCCTGTAAAAAACCCTAAAACTGTTTCTAAAGGATTTTTTGCCAGTATCCTCATCCAGTACACATCAGCGTCCCACAAGAAAGACAGCTTCAAGAGGAATCTGGAGGAGGCAGGGAAGGCAAGGGAGAATCAGTTCCCTCAGACTCTGCATGACACCAGCAAGGAGCTGCCAAGAAACCACTCTACTTGCAGCACCTTCATTAAAAGGCCTAGATAGCTGCCAAATTACCCTCGAAGAGAGGTTATCTTTATCTGCCAGAGTGGTAAAGAAAATTAATAATCCTTTTATTGTGGTAGGCATGTAAGACAAAAGAGGTTTGTGGGGGGTGTCTAGTTATCTTGTTGGTTATCTCCCCTCAGCTGCTGGCTGCCCTGCACCCAGGCACAAGCAATACCTGTCCAGAGATTACAAAGCTCCCGAGTTTCACCTGACAGCAGCAAGTGTCCTGAACAGGACAGAAATGCCCATCCTGTTTTACCTGCTCGCTTCACCACAGAGCCAGGCCGAGGGCAGATGGGTGCCATCCATCCCCTGGCCACCGGGAGAGCACCTGGAAGGAGCAGGCATGTTCCCTCTCTCCCTCTCCAAAGTAGAAAAGCAAGCCCGACTCGTAGTGTTCCGAGGTAAGGTTTTTTGGTTTTTAAAGGTTTCTGGTAAGGACAGATTTCAGCCCTTCTGCTCAAGGTGAGGCCAAGTGTCTCTGGCAAACAGACTTCACTGGAAAGTCCCCGGCAAAGTGCCTTGGCTCCAAACACAGTAGGCACCATTATCAGGGCAAGAAATTGCAATAAACACCCTCCTTTGCTCACCAGCACACTCAAATGTGAAAAGGACTGACATCACCTTTTTAAAAGGAGCACAGTGGTTACTTTCAAAGTAAAGCTGACCACATGTTGACCTCCAGTTACACTGCCCAGAATGAAAAATCAGGACAACTGTTTAAGACATCAAATGACATCACTTTAATTAATGAAACCTGTCTATCAACATAATTCACTTAAACACTCGTCACGTTCAAAGCTGCTTTAAAATTACTTTGAAGGGATTTACAGGAACTGTCCCCAGCTTTTTTCATCAAGCTAAGGTACAAGAATCTCTTCACTTTCTATATGGGTTTATAAGAAATTAAACACAAGGGCAAACACAAGGACAACATGAACTTACTGAGTATTTTTATTTCCAAATGTGTGTTTCCTAGAAAACATGTTCCTTATTTTTTTACCTCTGAGCCATTAAAAATAGTTCTAAGTGTGACATGCTGCTTCTGTCCAGACATGAAAAGACTTAAAAAATCTTGCTAATACTGGCCTTAACTTCATTTTTTATTTGTTTTTTAATATCAACTGCTATTTAAAAAAACAAATCCTATAGCCAACTTTCTTCACTTAACACTGTCATGTTTTTAAACATCACCTTGCAATCTTTCCTTTTCAAAAGGTGGATTGAGGTTAGTGATATCTTACATCTACGTATGTAAGTATATGTGACAGTATAAAATACATATATGGGGGGCTTGCTGTATACAGTATTTTATGGATGGACAACGGACTGGTAAATGGGAATTGGTTAGAAGGGACCAGTTCATAAAGAGATTTGGCTTCATGAGAATTTGCTGATTTAAAGCAAGTGTTGGTCTTAATACTCACATCAAGAAAACTTGGCATGCCAAAAAGAAAAAACAAATACAATTGCTCATTAGGACCTTCTTGTCCCAACTCCAAGCCTGCTTTGTCCTAAGAGAAAGCAAAAAACCCCAAACCTAGCCAACCTGCTCCAAAAAAACCCAACCATGCAACTCTCTTTTGGCTTAAATCACCTAAAATATCATGTTCTTCCCTGACAACGTGAGTGCAATAACCACAAAACCAATGCCTGTTTTTTCTAATGCTTAAAATGAAGTTTCTAGCCTCTTTCTCTGAGATAAATAGATAAATAACAACAAAACAAAGGGGTTTGTTCTCTCTTCAGTGCAGACACAATAAAACGCCTGTCTTCCATTCACCCAAGCTTCCGAAAAGAATCTTCCTAGCGCCTTCTTCACAGGATTTGCACAAAGCAAGACGAGAGCAGCTCTGCCACCCTGTGCAGCTGCCTGCCCCTTAGCACAATCCCTGAGCTCTCTGTCCTTGTCAATCCTTCAGTGAAATATTCCTCCTGAGAGTTTAGTTTGGGTCTCCAAACAACAACTACTCGTGGTTGCTACTAAGCGCTGCCAGTTTGCTTTGCCTCCTCACACAAAATCCCCAAATTCCCATGCCCGCTATCTTTCTGTAGCATCCAAGCTGCCCTACACCTTCCCTTCAGTAAATGCTCTGCCAAGCTCAGTAGATTCAAGAATTCATCTCTTTGGACCACTTGATTCAGTTGCACAGATTACTGTGAGTTATCAGAAAAGCTGCTCGGTTAAAATATTCAAATCATTCTCCGCAATTCCGCAAACCTGACTCACATATGTAGAAACTTTGGAATGTATGGCCCAAAGTTTGCAGAGAGGCAAACCTGAAACTACATGAGAAGCGCTCTGAAGCCATCACCCAGAAGAATGCTGGTCTTCCCATTGTGTTACTTCATTAAAAATATTTACAAATCAATCACTTAAAACAGACTCAGGGCCATGCATCCTGCAGACAATAATCTTTTGGAACCTACCTCTTAGGAGTGCTTCAGTTACAATACTAATTAAGGAAATAAACAAAAAAAACTACTGTAAAAAAACCTTTTACTAAGAAATGGAAAACATGCCCTGTCTTCAGACCAATTTTGGGATAAATATAATACCCTGTCTTTTAGATCTGGATATGCAGGGGTCAGCACAGTCTAGCAGACACTGTTTCTTTCTTTGTATCAAATGGCCTTATCTGACTTAAATATTTTTCTAAAATACAGCATGCAACAATACACTAAGCAAAGGGGAGCAGAAAATAGCATAATGGGAGCACTGTAGTTAAGAGCACACTAAAAAAAATATCCCATAGATAAAAGAGAGAGATTATTATTTTGGACAATTAATGGTACTTTTAAATCAATTCTATGAACTTTCCTCCAAATGTTTAATTTCTTTTTATACTATTGCTGGTACTGAAATAAATGCACCAAAAGAGATTTTGCCTCAAGCCCAAGGCTCCCTCTTGAATAATTCAAAAGCAAGAAGATCACAGTTGCTTAATTAAAGGGCCCTCCCTCGTTTCTTTATTTTTCCCATGTTGCTGTTAGAGGACAATATGCCTCTGTAAGGAGTTAAGTAATTTTGTAGCATCTATACTGCTTCCATTTTCTTTGGTAATGCAATTATATAAGTGACTCTGGACTAGCAATATTGGCAACTGAAATGCACTCTTTTTTACATAATTGCTATCAGCAAGATAAACTTCTTAGCACATTCATATTCAGTGATTTATTTCCTGGCAAGAACTAGGAAAGGCAAAACTTCCACAGCCACATTTCCTCTTAACCTCTCTCCTGAACAGGCTGATGGATTGTGAGGCTCTAACACCCCAGAGAAGTTAAGGACTCCACAATTTATAGAAGACAAGCACTTGTACCCTCTGCCATTAGACCTTTTCTTTCAGCCTAGAAGGCATAACATATTTTACCCCAGCTAAATCAACCAGACTAATTAAGAAGTTCTCCTCTACCCCACAAATCCTCCTTCTCTCATGCCTGTAGAGCACTAGAGCTACACAAACACCTACAGTGCCTATTTCAAATGAGCCACACATGTACAACATAAAAACTGCAGAAATAAGTTCATCTGCTGTTTTGAACATGGTCAGTGACTGCAGCACATAACACTACATGAGGAAACTGTCCATCAATTCTGCATGTCACCATTAGTGTACCTGTCTACTAAAGCACATATCCCACACCTAATGTAAGTAATACAGGGGGTCCTGGGAAGCTACACTGGATATTCCTTATGGGTTAAACCCTGTGGGATGCTGGCATTACATGGAATGTAAATCCAACACTTGTCCTTTACAGGAAGGATGGAGATGTTGTGTGAGTCTGTGTAAGAATGGCCTTCACTTTTAAAGTAGCTAAAGGAGCCTGCAAAGATTAAAAGCTACCAGCAACACCACAAACATCCAAATCTGCCAAGCCTACAGGGGTAGAAATGATTCTGACAAGATGAACCTTCTCCAAATCCTAACTAAGACAGGCTGCTGTCCTGGGTAATTCTTCTGAGCGGATCTACTGCCTTTGCTAGACTGACAGTGAATCTGAAAAACCCATCACAGCCTTCTGTGCACTTAGCAGTTTTAACACCTGGAGAAGAGGGGAGGTTAAGAGTTGGAGAGGGAGACTCAGGCAGATCCCTCCAGCTTTGGCCAGGTCAGGCAGCACTGCTTTGCTGAGTGCTGCAGGTAATCTGTAGGGCAGAGAAGATATGGGTCCTTTTTGTAACAGTGGCTCTGCTCTTTTCCTACTTTGTTATGGGTCACTACAGCTTTACTGTGTTAATTGACCATTACCCTGATTTCCAGTCAGTGCTTAGAATTTCAAATTAATCTGATCAAACAGAACATACCTTGTGAAAGTAAACACTCATTGATCTACTTTAGTCTCCAGGGTATATTTTAGGCAGCACAGGCTCACACGGATTCTTTGATACTGCACATATATTATTTCTTATAGAATGCTTTGCACATTTTTGAATTTGTAATTTTTATAGGATAACTGGAGCTCTGTCGTGACAAATTCTGCCTTTTACACATTATGGGCCACCATTGCCACCAAAGAATCCTTCCACCTGCACTAAAGTATGAAACTTTATTTTTACCCTTGTATAAACTATTTGTAATAATTACAGCATAAAAGAGACAGAGAAAAAAAGTCCCTGCCCTACTGTGCCTCTTTTAGATGCATTAGGGCCACACACAAATTTCAGGTGTATTCTAACCTCCCCATACATAAAAATAATCTGAACACCCCATCTGTGTTTCCTGTTTTTGTTGGACAACTCCTTGGATTCCTCAGACTATTTTAGAGCTTAGACAGGTTATACCAGTATAATTATGTGAATTATGGGTACAGGGGTTTTTAACCAGTGTAGATGTGCTACTGTGAGCCATAAATCATTGCAGGAAAGGTCATTTGGTTTTGTCTCCCAGCCTGGAGTAGGACACTCCAATCTATCTAAGCACATACTGATGGAAGGAATGTTTCCAAGAATAATTAAAGTAAGGAAGACAAAAAGTTCTTATTTTTAAAGGGAAAGACCAAGGTCTTGAGGGAACAATTTCCTTGCAAGTACATCAGGTATAAGCCCCTCATATCAAAGCCCTACCATTATTGTTAAATACTTTTATTTTATTACCAGCAACACGGAGATATTGCTCATCCATTACAAACACTCAAATATACAGAGAGACACTCCTGCTTTATTTTCCAGAGTCTGTCCTCAGCTCAGCTCTGTGGGCCTGCACAGTACAGGAGCTTCCAACACTGGCTCCTGCCATGACTCAGCCAGGAACACTGTTTATTCTGCATCTGCACATCTGTTTGTGGCACAAAATAGATGAAGGAACTGATTAAAGAACAAAGGCAAACAAATAAACTGTTGGGATGATTTGACAACACATAGGTGACAAAGATCCCAGCAAAGGTGACAGCACAGACATGAAAAACACACTGTGTTTTGAATGAACAACCATGATGCACAAGGCTTGCTTGGACAAGAGAAAAGCATCAGGTTTACTGCATTTCTAAGACAACTCCAAGTTCTCTCAAAGCATGATGAAAGAGTAAGATGGGTCCTATTCAGTCAAGATCCATATGTTCCTTAGCTAGTCCAATCTCAGTGATTGTTTTCTAAGAGTCCCAAAGGGAATGCTTGAGCACACACTCACCTCCTGAGCACAGGAGATGAGCCCTGGTCCTTGTGAACTCAAGAGCTCCACTTCTGTCAGTGCAGCACAGAGAGAAAGGGTGCCAGGACGTGTGCTGACACAAGCTGTCTACCTGGTCAGAGCAGCACCATGAAACCCCACCTCAGAGGCCCAAACTGGCCAGGGGCATCCACCTGAGGGTGTCCTGTCATCACAGGATGATATGGGGCTATGTTTACAAAGTCACTTTGGGAGATTTGGGGGTTTCTTTCTAGCTGACAGTCCCCAAAGAGTTAAACTCTTTGCAAAAGAGGAACAAAAAATGAACAGCCAAAGGAGAACCTGCCTTCCTCAGAATTTAAGAGGTACAAAAACTAGGTGGTTGCACTTTCAGAGACACAAACACATGGGACAGGAGGTTTCCCAATATTACAAAAGGGGTCTCAGACCTCTGTGGGACTGAAGATCCACAAGGGGAATATGATAATTTTTTGTTCAAGCCAGCAAGTATTGTGAGAACAAAAGTGAAGGGAACAAAAGGGACGACTTCCAACCCACCGTAATTTCAATGTCTCTCCATGCACATGAGGCAAAAATCATGTTTTTCTAAAACCAGATCCACCAAGATAAAGACTAGCACATAAATATGTGAGTACAGGATTCAAGAGAAGGGAAAGGATCAATTCTTGTCTTTTTTGAGCATGAGAATTTTCACAAATGGCTAACAATGCTGATTCCTTTTTAATATAAAATAAATTGGCAACATCTGGGACCTTATTTACCATCTCAGTAGGTTTCCAAATCTTCACCAGCTTCACACAGAGTTACAGCATACACTGCAAGTTGCTTGTTTTGAAATTAAGCATACTGTTCTGCAGGCTCATACAAAAATGCTTAAGCCAGCCCAGCCTTAAACTGAATTACACTCACAGAAAGCTGCACATATAAGCTTGGACTAGACAAAATTATGGGCCTTTGAATTCCAGTAACATGAACTCTTTAACTGTCTGTCATAAACAAATACTCTGACTTGTTTTTAACAGCATTTTCTGGTTCCTCTCTGACAGGTTCCCATATTATACTTACATGGGGTCACAGCATCTATATGATAATAGTCCTCAGACTCAGAAGGGAGTCTCCAAAATCCTTAGATCTAAACGTAGATCTTCTTATCCTGCCTATAATTGCATTGAGACAGGACATACTTTTCTTTTCCCCTATAATCCTACACATGCCATAGATGGGAGATCTGTACTACTATCAGAGTACTCAAAACAGAGGCAGATCAATATCACCACTGTAAATTTCAGTTCTTTCCAGCTGAAAGGAGTCAGTCATATCCTTGAACTACTAAGACATATGAGTCACCTAGACATACAAGTTTCTCATCTCATGACCATGCCAACGATTAAAATAACTGAAATGGGAGAGGAGGAGTGTTTGAGGTTGAGACAATCAATTTATTATTTCTCTTTGCAAAGCACAAACATCATTTCCTACCAATAAAAATATTGCAAACTGCATCCTTGTTTACATTTCTTATAGAGTGATAACATAACACTGACCATGCTGCTCTGAAAAAAAATCATGGAAATTAAGTCAGCATGGAGATTTTCTACGTACAAGTTTTGTTTACTATGGGACCTGGGCCACTCATTCACCTTTGTGAAGCAGCACTTGCCGGGCAGTTAATTTTTGGTCAGAATTAACAAATGCTATTACTGAACTTCTTAAAAGCAATTAGGTAAGACCTGGGACCTGAAGCCACTGAGCACCAGAGACCATCCACCTGTATCTGTGTCCTAGACAAGAAGGTGTGGCTTAGCTACAGATAAAGGTTCCTGTTAAAAGCTGAGTTAACTTTTGGGATGAAAAGTGAACATAAGAAAGATAGCAGTTCAGGAAGGGTGCTGCCTCCTTTATGTACCCTCTACAAGACCTGCAGAAAAAGGTAGCAAGGCAGTGACAAAGGTTAGTGTCATGACCTGCAGGCACAACCGACAACACCTCTACAACACCTCTGCTCTGCAGAAGGGCTGAGGTAAAGCGCAGCACTGGCAGTAGTGATTTGGCTACAACGACATTCAAATATGGAAGAAATGACAGGGCTAGGGTGGCAGTTCAGCCCAGCAAATACCAGCACAGAATAAAACCTGCTATCAAAGCCTTATGAGGTTACCTTTACATCTAGAATTAGAAAGGGGTGTTGACCTAGAATGAAGTATAATTCTGTAACTGGGTTTAGGGCTCAAGCCAGCAGATATAGATAAATTGCAGCTTAGAAAGTGCCTCTGGGTTAACATGAAAAATGCTGTTGGTTTAAACCATATGACTGCAGAGATCTGTGGGATAAGGAGGGTGATAATGTTAAGATAGGAGTGGAACTAGGGTTTGAGCATACTCTGGAAGAGGTTGATAAACTGCATCATCTTGTCTCAGTATCAGGGAGGGCCCCATGCTGTGATAAAGGTGCCACATGACAAGACTTCCCACACCCTCAGCAAGCCTGACACTGCCCAGGATGCCAGGCCTTCCCTGTCTATCCTCTCTGTTGCCCAAGGCTCCCCAAGGTGTGCATGTGCTGCCCCTGATGTGTTCCCAATCCCTCGGGATTACCGTGTGCTGTGTACATGCAGCATGAACCCGGCACTGCCGGCATGTACAGATTTCCTGTAGCACACAACACAGTGTGAACACACAGTGGATGGGGCAGGGGAGAGGGGCTCAAACAAGGAAAGCATCTGTCTGAAAATGTCCACTCTTTACTGTCTCCATTTCTGCCCTCATTTGCAGCAGGGCTGACAAATCAGAAATATATCAAAGACTAAAAGCTTCTGGCAACCAGAGCCTCCTCTCTTCACAGATGCAGTTTTAAAAACAGTCGGTCAAGTCTGGGCAGCAGGTTGGTCCTGCCAAGGAAATCAAAAGCTTAATCAGCCAAATATACCAAGAAGCAGCACAAAAGCTTGTCTGTGTCCTCCCCACTGGCTTTGCCAATGATGATCTTGGCAGTACTATTTAGCACTTACCCTTTTCCCAGTTGTTGGGAATTGGTGTTTGCCACATTACTCAGCATTTTCCAGGGTAGGGGGAGGGTGCAGGATTGACCTTGCTTACTTCACATTACAGAAAAACCTGACACATAACTTAACTATTTCTGCATTCTAATCACAAAATATGCTCACCCAAGTCAGTGAGCAATAGTGAAAAATTCAGTTTTAGTGGCAGGCAGGCCTTGGACCAGACAACGACAGTTTTTGGAGGAGGAACCATATAATCACTTTTCAAGGACAAAATAATTTCCAGACTGGAGACTACATAGTTAAAAACCTTTTAAATCAGTATTACTAGCATACAGGCCATCTCTACCATTTTTCAAGCTCATGATGTAGAGAATGCAGAGGGGGCAAGAACAACGGTTCTCAATTCAGCAAGGAAATCTGCTTCAGCATTCACTACAAACTGTGGAGGAAAAAGCTTCACAGTGAGTCTTGCCAAGAGGGACTTCAAATAATTGAGCCTCATGGTCACAAGACCACACACTACTGTTGTGAAACAGTCACTGGGTAAATAAGGGTGTAGCCTCTAACATTTAACCACTGCTGGGGGTGGGGGGTGGAACAAGAGAAAGCCACATGCCAAAGATGGTCTTACTCCTAAAAAGGTATTAAGTCAAGAAAAAAAGATCTTACAAATCTGCACTCATGTCAAATGGCAGAATGATGCTGCTATTCTAGTACTGTCAATGCAGTAACAACACTGAGTAGGGAATAAAGGTAATTTGCAGAGTTAAGCCTCCAGCACACAGTTTAAGCAGAAACAACAACAGAAATAAAAGGGAATTCCAAAGGATGGAGGAATAAAAGTTTAGATGAAGTACAAACGACAGCTGAACTTCAGTATACTAAGATGAAGTCACAGAAGCAGTACATGTCCAGAATGATACAAAATTATTAACAAAATATAATGAAGATATAAAATATAAGATGCTGATCTTAAAACATACAAACAGACAGGTACCTCAGACTAGCAGAGATATTAACAAAGCCAAATGAAAATTCCATGGCCATTCCATTGCCTTAACCACTGAAACCTGTTGAATTTTCTTATAGTTTTTGTATTTCAGGGATCTCTATACTAGTTGTACCTAAAGGAGTTCGGCAAAGTTTTCCAAATTTATCTTCTATTGTTTGCAGAAATCAAGTAAAGAACTTGCAAAATAATCACTTCCCCAAAGCCACTGCCTTCAGCTCTGTGTATACAAAGGTCTTGTCTGCCTCTGCACTAAGTGAAACTTTCACTTAACAATCTGACTGTCACCAATTCACAGCATTTTGCCAAACCAGGAGAAGGGAGGAATGTATCCCATCAATCTACATTTCCTCTAGACCCTCAGGAGCAGCCTGCATGGGGGCTTAGCAGGTTGCTGCTGGCCCCCTCTGGAGCAGGTGACTGGGTGCTAGGGCGAGGCAGAGGGAGGAGAGAGCAAAGCACCTGCACACAGCAACTCAGCAAGGCTGGCAGTGGCAGGGGCTTGAAGGGCAGAACATTTCAGCCAGCCAGGCCCTCCCCATCTCAGGGCAGCTGAGATCATTCATTTCTCTCTCTGGCCTCTGCTTCTCTGAGGGAGGGAGGCAAAACAAAGGCATTAAGCATTTAGCATTACTTCTGATGCAAGGAGCATGCAAAAGCATCTCAAGGTTACTCTCTCTCCAGTCTCCTAAGAGTTTCTCCCTACTCTTAACCCAGCAGAACTGAAGCAGTTTAGTGGGGTCTTTTTTCTGAGTGTTAATGTGTTCTGATGTGCTTTTGGGACACTCTTCTAGTCTCGGCTTCCACCATGACACTCAGTTTCTGTGGTGCACTAAGCTCCTGCTCCTTAGATATGACTTGCATTTATGAAGAAGCACTATAAAGGGCCCAACCCCCTGGTACAAGTTAGTATAACGTTTTCCAACCTGAATTAAATTTTCAGATTATTTATGAGTTAAACCAATTACACAATTTTTTTCAACCACACTTATTAATGCCTCTGTCTGTAACAAGAGCTCGCTGGGCTCTAAAACATGCACAGATTACTCTGTAGGAAACAGAGGGTAATACTTTTAAATGATTATTCACAGTGGCCCAGATAACATTAAAGAACTTGTCACAATTAAAATTCATAAGCTGTACTTCTGAATTTCACAACTCAGGTCAAGAACTGCACCCATAATGATCACCAGTGAAATACTGTGTCCTGACTCACTCCATACAAATAAGCCACTCTCAAAAGCACTCCTGTGCTTCAGGAGGGAAGGGTGGCAAAGGAAGGAACTGATAAGAAATAATTACACTAACAACCTGCTAATGAAAAGGTAAATTAATTGAAACACACCATGAAGTATCCAAGAGTACACAAAGTAATTCAACCGATGTTTACACTGGAAGGCTGACTATCCAGTGCAGGGATTAAATCAGATTGTGATATTAATGGCACATCCAATGCTAAAGTTGATCATGGATTTTCTGCTGCCTGCTGTCAAACTTGAAACAATACTGCATGTCATTTTCACCACATAACCATATAAACCATATAAAAGGACCAGGGAAATCAGAAAATTATACAGCCAGTATTACATAGAATAATAACAACACAGAAAACAGAGTTGATTTTCTCACTGACAGAACTATCATGTAAACTGCCCACTACTGTACCTTCATGACATCTTTATAGGAGTGAATGGCCTCAACTTCCTCTTTGTCATCATCATCATCCTCCACTCCTTCATCCAGAGCATCATATCCTTCATCCCTACTCCCATCTGTTTCTGTGGCATTAGTCATGTGGTCAATAAGCTGCTCCAGTGGAGGACTTAATTCCCGCTCTTCATTTTCCTTCAAACCATAGTCCAGGGCTTTATATATAATAATCCCTAGTGATTCAATAACCTATAAAAAGAAAAAAGAAATATATATTAATGCCATTTACATGAATGAATAGGTCAAGTGAGGAACAACCTTTTCTGGTGTTTGTATAACAAAGCAACTGAGAGGGCAATAAACATCAAATTCAAAGAGAAAAATGATCCAGTAATATCTATAGCAGCACTTGAATAAGCACTTGAGTAATACAGCACAGAACAAGCAAGAGCATATCTACACATATCTACAGCTTTCTAATTTCAATATTTAAAATAAAAATTCATTATTTAAAAACAAAGCAGGACCTTTTAAGGTTATTTTCTCTTTTTCCTTCTGATACTGCAAACCTCAAAGTAACATTACTTTACTTTGTAAGACTATATTGCACACACATGATCTTTTTGTGTGGAGTAGGTAGGAAGAAATTAAAAGAAAGAATAAACTAACATGAGATGCCTTCTTTTTCCCACAGCTTACTGACACTTGGAAACTGCCCTTCAGTTTGTGTCTCCTCATGGACCTGAGAGGTGTCTGGACTCAGCTGTGGATGTCCCAGTATTACTCACTGAGCACTGGGACTGCAGCCCACAAGAACTCTGCCTGTTGCACAGCTGTGGAGGCACATATATGCCACTGAAACTACCAACAGCTGTATTCCACAGTGATGAGGTAGTACCTCAATTTTTCATTGAATTGAGGCTTCTTATTTGTGTCCTGTCAAGAGCAAAGCAAACCAATGACCTCTTACTCAGTGTGAGCTATGAAAAGATTGTCATGAACATCTCACAATGCTAAATGGACATTTTCTCTCTTGGCATTAATTATTTTCCTTGTGAGCAATACCAAAGCTTCTGGCATTTTAAAGATGTAAATAGATAGCATTTCAAAATGAGGAATTTGAAAATTAGCATTAATGAAGAGTGAAGGGAAAATGGGACTGCAATAGTAAACCACGAGAAGGTAATGTCACTGCTGGAAGATCCTTGTCTGACAACGGAAGTAGGACTGGAGTTATTGCATGTAATCTCTGATCTTCCTTGTGTGTTGGGATAGATAGCATGTCACACAAATTAGCATACTCCAGTGTAGGAGTAGTTGGCACAGCAGCAACTTTAATAACAGAAGCATTTCTAAATATACCAAACCTTGTCATCAAATGCCATTTTCTCTAATCTGCCTTTCAGTACGATTCTGGTCGACACACTTTTTACTGCAGTGTTTTGAAATTCTGTTTGGAGAAATAGGACAACACAAAGGGATTCTTAACACATTAAATTTTACTCTAGCTGCTTACTTATTTCAGCACAACAAAGTATTTTTGGTCTGAAAGGCTGGAAATTAGCAAAGACTTAAAATCGTTTCCCATTAGTTTATCTAGATAGATGATTTAATGACTGCTGTAGTCTGACAACTTTATACTTGTGTACTTCATCCCTCTGTTGGGATTACTTTGCAGAGCAAATTTACTTTGCTAGACAGTGGCTAATAAACAAAAAGAAATTTAAAACCCAATACATAAACCACATTGTTTTATAATTTATTTCCAGTAATTTGGTAACTTGGTTCAATATAGATTTTGCACATGCTATTTCCTTGAAATGTGTTTATACATATTTATCAAAAAATGCAGTTGGGGAAAGTGATTAGGCAGATTAGTGAAAAAGAAAAACCTGTATGTGTTTTTTCAGTTCAAAGAACAGCTTCTGACTTGGGAAGTGCTGTTGAGACAGGAAAGTATGTCAGGGAAGCATCGCTGCTTTTTTGCTCAGTTCTCATACCCTTCCCCTGACTTCAGCCATGACCCACTTTGCAGACAGGACACTGCACCATACAGGCCTTAAAAAGAGCTCTAAAAGATTGAACTTATATTTGTAGTATATCTTGCTCACTTCTTAGGGAAGCTGTTTTGTAGTAACTGTCATGTAAAACTTGCATTATTCAAAAAACATAATGTAAAAATGTGGAAGTCACACAAAGTAAAATACATTAATTCCAAAGGTGTGTTTCCTGTAACTCAGGTTCCAAGTACAATGCCAACATACATCCTTTCAGCAACTGAAAGGGAACAAAGAATACCAGTTTGAAGGACACAGAAATGAAAATGAAGTATAACTGAATAATCGCTTTGACACTTTGAGCACCTGGGAATAAACACAAAGTCGGTAATTTCTAACTTTAATAAAAGGTACATTTGAAAGGGTTTGGCATACATGGAGACTGAAATGTCCAGATCAGATGCAAAAAAATGATGTCTTGTGCCATGCCATAATGGCTGCTGAACACAGCTTCTGAATTTTGCTACCAAAACTTAAAAAAAATAGAAGAGGGGGTGGATAAAGAAAGTGCACTCCCTGCCTTCTTCTGTTTGGGAAGAGGATTAAGGCATTCAAAAGCACTGTGGCTAAAACTGGATGACAGCTGCTGCTTTCTTTGATGTATCAGCAGTGGGGCTTTTGCAGCTCAGTAATATGGTTTGTGCATTTTTATGTACTATGAACAGATTTCATAATACATGCAAAGCTGACACAAGAGGAAAGCCTGTAACAGCACCAAGTCAGAGCTGTAGTTCAGTCTCTCAGCTCCTCAAAACCATATTTACTCATTGTCTGTCTATATCACAGATTCTTCATGCTGAAAGACAAAGCAGCAAACACCTCAACTAAGTAACTTCGCTTTGACTCACGTTGAAACTGAAAACATTCAGCACTTTCAGTAGGATCAGTTTACCAAGGATCCTGTAAACCCCACAACTGCCATAGGAATATCAAACAAAAGTCACAGAATCGTCAACACTTCTTCCCATGGATGGGAAGACTAATGCAACTGCTAATGCAACTTCATATAAATAAAACTTTTAGGTCTATATGACTAGAAGCAGAATATACAAGTCAACTGATTGCTGCTTCAATGCATGAATGCTGTCACTTTGCCTGTAATACCAATCAAATACAAACAAAAAAAAAAAAAAAGGAAAAGCTTTTCACAGGTGAATAGATTAATTGATAAATAAGAGAGGGTTTTGAGTTGGATAATCAGAGATGGTCACTTTTAATTTTTTTTTAAGCATCAATCATTTACAAAGAAATCACATGTTCTAAACTCTACTGTTGGCCAATTTAGCACAAAATAAAAACTTCTGGCACCTAACAAGTGACAAGTACTGATACAGTTTTCTATTATATGTGAAAACAGAGATATATTAAGAAAAACAAGGGTGAGAATGTACATAGTAAAGCTTTTTTAAACCACAAAGTTGCACACTCACACCTCAAAACAACTGCATAACACTGAAATAAGCATCATCAGTAATAATAAGTAATGCTGCTCAACACAGGTAAAAAAAAAAAAAGACCTGCACTTTGAATTTTAGAACATATTTGTTCTTGATTGATTTAAATTTCAGCAAAGGAAATCAATCAGTGGATAAATAAACTTTAAAAATCACCAAGGAAGTCTGCATTATTAAGGTTTACACCTTCTCATCAAGTTCTTTTGAAAGTCATGCCTTCAGACCGAAAAAAACCCCAACATACAAACATTTCCCACAGACTGTACTTGTACTTTGCTGTGCTGAAATCATTAGTGAAAAGACAATTTTGTCCCACCGTGAGCATTCCTGCAGTTTCTACACCGTTCTGGACGTGTAAGATGTTTTTGCAATGGATTGTGATTAAGTTGCTGGAACACTTTGACTTTAAAAACAATGTAAAAACAATATCCACACACTCCTTTTACCCACATGGCAAAAACAAACCCCAAATTATTCAAATTCTTTTCATACACAAACACTGCCCAGAACTTTCCATTCCATATATCTTCCTCCAATACATTAAGGCATGGCTCTTGGACAGAGGTTCATTAGTGTTTTAGGTTTTTCATATGACCCAAATTATGCTCTTCTAATGAACCCTGCCAATTTAACATTCTTGAATTCTTCAAATATACAGCCTTTGTACAGGAACCAGGGGTTTGATACTTGCAAAAGTGCAACTATTGCAAGTACTTCACTTTGAGAAAAAGCCTTTTTTCCTCTCAACATACCCACCTCCCTGATTCTTGCTGAAGTGTAGATGAGAACAGGCAGAATCCACATCTCACACACAATGGGGCACTGTCTGAGCTTTCATCCCCTTCCTAGGCCTGCCTCAGTTTTTAAACAAACAAAGTCTAAGGACAGGCTGGTACTTATAGCAGCAAAGGACTGTTTTTCAGCTCAAATGCCTGTCCCTCCCTAAAGTTCTCCTTTCCTCCAAAAGCCACTCAGGTTTTGCATCCCTAAATTTGGATTAAAGATGCTGTAAAGCTCCAGCTCCTAAGGTGAGTTAACTAACCTTGAACTTTCCCACTGGGACCTCAGATATGGCCACCAGCCACAACAACATTTGCATTACTACTGTACTTTTATGAATTCTAATTTTTTTAAAATTAAAAATGTGCATTACAGTATTTATTTTTAAGTGCTCCCATATTTTACCCAGATCTCCAACACACTTACTGAAGGAGAACCATTCTGCCTCATGGTAAGAGTGCTGGGAATTCTGGGCTGGCACTCCTTATGGCAGAGCTCCTCTCCATCACCAACTCTGCCATCACCCATGGTATTAGGCAATGCTTAGTCAATCTGTAAAGACTAACCTGCCCTAATGCTGACTTTAAATTAGCCTGCCAGGAGCTCCACACGATGCTCTGACACCATAACATGCAGTAGAAACATAGACACAGACAGCCTTAAAATCCAGAGTTAAGTATCTTATTTTCTATGACATACTAGAAGACACACACAAGTTTTTGTGCTCAATTTCTGTAATATGGTCAAAAGGACTGGCATGTTAAAATGTTACATAAAACCAACTCCTTCCTCTCTAGCTAGATAAAAGAGAGCAAAAAGTTTTGCTCTGGGTCTCATTTCCATTTGTAACAAAGTAATTTGTTCTTTCTTCTGCATTCAATTCTGGAACCGAAAAAGACAAAGGCTTTTAGGCAAGGTGAACAAACAAAGGCGTGAGGATAACCCCATGTACATTTTTTTGGTTATTTTGCCTATCCTGAGGTGCCCTACATAACTCCAGGAGCACCTCATGGAAGAGCATGTCTAAATAGGATGCTGTGAGAGGTGCGCTGCTGTCACCGCACACCGCGGGCACGTTAATGTTGTTTTCACCAGAGCATTCCCAAGTGGAAATGGGGTGGCATTACCCAGGTTTTAATGGCAGGGGACACTGCTAAATTTAAATATGACCTTCACTAAATTAGAGCAACGTGCAACGGGCTATCAAATGAGAACAGTGAAAAAACTTCCAAGTGCTTCCAGGAAAGCAGCAAGGATTTGGACTACCTCCAATGAATCAAATGAATCATCCATTTCCAAAGAATATAGACATAAGATACAGAATTATTTAACTTCTGGGTGATGTTGGTTTGCTACTGAACTAACAAGGTACTGATTTCTGCAATATAATGAGCCTTGCTTTTTAAATCAAAGCAGTAATGAAAGCAAAGAAAAAGAAAATCAGAGTGTGTCAGGTCTAATAGAAAATAAATATGAGATGAAATTAAATAAATCTTTTTAATTATATTCAGTCTGGTTTAGATACATTAAGAGTTAGGAAAATTTCTCTACCATATTCAGAGATCTTTTTCAAAATGGTTTTATATCCCGAGTCTTTGAATGCACTAAGTGGACAGACAGACCTTACTGAATTCTTTGTACTGTGTGTGTTAAAGAGATTCAGTGCAAGAACTTTTGATCAAGTACACAGAACAAGCCTAAAACATACAAAGGAGATGCTAGAATTTTTTCTTTGCTTTGGTTTATTCCCCTCAAAGTGAATATGTGAAAACTGAAGCTATTAAATATTGTTGGACACAGTTGCCTCTAGGAGTGTAGCACTAATGTAACTATAAGTTTATTAAGGATCAAGTGTAATACAACTCTTCAATTTATTCAAAGGTTCTGATAATTATAAAGGTGGGCTTTCGTTGTAAAAATTGCACTATAGATATTATCTCGGGAGAACTATAATTTATTAGCATAAAAGAAAGTAGAATTTTTCCTATTGTATCAGTCTCAATTTACATTTTATCTGCAGTGTTTAAACACTGAAACAAAACTATCAATTTTCTTCTAGCTTTTGTTCAGACATTATAATCCCCAAGATCATGACAAATCATTATTCTGTTACTACAGACTTTATTCACCTGAAGGAATTTCACCATAGTGACAGTTCATACCCAGGGAAAAAATAAAACTAAGTTCTCTAATTTAACTGTGGAGACTCCAGCAATGGCTGAAGCTTCAGTAAAAGAAATAGATGCAATAATTAAGTAACCTAGATGGTGAAAGTAATTTGAAAGTTCTGAAATACACCTCTATTCCTATCAGGTTTCAAATACAGGTCATGTTATCCTGATGCCATTTAAATATGGAGAATATGTTTTTTATCCTAAGTTAAAGACAGAAAATCCAGTCATGTCACAAACTTCTATTCTAAATCTGTTGTCTTTAAAAACAACCTAATAAAACATAGCTAAACATATACATATCATTTTTATAGAAATAGAAAGCAATCAGGTGAATACCCCAGGTGAGGAAACAGAAGGGGCAAAGACTTCAGTTGGCTTCCAAAAGCATAACCAAGCCACAGAAACACCAGTGGGTTCAAATTGTGTAGGAGACAGAAATTACCATTTTCATCAATCACATCAGCCTTTTGAATAAAGCTTTATCTAGATTACATGAGAGTATCAGATTAACTGCAGCCAAAGATTTTGCAGTGAGGGAGAGAACTAAGCAGCTCAAGGAAAACTGGTACAAAGGAGAGCAAGACTAGTTCAGTAGCTCTGATCCTGAGAATCGGTGTGTGACTGGTTTAAGTTTGGCTGACATTGCACACCTGCCTATGGTCTGTCAGACAAGATATAGAAGATAGATAATCGAGAGCTTACTGGAGCTTTGATTCAGTTCAATTTAAGGTAGTCATGAAGCAATGCAAAATCAATGCCACTTTTATTCAAAACATCTACACAGTTCAACTACTCAAAGAGTCAGTCTGCATGAATTTTCAGTCTTCCCCATGGCTTTTATGTCAACCATTACAGCTGCCTGCTATAGGCTTGGCCCCCATTTAATTAATCCAAAAATTAAAGTGAGTAAACACCTGCTGCAATATAAACCATTTGTTCTCCTCTGAGTCAAGAACTTTCTCACACCTATTTTCACCAAAATTAACGACTACAAAAGCCAAGCAAACAAAGTATCAGGACAATGAAAACTTTCTTTTAAATACAAATTCTTGATTAGTAAAAGTTTTACATTTCCATGTACATCTTATAAGCTTTCCAGCAGCAGGTCACAACAGAGTTTATAAAAGTTAGGCTGGTTTCATCGTATTTGTCATATTTGCCTGCATTTCAACCATTTCACAGGTGATGAACTTCACAGAGACAGATGAAGCACCTGAACAAGTTTACACAGAGTGGGGAACATGACAGCTCTTCTGGTTTGACTTTAGCTTTCCTCAAAGCCATCTTGCTCCTTTCCTGAAAAAAATAACGTCTTTCTGCCTCCTAACAGACTTCTCTTGTCAGTAAATTGTCCTAATGCCAAGATTCCATGCATAAAATTAAATATGTGAAGAAAGAAGCCCAAATGTAACCACTCAACAGGTCCTTTTCAATGTCATTTGCCTCAAAAGAAGCCTGGTATGTGCTGCTCCTTTCTAATGCCTGGAGTATTCCTTAACCCCACACAAAGCAATACTAATTTAACACTGCTTGTCTTGGAGGTACTGCAAGTTCATGGCAAGTCACATAACCACCCATAAGAAGGTTGTCCTTTCCATCTGTGCCAAAGGAGAAGCTTCAAAGATGTCTATGGGATGTTGCATTTATCACATAGCCACCTAAGACAAACCATGCACAGCTACCTCCACTGTCCTGTGGAAGGTCACTCAGTCAGATCTAGGCTTCTCTCCTAAAGAAACTGATGGCAATTCACACATACAGCCTGTGACCAGAAAGGAAAAAGGTGAGTCTTTTCCTGAGAGTTTTTCTGCTAGTCATATGTCATAGTCAAGGAAACATCATCCTGACATAAGGACATGCCTTGATTATGAAGCAGGTGAATTTTCACACAGGCCATCATGATAGTCCAAGGAATCACTAATGGGCCAGACACAGTAATTATTTAGGTCATGTATGATCTCTGAGTATGTAATGCAAAATATTACTGCAGGCTGACAAAGCCTCTGCAAAGCTCCTGATTTTATGCATGTTCTCCCATGCCCTCTTCCCCATAAAAAGCAACACTGGACACAGGCATTTGGATCCCTCAGGTACTTGTCCAAAACCAAATGCTTAAGCAAACATAAAATATTTGAGTAACAAGCAAGGGGAGCTACTGCAAAATTACCTTCAAGTTCTCGTAATGGCCTTATTGGAAAGACTGATATTTGCTAAAATAGTTCGAAAAAGCACAAGCAGGCATTGTTGACAAATTATTTACCTATTAAAAAGACATTAGCTTGACATTCTTTTTTTCAGGTTTGAAATTCAGATACAATCATAGTATGGAAGGCTGACTTGCCCTACACCAAAGAGCAACAGAATGTGTGGCTGAAACTTGGCAAAAAGCTCAGCACCTGCACTTAGGGCCACAAAACCCCAGAGAATCCATTATGAAATGTCACTCACAGATTTTTATTTCTGTTTCTTACTGAACAATGAAATCATTACAGAAGAAATACATATTAAGACATATCTCTTTCCCAGATAAAAGCTATTGATACATAAAGCATATAGTTTATAACCTCAGGCATGAAGTATCTTAGCACAAGATACTCCAGCATCTGCCAGCTGTCAAAGTCGTCAAAGTGCTGAACTGTGACAGTTTATTATCCTTAATGGAACTGCCATATTATTCCTGGATTATATGATGCTGAGCATTGTTTTATTGCTCTCTGCCAATAATGACAATATCTATGTATTCCAGGACAGTGATGAAAGCAGAGATTTGCTTTCAGTCACAGGTCAGAAGAGTTACGCTATTAAAAAAAAACATATGGAATTTATGCTTAGATTTTAAAAAAAGCTAACAACAACAACAACAACAAAATCAACCTCCAAAAGCTGTAACAAAACAAAAGCATTCCTGACTCTGGCTGTTTTCAGAAACCTCCATCACAAAGCCAAATTTTCTCCAATGCTCAGCACCTGACCTTCGAATAGAATACAGATATTATCCAAATAATTTATTTAGCTGCTTAGGTGTCAGCCAATTTATAAGATATCCAATGACTGGTGGAGAGGGATTAATTCCAACACTTCCATCTATGTAAGACAAACTTGGGAACAAAAACACACTGAAAAAAGCTATATGCATATCAACTAAACAGATTTACTGCCTCAAAAAACTATAATAAAATTGTATGCTCCATTCAGTCCATTTTATACTGCATGGGAAACTTTAGTCTCATAAATTTAGGTCTAAAAGAGCCAGTCCTGATTTTCTCCCATGCTGAGACCTTGTTAATGGATGTGCTGAAGATCCTGTACAAGCCACTCTCCTGTGCTCAGCCCAAGGCAAAGACAGGTAGGTAAAGGTGTGTATTCGAGGTAACATGGTAGCAAGGGGAAGGGAGAACGCCAGGACAGAGTGACCTGTCACATCCATAGGAGCTCTAATGCAGTCCTACAAAACTCACCCTTGAATCAAAGATTCACAACAAGCTCCCCAAAACTTCCTCACTGGCTTGTAAAGAACAGAGCTCAGGTGTACAGAAAGTATAAATCCCCTTGGACTTCTTATGGTTTGGAAATTAAAATAATGCTGCTATATTACCCTGTCTTTCTAACCACATTATTACCCTTTAAATTACAAAAAGAGATCCCTACCCAGAAGAAGTAAGTCAAGGAATTATATTCATATTGTGGCAAGTTTCCTGATTTTTTGAAAATATCACACTTTTGGGGTAAAATATAAACTAAAATGAAGGGTTTATACTGTCCAGTTAAGTGTTGTCACAGCACCTTGAAGTCAGAATACAATTGCTCCCACAATTTTCTTGACACGCAACAGCCAAAGATTCCAAATCCCAAATTTAGTCCCATCTTTACACCCCCAACCTCCCCCGCAAAATAATCTGCACTGCCCTCCCTAAACACATTGCAAAGCACAGGCATCACCTCTCCCACAGCACTGGAGCCAGTTTCAAATGTAGGCAGTGTCTGGGGCTGAAGGTCTGTCCTGTGGGGTTTTCCTCATCGCTCTTCCCTGTGAAACCTCACACTGGTCATTTCCTCTCTCCTATAACAATTTTACCACCTGCCATATGAGGATATTGACCCATTTGCAAAGCTTTGGATAAGAAGCGCTGTGCGAGTCTAAATTATATTTCTGCATGACACACACACAGACTTAAACACAGCTGGAAGCACTTCTAATCATCCAGTTTTCCATATGACTTTTGTTCCCAATAAACTAGAGGAAGGATAAATGAAGAAAAGTACATGCCTGAGGCTAATGGTTAGGCTTATCAGCTGGGTGCAGTACAACACATAAAGCTGCTTTTCTTTGAGAATATAAAGCAAGATGTAAGAGTGGTTTATTTAAATGGAAGTAGCACAGGTAGCCAGAGAAAACAGGTACTAAGGTTAGAATATCAGACTGTTCTAAACTTCACAGAAAATAAATCCTGACACCATCATCCCTTTGTCTTGTTACAATGTGATTATACCTACCAGGATATACTCTAGAGAATTAATGTCTTGAAGCCTAAGAAATGGGGAAAAAAGCAAGGTTTTAATGATTTTTGACACTGTGGCTTTAAATTTTGCTCCTTAATTTAATTAAGAATCTCTAATTATTTTTAATATCCTTTGAAATTTTAGCATTTTACAAACTCTACCATATCCAGATACCCTTTTGGGAACACCTTTTCTAACACACACAGCATGACAGTTCATATTACAGCTCAAACAGAAATTCTCTGACAATTCCTAGACCAATCAAAATGAAAAAACAGTTGTTTCTTCAGATAGCTCTCTAACAAGTGAAAAAATTTTCCTAGAGGGAAAATTTAATTAATTAAAAACAAAACCAAGCAAAAACATCCCCAACAACAACAACAAAACAACAAAACCCCCAAAACATCACAAAAAACCCAACTACCAAACAACAGTGTAATAGTCAGAAGGTCCATAAAGATAAAACATTAAATTCTGCTGGACTTCCATAAGAACCCCAGTTCTGGAATAGCAAAAACATTTCTGCCTAGCCAAGAAACAAGTTACTTTAAAGTAATGTCCTTAGACTGGAAAGGTATTCATTTGATTCTAAAAAAAAAGTGCATCTTTTTCTCTTGTTCTCTTATTTTGTAGCCTCCCAAAAGTTTACGTAATTAAGAATAAAAGAAAAATATCGTTGTGTTACAAACACATGTCTAGATTTCCCTGACTAAATGAGCACAGTTATCAATACTCTTGAAGGAGTGAAAGATCTTCAATTAAATCAGTTTGAAAGAGCATCTACTCATCCAGGGACTCAAACAGTCAGTATTTCAAGTGCCACTGAACAGTTTATACCTGTGGATTCTGAAGCAGAGACAGCAGAATCTGGTTTTTATCTTCTTTTCATTAACCCCTTTGCAGGGATTATTTGCACCAAACAGGCGGCAACACTTAATTGTTACATTAGTCAAAGGCAACAGCTCCCAAGGGAGAGGAGTCTTTGGTGAGGAAGTGTCAGACAAACTGCAATGACACAATTTCAGAAGATGTAAGGAATATCTCTTCCTTGCCAAACCAGAAGAGTGGGTGAGAGTCATCCTCCCTGCCCTGCACATCCCCTGCTAACATCCCAGGGTTTGTGCTGCAGTGTGGTCTGACAGCTCAGAAAACTGACCTAGCTGGGCAAAGTCACATTCCCCTGACCAGCTGAATGGAAAGAAGCCCAACCAAACACCCCAACAAACCCAAACCCAAACCCCAACTCTCTGTGCTTGCACAGATGCACCCTGTGCTACCAGACTTTTAGGACAAAAGAAAGCACAGCACAGCAGAAACCTCAGATCTACTCCTACCCACGAAAGAAATGTCTGCTTTAACTGGAAAAGCTAAAACTAGCCTTAACAAGGAGTAAATGCATGATGGTTTGCCATAACTATTTAATACATTTTGATAAAATGCTTGGTGTAATGCAATCCTTCCTCTAACAATTTTTCTATGTTTTTTCTATGTTTGTAGTCTTCCCTAATCTCCATTTTTAACCCATGAACAATGATTTTTACCAAATGCTTGTTCTGATTGTTATAGCTGGGATGGGTAGGTTGAGCTACCTAGGAAAAAGCAGGAGGGTTTGCTTTGTACAGCTAACATTTTTTTAAAGGAAATAAAAAGAAGAAATGTTTGGTTCTTTTAAAAATATGATATTAAGATGAATCAAGTCACCCAAAAGCCAAGTACAATAAACTAAAAATGTCTAACTCAAATCATAATAGTATTTTAAACTAAGATTTACTAGTAAGAGAACTCTAATAACGTTAAAGAGATTTCAAAGTGGAGTAAAACACTCCAAATACAACGTGTTCTTTTAGATTTTTCTTTGAACTGCATTAAATAAACTCCATTAAAATCAAGTTTCTAAGGATTTTTCTATTACACTCAAAGGTGTTTTTATGGAGTAATATGTGACATTCCAACAAAGCCCAGGTGCAAAAGAACAAGCAGACTAGAAAGATAACCTTCCCTGCTCACTGCCCTTATCTAATTAAACCAATAAAAGTGTTCCACCAGAAGAAATTAAGCTTTTCTCTGTTCTAGAAAGCTCTCTATCTTTAGATGGGAATGAATAATGTTTATAATAATTTTAAACACATCTCCCAGCTAAAACACCATGAATTGACCAACCAGTGGGACTGTGTGCCTGACCCAGAAACTTGTACAAAAAAGACTATTTTTTTCCTTTATGCATAAGGTACACCCAAACTGTGGATTACTGCTCACTAGAAAGCATGGCCTCAGGGAGAAACTTCCTCCAGTGAGCAGAGACTTCAGTAGTTGCTGTTCTTATGGGAACACTGCATGAAATCTGTGTTAGGCAGAATTGCCAGCAGCCGTCACAGATACAGACAGTAACAATTCTGGAGGAATTTTTAACTGAAGGCAAGCACTAATATCCTTAGAGCACATGTGATATTTGCCCATATCTCTCTAGTCATTTGACTGCAGCTAATTTTTCTGAACTGATTTACAGATGCTTCCTCCAAACATACCTCATCTATGCTATGAAATTTCCAGTTAATCCTCTATTGGAGTATTTTATTCTTTTCCAATGAGTTTTTGTTGTTTTGTTTTTAAGATGGTTGAATGTTACCTTTAAGCTGTTCACAACAGATCACTTGTCACTGCTTTCTAAGGAACAGCAGCCATTAAACCTAGGAGAGGAAACTTGTGATGACTATCAGATCTACCAGTGTGCTACCAATTTACCAATTCTGCAATATTTGTTACCAAGGGCCCATTTTATGTGTCTTGCTCAGTCACATTTTTGGGCTACAGCATTAAAAAACACACTGGATCTGTTAAAAAAATAAATCTTTCTCTTCTATAACTCACTAAGAAGCAACTGCATACAAATTGTAACTGCATACAAATTGTAACCCTGTTTTTGTATTCATCATCCATCCTGTGATGAACGTGCTACCAAGCAGAATGATGTTTTCAGGCTTACTAAAATGGCTTGCTAAAATGAAGAAGCACAAGCTTGGATAAAGCACCCACAGTTGCTAGAGGGTAATGCAGCACTTCATTTTCCAAGCAAAATGGGCTTTTGTTAACTTTAATAAAACAGATTTTTGACTGACTTTCTCCCTTAGGGATGTCACCTTAATGTTTACTCTGACTGATCAGAATAGTACTTTTGAAGGGAACCTCCCCATCATCCCTCCCTGACCTTCTGGCTTGCAGCATTGGTGCTGTGCAGAATGGGGCTCCTTTTGGATGAAGCTAAAACAGAAGATGAAATCCAAGAGCTCACCTGAGGCACTCATTTTGCTGATGGCACACTCAGCCTAAGGCTCTCAGAAGAGAGATCAGCTGAAATAAATCAACTGGGATATGTATTCCATGGACATGGGGTCTTCAACACAAACTCTGTTGCTCTACAGACTTGCAAAATGCTATTTGTTAATGCAAAAGACTGAGTTGAGGCTGAAATGTCATAAATACCCTGAATGCAAGACTAAAAAACAACTGAAAAGTTGTAAAATAACCAGAAAACTATTAAGCCTGTACTGAAAGAGTAACAACAGCAGTCATTACCTTGGCCCAACTTCTGTAACAAAAAAGCTGTGGTTTTAGTTGGGCAGCTCAGATACACTTAGATTTTTTTTCTTGCTGCTACAATATTGTGAAACTGCAAGTAATTACCAACAGTATAGAATTACCAGGGGAATGTTAATAACTGCCATAATGTAACAGATCTAAAATATAATTTGGAGCTTTGGATAGTAAAATGTGAAATAATACAGGTACATCTATACTGCAGTTCAAACTTACACCTGCTACCCACTTTTCTTTACCCTTTGTGAAAAAAGTTCCTATATAGACTTGGCCATGGTTATGTTAACCTAAGTTAAATAAAAGAAACTAAAAACTAATGGGAGTCTAACACTCATGACAAATGTTGTGGGGTTTTTTAAATAAGTACCAGTATATATACACATACTGCTCAGCACTCTATTTGTCTGCTTTTAGGACATCTGTGTTTCTTACTGCAAGTCCAATTCCAATGGCACTACAGAAAATGAAATATGGATGCAAAAAAGCTGTAGTTAAATGCTCAACATTGACAGCATCCTGTGAATAAGGTGCTGTAATTATAATCTCCCAAGTGACACAATTCCCATATAACATTCTTTTCACCTATGTATAGCACCCAGCTTGCCCATCAGGGATGTCCTCTCTGTTTAGTCCCTGTCTGCTGAGCAGGGACTGTGAGATGGGAGCGAGGCAGAATGGATTCACTATGACTTGGCCATTTCTACAACCAGAAGGTGCTTACATATTCTAGTACCTCAAAAAAGGGATTTGGGAAGGCCAGAGGATTCTGGATTCTCTGAATTCACCAAATCTAGTCCCTCTTTCCACCCCAAGGATAAATCACTTAACACTTTTCAATCACCAACTGAGAGACCAGCAGCTTCTCAAGGAAAGCCAAACAAGGACTGCATTTAAATTCTCAAAGTTTTCCCTTGGTCCTCTGCAAAATGAAACCATGACACTCATAGCCTTATAAAGGTAAGAAAGGAGGCATTTGAAAAGGGCTATTAAGATGAAGGGACACACTTGATTAAAACACATTAGTTATGATATGATATCATATAATATGATGTGATATATGATAGTGGGGCAAAAATATTCAAACAATAATAAGCACTTGCTTCATGACAAGAAATATCAGATTAATCTGGACATGAGATAATATTTCTTAATGTCATCTCACAGTGTCTGATCATTCTGCTTTTCAAAGATTCTCTGCTTTATACCACAGATGTTGCAATTGGGGTGGGTTAAAATCCCACCAAGACAAAATGCCCACATTTTTACCTGTATGTCCCTCACCTGAGATAACCTGCTTCCTATAGGAAATGTGTCATCTCAATAAACCTGCACATGTGGTAACAAATAAGGAGCTTTTGAGGGATCAGAAGCAGGGATGGGAAAGTGGAGGGGAACTGCAAGGAAACAGGATGCTTAAAATGCGTAAGACTAACTTAGATCTCCTACAGCCACTCACACCTATGTGAAACCGCACTGCTGAGTCTCTGTGGGAAATGAAAAGATCAAAAAGCCAAGTGAAAACTGATAACCTGTGTGAAATGTACCTGAAAATACAGCCATTAATTGTGATGCATGTTCCCCAAAACAAATGGCAATGGGGAACACAAGTGGATGCAGTACTTTAAGCCATCTTACCACAAAGATCTTTACCAAGGAGACCCATCTCAAATGAGCGTTTATTCCAAAGGGGAGATAACTTCTGAGCAGATCAGCGTTTGTCTAACATCACCTTGAACAGTTTGCCAGGCTGAATCTACAGTACAAGAGACTATAAGGCTTCTAATGAGGACGACTCACAAAGCAGCATTGATGTACAAATCTACATTACAAGTAGTTTTTGTAGTTATTTCACAATGCTCAGCCTGTGAGATGCAATCTCAGGTGGTCTACACCTGTTCTGCAGGGCTTAGGGCTGTCGAGGTCAGGTATCTCGAGCTGGTTGTAACTTGAACTCTGGCGGAGTTCAGATAAATGCAGTTGAAGAGAAGAGAGAGCTTTAGTGTCTCCCAAGTATCCTATTCCAACAAAGACCAAAGGGAAACAGAAAGAAAGTTTGTGTTGGCTACACAAGCTTGTCTCTGTCTTTTTTTCTTCCCTCTCCTTTCCCCGAGCCCACAGGCATTGTTAGATGTCTAACTTTAGTTTCAGATAGCAGATGACTTTTTCACAGCTACTCCCAGAAAAATGAAATAATAAAAGGAGGCTTCCTAAAATTTTAAAAGACAGAAAATAGTCTTGAATCTCTTGCTGTTACTGTTAATTATAGACATGGAACAGATTTAATTAGAACCAACCAAACAGAAAAACATATGTAATCCATGCCTTTGGCATTGCATGAACCAGGCAAGGGGCAATGAAGCAACCCCCTGCCACAACACTTTATTAATTTCATTTTAAAAATAATACACAGATCAGGATTCAGCAAGGGTATTTCTAGTAACTGATGTAAGATCACTGTTGTGAAGGCTAGGTTTTCAGACAGCAGAAGGCTTTGTCATGACACATGAAAATCTTTTTATACAAGCATAAGAGATTTTCTATTGTGATGATTCCGACAACACTAATTCTGCTGTTTACCAATCGTCACATGCATGAGATCATAGGTTTTATTTTGGCAAAGCAAGAAATAAGAAAGGATGGTTTGGGTACTAACAAAAATTACCTCTGTCAAAGGATTAGTTTAAAGATACCTATGAAATTGTAAGTTCCAACCCAAAGCCTAAGCCAATATGAGGCTGCTGCCTTCCACATGGACTAGTTTATCCTTAGCAGTCTCACTGATATTTCTATCCACAAATGCTTCAAAAGTGTATGGTCTGTCTTTCATCCATCCTTGTGCTTTTCAACCCATTCTTCACCCTGTTTCATCCCCTAATGGGAAGAACAAAGATGTATTGTGTTAAGCTCAGGCAACTTTTTGCTGGTAAAACCAATCTTCACTGATTGGAAGACTGGCTTAAAACATACCTGGGCGTCCATGGCTTTGGTTTCAGGAACGATTTTTCTTACCTTTAATAAAATCTTCTACCATTTAGTCACAATAGACCTTTACAAGTATCCACAAGACCTGTTGCACATACTTAGTAGAGTTCATCCCTGGATTTTATACCCCTCTTTTCCAATAAGCCTCAGTTGTCACTTAGGTCAGAACAACAGAGGCACCGAACCCCCCAGAGCTGAAATGGAAGGTAATCAGTGAAAGCTGCATGCTCAGAACTTCAACTGCTGTGTAGTGTTAAGTATTCTGAAAATTGGGTTCTATGTATTCAAAAAAGAACACCTAAAATTAGATTATCTGCAAAATAAAATGAAAGCATATTATGAAAATACATTGTAAAACCTTTTAAAATTACAGTAATTAATATAATGGTAAAGTCCATGACAGAGCCAACCCTTCTTTGAAATTTGATTTGAATACTGCAATTATAACATAGGATGACTTTGTAATAATCCTGGGGAAAACCTGCAGGGTGATGCAAACACTGAAAGGAACCAAACTGCTCTTACAAAGCCAACACCGTCAATTATGGGCATTCTCAGTTTGTGAACTCCTGAATGTACATCCTTACTAAGCTTTTTTTCCTTTCTTAATCATGTGTGTGAAGAAATAGTAGCACACTTAAGATCTGCCTTCAAAATGGTACTTAAAATATATGAGTGTATAGCCCACCTCAAGGATGTATCAAGGCACACAGACACACACAAGCCTACACAACAACACACAGCAGTAAACCACTTTCCTGTCTATCCCCTCCTATGGCTTTGAAGCTAAGCTGCTTATTTTAAAAGAGTTGAACCTATTCTATTTACTCTATTACAAGAAGCAATTTTACACCAAAACTGTTAGGGGAATAACTGCTTTTAAAAAACAAACCCCAACATAGAATAGGTTTCTCTTTTTCTGAAGACCATAAGATGTTCATCCTTCCATCTAGTGGCTGGGTATTTCACCAAGTAGAGACCAAAGGTGCACTTCAGAAGTTTGATTTCTTTGGGAGAAGCCACTGTGGAGGGGACAGGCAGCCTTTGTGATAACACTGTCTGAGCCCATTCAGGGCTCTGAGCACAGGAGCCCCATTTGGAGGCACACCCAGGATGCCAGTGGCACCGAGCACAGCACAGTGGGCATGGCACTGAGTACACCTTCCACAGAGCAAAAGTGGCATTTGCTCCCTTCATGTGACCTCTCAGTCATGCAACAGTGAGCTGCAGGCACCGTGCTTCAGTCCTCCTCACCAAAACCATTGACTACAGCCAAAGGAGCAGCCAAGAGAATGGGGCTGGGAGCCCCAACAGTACAAGGTACCAGATGCTAACCATCGCCATTTGTTAGCAGCTTGCTTTAAATTGGAACTAATTAATTTAAAGGAATGATGCAAGCTTTTCTTGACTACCAACTGCTAGTACCACCTACAAATTTCAAGCATTAGGTCAGTTGCAGAGAGCTTGTGAAAATCAGCTTAAGCTTTTTTAATGCTTAATTATAGCAAGTCTTCTGTACAAGTGTTTTACAGTGTCATTATACAAATGGTAAGTTCAACTATAGTTTGAACATAAAGAAGTTCCATTTATGAAATGTGACTTGCAAAGGTATTACATGAAATTAACTGGGTAAAAATAATCACTTAGAACACAGTAATTACATACTAGAAATGAAACCCTTAGCCAATTCATAGGTCTCTAGAATTAGGGAGTTCATAGCTAATATAAGTAATATACTGCTGTTTTTGGTGTTTCCTTTTATGTTTGGGTTTTTAAAAGGAACCGTCATAACGCCGGTTAAAATACGAACCTTTAAAATTCTACTGCTCTTTCAAATTAATGATGTCATACAGGCAGCAAAGGAAAAATTATTTCTAAGAATTTGTAAGATGTAAATTTTTTTTTAATTAGCTCTTAGTAAGATCATGGATGAACATGAACTTCAACACCCCTCTGTAGATATATGAGGAGAAAGATACACATTTCAGTCAATACAAGCATTACCACCAAGCTGAAATGATATTTGTTAAAGTAGAATGACTTGGTTTTTTGCACATGTTTTACTGTGTACCTATTCAGGTCAAAATATTCTGCAGGAATCCATTTCAACATCATTTCAAACATTTTTGCCAGCAATTGCTACGAAAAAAAAAGGCTGGGCTGATCTGGTATGTCCTTTTCCATTCAGAGCTGTTTAAAATATTTAAAATACTACAGAATTTTGTAAGATTAGAGTGCATGATAGTAAGAGAAAGTAATTTTGGGGATGTATACATATATCTATCTATTTATTTATTTATATGCAAATATTCTGCCTGATAAAAAATATCACTTGAACTTAATGTTACAAGTATACTGAACAGACAGCACCAAAGAGGATTTCTTGGAGGCTTTCAGTGAGAGAGTTTGTTAGTAAACACCACACTGAGCAGCAGCCCAGGAATTTTGCTCTGTGCCTGCAAGGGCAGAAAGGTCAAGAATACAAAGCTCCATTTTTACAAGCAGGAAGAAAGAAAGTTAAAGAAAGCATCACAAAAGGATTTTTTTCCCATCTTTGCTTTCAAAAAAATAAAGGATCAGAGAAAAGCTTGGTTAACTTTTAACCAGCACCAAGGATTTTTTTGTTCATGTTAAAGAAGAATTTTTGGTATCAAAAGTACCTCTATTACTTTGCCTCTATACTAAAAAACAGTAAATCCCAAGAACATCTTGAACATTATCAGTTTAAAGAATTCAAAACAAAGGATGAACACCACATCAGAATAACTGCCAGCAAAATGAATTATAAAGATCTTTCATTTTTAAAAGGACACAGGCCTTCCTGCAGAATATGTTCCTTTCAAACATTCTGCTTTCACAACATGACATACTGTTTCCACAAGCATTAATTCAAAACTATTGATGTATCTCACATGTCTCCACTTCTCAGAGCTCATTTAAACAAAACCTTGACAAAGCAACCAAAGAAAGTCTACAGAAAAAAAAAATTACATGCCTGCTTACAACAGATAATCAGATAATATGGGACAGCCTATTATACTGCATGGTTCAAAAGCTTAAAACACCTCCTCATTCTGGAGGAGGATTTCACTTTTTTCATCATTAAAATACCCTGTATCTGTATAATAATAAGTTTCTTATGTCTCTGTAAGGCCACATTTCAAAGCAGTTTGTTCCTTAGACTAGGGTTTGGCTGTGAATAGGCTGTTTCCTTTCTGTTCAACTTCACAAAGTTCTGAGGTGCTCCTTTCTGATGCTTCTCTCACAGCCTCTGCTCTAATTAGCCCTTCAGTGTTATTGGACAATCCCTTAAAACACAATTTCTTGAAAAGTATGCTTAAAAGAATCATAAAACCCCAAGAATTAAAAAGACAAGGAAAACAATCCCTGGATGAGACTGTCCTTATCTCCTTTATTTTAGATGGCTGGGTACCAGAGCACTTGCCATCAGAGGACAGGCAGATAGGCATTCAAGGCTGGAAAAGAGAACATTTTGCTGTGGGAGAGAAGCACAGCCTGCTGATACCTGCAAAGAAGTCATGGAGAAGACAGAGCCGGGCTCTTCATTGCACTGCACAGTGTGGGAAAAAAAGACCACAAAAATAAAGTGAAACAGGAAAAGTTCAGATTAGTTATAATTAAAAAAAAAAAAAAACCAAAAAGCAAAAAACAAAAAAATAAAAAACAAAAAAAAACACCAAAAAACAAAACAAAAAAAACCCAAACAAAACAAACAAACAAACAAACAAACAAAAAAAAACCCACCCAAAAACCAAAAAACGCCTGGAGGACAATGAATCCCTGGAACTGGCTATCCAGATATGCTATGGAACCACTGTTCATGGAGGTTTTCAAAGCCCATGTAGACAAAAAGCCTTGAGTAACTTAGTCTGCACTGAGAGCTGAACAGAGGCCTCCTCCAAACTAATGCTTCTGTTAGGAAATTTTTAAGCAAATGTTTCTCTTTAAATTTTCATGTTGCAGTTGCAAAGCAAGCAGCAGTTTGCCTGAAGCAATCATACTGATGGCCACAAGCTCAACAGCAGCAAAGACAGAAATGAGGAATTTCCTTTTTCTAGAAATACAATGATTAATCGTCACACAGTTATGATTTAAGAAAAATAAAGCCTGTCACTTAAAACCCAAATCTTAGAGGCTTTATTGATATGACAGTATTTATTAGGTTTTATATTTTCTTAAGATGGAATCTTGCCATGGGCACAAATTTATGCACATGCATGCAGTATTATTATCTCTTTTATGGCATAGCTTTTATTGTTATGCGTTATTTAATGAAAATATAGAAGTCATTACATATTTATGTATGGATATTTTGGAATAAAGCAGGTTATGGGATTGGTGTTTGGTCTGGCTAACAGAGAATAAAGAATTCTCCTGGCAAGCTAACTTAAAATTTACACATGACAATTCATAATTTATAAACTGATATTTCATACAATCTTTAAAGTACAGTTTATATCAAATAGTGTGGAAATAATTACCCATAAAAAGTCTCCCTCCTTTTCTTTAACAATAAAGCAGCTGATGTAAGTATAGTAAACAGTAAGCAGCTGATACCTATATATTTTTCTGCTAGTATTTTAAGTGTCCAGATGACAGCAATGTACTATGCAGAATCTCCAAACACTGTGCTAAATTATAATTTGGTCTTTGGAAAGACCAAACATACCAAAGAACTAAAAGTCACTAAAATCTGTAAGATCCAGAACCCATTTCTGACACAGCTCTTTTTGTCCCATCTGATTCAGCTGCCTGCTGGGCAGTACCAAACATAAATGCATCCTTCTTGATCCCAAAGGGAGAAGACCAACTTGAAAATACTCAACTTCAATGGAAGATGGGTGGCACCGTATCATACTGGAAGGACAGCAACTAGAAATAAACCAGAAATAACAAGAAACAAAGCTAGGAAGACTGGTATATTCAGAATTCCTGAATCAGGTAGATACTTTAACAAAAAGATTAGTATTGACTAATTTGATAAGGTTTTCCTCATCTGAACAATTAAAATACTTCAACTGACTCACAGAAGTGCTGCTGTTTGACAGAGCCAACTCTCTGAAATACATAAATTCATATTGTAAAATCCAGGTCACCCTCTCTTCTCAGTAATCATGGAATGCATTACACGTTTCCACCAGAACAGCCAGACTGTACCAGCATCACAAAAATATTACTTGTTAAAAGCAGAAATTATGCCAGTATATTCTGACTTTGCCAGATGAAGATTCAGTTTCTGCATATGACCCAGAAGTGGTTAATAAAAATACCCTGATTTCTGCACCCCCAAGATGAGGCTTCATCACAGACACATTATTTTGCTGTTCTTTACATCAATTTTTGTAGCATAAAATGGCTACATCTTTTCCCCTTTCTCCCCCTCAAATATTATGTTTACCTATGATAATATGGTATATTTTAGTTGTATTAGATGAATGAATATATGTTTAAGGCATTCCTTGGGACTTCAACAACATTTGCATTGAAAACTTTCTAAGGAAATGTAAAGACAAACCTTGAAAATACACTGATAGTGGTTTAAGACAAATGATGAGGACAGTAGCACAGCAGGTAGAAAACTATCTGCTCACATTTCTACTAAAACCTGTTCTGTCTTGAGACATGTTTGTAATTGCACTTGAAATATTAGCTACCAGTTTTTATGATTTCATCAAAAGACTCATGCAATTTAGTCTGTTCCTTACAATTACAATTCCTCAGTTGAGCAACAAAGTTTAGGGATTTTCACTTGTTCATTTTTAAAGTGGGAATTTTTTCAGCATTTAAATTCCAGTAAATAAAAACCAAAAACCAAACCCCAGGAATCCTAAAAGGCTTGGGGCTTAAGGGAAGAAATCAAAGAATTCAAACTTAAGAATTTCTGAGGGAGAAAAAGAGTTTTCTAAAGCGTGACCCAGTTTCAAATGCTTTGCTTTTATACTACTGCTTTGCTTCATTTCAGATTTATTATTCCCAAAGTAATCATTATGTAACTTCTGCTTTAACAGCTGCAGATTTTCTAGGGAGGCTTAGGATACACAGGCTCTATATAGATTTTAGACCAGTATTATAAATGTAAGGGAGGAAAACAAAAAATAAGTAAAAAGCCAAACTCACACTATCCCACTATCAACATTCTTGCTCCTAGAAACATTAAGCTGGTTTTAAACAGCCATCAAATCCTACCCAAAATGAGCAGATTTAGTAGCCATTACCAATATAATACTTTCCCAGTAATTAACTAAGCAAGGCCAAAACATTCAGTATTACAAACACCAGGCTTGCTGCACCCTGTGTTCTAATCACATGCAGTAAATTCACCAACTTTCAAGCAATTTAACTGATGTAACATACAAAATAAAAGCAGAAATATAAAGAGAAATACACTATTCTTCCAAAACCATTAATCGTTCCAGTTTTTATATTAAACCTTCCCTAAACTTAATCTTAGGTAGTTTTTCAGTTTGTTTCCTCAGACAGAGACCAGGTAGCTCTTCATTGCCTCCAAAAGATTTCAAGAACAAGAAAATATTATCAACAGGATAGAATATTTACAGCTGAGGTGGTTGATCTATTGCATTATATTTACTCAAAGGTATGAAATGCACCACCTAGAAAGCAAAAGATAAGGATTCACATTCCTTATTACTGCTCTTTTTATTTTATTTTTAGCTATGAGCATTAATCTTCTTCCTTGGTAGGAAGAGCAAGAACAAAGAGGAGCAGCACAAGAATAAACAAGCAAATAGACAGGAATAAACAAGCAAATCAACTACTTTTCTATGAAGAAACCATCTAGTGGGTGAAAGATGATGAAAAAAATTATATGGACATTTTTTCTGCTTCTATGTAGAAGGGAGAATGATACAAGATTTCAAAAAGTCCCTTCTATCTACATGTTTATGACTCTGTGCTTACCAGAGCTTCAGGCAGTTATAATGACCAAAGTCTTCACACTGAGTATGCAAGATGTCACGAGACTTAAAAAATAGAATGTTTTTATTGTTCTGATGAGACAGTAATAGTCTAAAAAATATTTCGGCCATTCCTCCTAAAAGGCAGACAAAATTTGTTTATAGAAGGCCATAATTCTCTTAAAAGTTTATTTATCTTGCAGAATTTCATGTAAGATCTGCAGTGTGGTGAGATTTCCCACTTTCACATGCTGCTGCTAACAGAAGAAAAAGAAGCTTCACATTTGGTGTGACAATTTTTGACTCATAAGATACACCATTAGTTTTGGGCATGTGTCTCAGCTCAGGCAGGCTGAAACAAAGAGCCAGGTATTCCCTGTGGTTACAAGTCCTAAGTTTTGTGTTTTCTGTTTGGAAACAGTGGCAGTCACTCTTTCAGCAAGACAGACTCAGAACTCCTGCTCAAACACTGAAACACTGCAACACAGTCATTGAACCAGGAGTTAGTTATGTTCCAGACTGAGATATCAAGCATTTACATAACTAAGGTGGTCCTTTTATATGAGATATTACTATACACACACACATATATATACACACACTATATAGATGACAGCATCAGATACATAGGTTTTAATTTTAAAAATATATGTATATTTGAGGCTTTCCTAAGTACCTCCTTTCTGGAAAGACTGCATGCTCAAGCCCAAAGCATTGCAATCTCTGCTTCACTGCCTTGAAGGCAGCCCAAATACATCAGTCAGCTCAGGAAGGAAGAATCTCAGCTACGACTCATTGGCTGGGGAACTTCTGCCCACTTCACATCAATTAAGAAATTATTCAGTTATGCTGAAAAAAGGTTCCCCTTGTAAAATAGCTGCTGAAAAAATATCTGTATGTCAATTCATACCCTACCCAATCTCCCTGGTTCACAGCTTCAGTCAGTGTGCTATCTGTAGATACTTTGGTCCAAAAATATTTATGTAATAAATGATATATTAGGTTCTTGTTTTTAATGAAATTTCTGTATTTGCAGTATAGCAACATCTAGTCAGAGGAGCCAGAATGGCACAGAGATGTGAAAAAGGTGGCATCAGATGATTATGGGATGCTCACTTTGTAGGATTTCTTAGATATAACCAGCTGACTAAGTAAGAGATTCTTCATTTTTCACATTCATTCAATAGAATTCTTTTATTAACAGAGCAACCATAGCTCAGTTAGACACTGCCACTTCTTTACTGGGCTTTTCTGAAATACTGTCTTAGTGATTTAGAAAAGGAAGATTTCTAGTATGTTCTGTTCCCTTACTACATTAGCAACAGTATCATAATCAAAGTTATCTGACAAATATTCCTAACTGAAGAGCTCCAGAGATATGTGAAGAATGTGTTCCTTCCCGTTTGGGAAGCAATGAAAATGGACAAAGCACTACTTTGTGTGTTCTGTAGAGTCCAAAGTCAACTCTGGTATTAAAGTACACCTAGTTTAGGCTAACACATAAACACTATGGAAGTTACAAAACTGAGGTTTCTTGAAAACAGCTCCCACTTTAGATGCTGCAAGAGGAGAAAGGGCATAGTGTTGACTTTGTTATCCATCCTTGGAAAGGTCAGGCTTTACTGTTCCTCTTTAAAGCAAGTGAAGCTCCCTCCTTGCATGTAATATCTTCTCTTTGAGAGAGAAGGGACACAAAATGTATTAGCTTGCTTTGAAACTGTGCTTACAGTATTGTGTGGTAGTAACTAATGAAAGCAAGTGGAGGGCACTTAGAGTATCAGAGGAGATTTAGTATTTATTGTATTATTTTTTTGTTTGCCTGAAAGTTTAAGTCTGCTCATCTCTGACTCATAGAGTAAAAAGACTTAAAGTAAGCAATAATTTCTCTCCTCAGAATTTACAGTAAAAATATCTCTTTCTAAATATAATTTGCTAAGAAACAATTGAGATGTTTGTCTTTCCACAAAGGAATTTCTCTCAATTACAAAAAAGTCTGACCTTCAAGCAAACAGGCACAATGATCCCAGTAACAACCTAAATTTATACTCTGACTAGCTCACAATGGCCACATAAATCATACATCAAGGGTGGGAAGATAAAAAAAATGGATAAGCCACAGCCAGCCAATTGGCTGGTTGGTGGCTCTTCTATGGATATTGGCCCTGTTATCATGGCATCTTCATTGGCTTGGGAGGAGATGCAGACGTAAAATACTGAAACAAACTTGGAATTAATTTTTCAGGCATTAGGGCACGCCGATTCCTGCCAGCAGTCAGGGCATGGTGATCACTGGGACAAACACAGGACAACTCCTTGGTATTTACTTTCATACCCCAGTATGATACTCTCAAAAAAGATGAGGCACTAAAGGTTATGCATTTTCCAGATCACTCATAACTTCACCTAAAAAACTTCTGTATTCCATGTAAATCTGTACTCACACGTGTTGGCAGCCACCTCTACAGGGAGAGAAAAGCAGTGCACGCATGCCCACCTTCAAAGTTCAGCATTTGCGTGTGTCTGTATTTTCTGTACTGGTTTTTCATGCTGTGATCAGGGAAAGGAAACACGCTTCCCTGTTCCTGAATGAGTAAAGGAACTCGTGTGAGGAAGCATTTAAGGGGAGCCACCCCTGCAAGAGGAGGCGAGTCAGGAGCGGAGGGTGACCACAACAGAGGCAGGGGCAGTGCCCTCACTGACCAGGGACGCAGGCACAGATACTCAAACAGGAAAAGCAGGGCAGGTCTGGTGAGAGAAACCAGGGTCAGCCACAGTCCATGATCACCAAAGTCATCCCACAGTGACAAGGCAGCTCTGAGGCTTGGCCAGGAAGGCAAGCCAGTGGTTCGGGTCCAGCGAAGGATGTGGCTGGGCACAGGACAAGCTGCAGCATAGCTCAAGAGACAAAATGCAAAGGCTCAGCTTAAATGTCCCTCCTGAGAAAGTAGCTGGAATGCCTGCAACAAGGCTTCTTCACAGCTCTGACATGGCTGTTCCCACAGCCACCTGATCCAAGGCTACTGCACCACAGGAGAACTGGCTTCGGGCATGAGCAACCCATCCATGTAGCAGAGGTGTGTGCAGAGGATCCTGGCATGGGGCATTGTGCTTTAGTACCAAGAAATACCAAAATACCAGGCAAAAAGTGTGAATTATTCTATTAAACATATGTGGCAACCATCAGAAAAGAAAATATTACCAAAAATCAGATGTCTGAAGTCAATAAAAAGAACAATCCAGTGCTCGGACATAACCTAGGATATATAAGACTTAACTGAAATATATATGGACTTAGAAAGTTAATTTGTGAGAAAACTGCATCAGATTCTTAATTCATCTTGAGTTTTTCTGACCTACGAGACAAAATAATAGTCACGTTCTTCAGCAAAAGAGAAACTTCATCCTACAGAATAAAGATTTGGCAATTTGCTCACTACACTTGTTTCATAACTGTCCATGAGACTACTCACAAGCCCACATTGTTCATTTTTGTTCTGTTCATTTTTTAATTAAATGAAGTCTATTGTATTTGGGAATATCCTGGAAAATGTTTGTAATCAAGTCATTGATGGGTTTGTGGGAGCAAACAATGGCCTTCTTAATCCAATATTGTTTATGAAACTAACACCAATTAGGTCCATCAACAGTAACAAATAAACAAGACCTTCCTTTAAAAGAAATGACACCAACAATTGCAGAAAATACTGAACACAAACATGCATGTGATTTTCACATCCACAGACCAGTCTTGGCTGTCACATGAGTGTGACTCCCGCATTGGCAGACTCATTTTGGATGGCACAATCCTCCGCAGTGCACACAGGAGAGCTGTAGCAGCAGGATCCTGCCCTCATTTGTCCTTTGTAAGGACCTCTGGCTCTCTTTAGAGAAACTAACCTGGTTTGGCCAACACGATGGCTCATTTCTCCTAGCCATCTGACCATCCTGCACGCCCAGTGACACTCTGTGAGTCAGCTGGCAGTCTGTGAGGCCAGGGCAATAATTCCACCTCCTCCCTAAAACCTCCCTTTGCCGTCTCTGACACCTCATCTCCCTACGCAAGGCCAGCGTGGGCGTTCCAAGCTATTAAAATATTTCAGGACTCTCATGTGTTAGACTCCCTCTCTCTCCTCTCTGAACCTGGAAAACAACCAAACTTTCTTTCCATCAAATACTTGAAGAGGCTAATGCACAGTTAAAATAACCCTGAGTCAGAGCATTCAAGCAGCAATAAAAAGGATTGATTTACACGTGGGGTTTAGTCTTTTTTACATAAATTATTTCATTACGACAACATGAGCAAACAAACCACCAAAGTGTTCCAAACAGCATATGTTTAGACTGGTTTAACAAAATGAGCAGCTAAGAAAACATTACTAATATCTGGGAAATACTTGCTTATCTTGAAGCCTTCTTATTTTAAAATGGAATTATTTGTATAGGCATATATATGAGCAAAAGGTTTATAGCATGTTACTTTAGTTAGGCAGTTGCATTTCTACAAGAAACATTAAATAATCTCAGGTATAAAAAATCTAAACAAATAATCCCTCTCAAAGATCTATCTAAATTTGGGTCATCCAGGTGGGAAGAAAAAGGGATATATACAACAAAGGGAGAAAGATCAGGATATACAAAGAGCTCTTAGTTTATGTAGAAACAGTCCAAGCTCATATGCTTGGAAAGCATTTCATCACTGACTTCACTGCAGGTAAACAGTGATACAATCTAAATCAGAAAATGAAATATATCTAGCTGTCTAATAACAGTGACAGACTAACAGTCTTTTAAAGATCATTTAATAACATTTGAAAATGGCTGCATTATGGTTACACGTGTTGGGTATTTTAAACATTACAATCCATAAGTAACAACAAACTTTATGTAAGTAACACTAGGTTCAGTGAACTGAAGTCTCTTCTAAAACTTGTGATCAGTCACAAGGTTCTATGACTCCTGAAATCATCATTTCACTTAAAGGGCAATTGTTTCATCCCACCCCAGATATTTACATATTCAAAATGAGAACATATCTGCTTACCATACCTACTTAACAAAAAGCTACCAAGCCTCACTTCATTTTTCCCTGTGCAACCCACAGTAATCCTTGATGTTGTTGTATATGCCTGCAAAGCAAGCAATAACACACTGCTCCTCTCAGGAAACACCGATGTGTCCACTCTGCTTTCTTTTGTGTCCTATTTCACCACGACAAAAATAAATATAAATAAAGACATACAAAGACTCCTATATGTTTTTGCTTGCTATCATGATAAAATATGAGCTTTGTATCCAGAAAATAATAATAATGCAAAGTTTAAATAAGGTCACTCAGTGTCTCTAGCTTCAACAATACCCCAAGACAGAGCTCGTGCCTTTGTCTTTCATGTTGTGCTGCCACATCAATGCTCTGCTCTGAGCAGTAACCTCCATGCCCTCAGTATTTCTCAACCTGCAATTCAAAACAAGTGGTGGTAGATTAAAGACAAGACAGAAAAAATGTACTCGTACCCATGAATTACATTTTCAAGTAACTACAGCTACCACTAAGAAGTTATTTTTCTGTGTTTGGGTGGGTGGCTGTCTGCATATGTGTTCTTCACAAGAAGGGTGGTGAATGAGGAGCAGATTTCCTGAAGAGGTGGTGGGATGTCCAATCCTAGATGGAGGTAGGCAAGGTCCTTATCAACCACATTTAACTTGAAGTTTGTATTGTCTTCAGCATGTTGGTCATCCACCCCAGATGACCAGAGTCACTTCAAATGTCCCTTCTAAATATATTATTCTGTGATTCCCTAACATTGTAACTTTGGCTGATTTCAAGCCCTGTCTCACAAATAAATACACAGGCATTAAAATTCAGAGGTCTTCATGCATGCAAGGACCCAGAGCCCTGCACAGCCCCTGCCAAACAGCACTGCTGCCAGAGTCACCAGCAATGCCACTCAGTTAATGAAGCTTCAGAGCTCCTGGTGCCCATGCTGAAGAAAGCAGTGCTGGAAACCTTTCCAACATCAACTCTAATGCAGCTAAGGCTCATGAAATACACAGCAATCAGCAATGCCAACATGACCACAGCTAATAGAATCTGTCTTGGCATAGCACATTAGTCATGTCAAAATGGTTTGAGTGGGGGTGGGCAACCCCTCCCAGTTACTCACTCTACAGTGGAGACAAAAAATCTGAGAGATAATATGGAGGGCTCTGACCCATGAATGTTAAAAGACAAATTTTCACACTCACAGCAAGTTACAAAGCTCACAAATTTAAGGTATCCACAAGAAAAACACAAATTGTCTGTATACGAACAGTTGTCATAGGATCTTCAATGCCTTCTCATAACTAACACTGTGATTAACAAGAAAACCACCTTCATTGAACAATACACTAGTGAATATTGCCAAAGGTACAAATTCAGTAAGATGTTCCATTGTTCAGTCTCATGATACAAGAATCAGATTGTTTGGCATCTTATGACCTAGGAGTGTTCTCTGCAGGCTGGAAAAGGACAATGCCTGTTTTTCTTGACTCTAGAAATTCTCCAAGACATTCTTAAGTCAGTCACTGTAATGGAAGAAGACTTTGTGCAGTAGTTACATTTCTAAAATGGACTGCAGCAGCATGAGTTATTCCTCCACTTCAGTGTCAAGAGGATGCAGTGCTCTCAAGAGTCCTGGAGGTCATGGACCAAGGACAAGGGATAGCCCCAAGGTGTTAAGGGAGATACAGCACCTGTAAGAGCCAACTGTACATTCAGAATCCTGACTCTGCAGCTGTAGGTGCTGTCAGAAGGTGCAACTGCAGCACCTGCAAGGCTTAGGGCAACCAGAATTCAGCAAGATTTGTGGCTGAGGACAACTGTTTGCTGTACTCATATCTGATTCTTTTGCTCAGAGACTTTTAGTTCAGGATACCCTCATAAGATCTGCAGATGAAATCCTGCACTACGATGCTCAGGATTCCTGCCACTTGCAGCCCCTGGGGTCATGGCAGAACTGGGTCAAGACAGGGACAGCAACAGAATTAGCCTGGAACAAAACCAGGGCCAACATGGTTTAAATAGCCACCCACCACCTTTACAAGGAAAGATTCTGCAGATGTGGGCTTTGCTTCCTCTGTTTGTGGGATTTGGATCCACTGACAGCTCTACACTTTGTTACTGGAACTCTCTGGAGCAGCAGAGATACAACATGTGTGGGTGGATGACAAGAAGAATTGAGGAGTCTGTTCTCTGGAGGCAGATTGCAACAATTTAAAAGAATTTTTTTTTTAAAAAAGGCAGAAATTTAAAAACAAAAAGGGGCAGAGTGGGATCCTCATTCATGGAGGAGCTAAAGAGACCTGGCACTAAGAGGTGACAAGCAAAGTAATTAAAAATAATTATTTTAAGGGAAAAAGGGATGTAAAAGAGTAGAAGTGAGTCAAGATAATTTAGCAGAACAAATCATTAAAAAGTAATATATAGTTCCTGTTGTACTGGGTGACTGAGAGGTATGGGCATGCTCCTAACTAGACATTAGTAAGATCTTAACTAGATCTTTGCTCCTGCAGCCATTAAACAGGGGAAAAGCACAGCAACCAACACTTATTCTATCTTCTATTCAGAAAGCTTTTTGAAAACTTGCTTTCACAGTCACTTTATAAAATCTGTAATAGGCCATGTCAAACAAAAACCCCAGTGTCGCACAAATTCAATCAGTAGTGAACAACAACACAACAAAAATACAAATGCAACTGTCTGTTAATCCATAATGTTCAAGTTTCCATGCCAGGAAATGCAAGACACTGTGTATGTGTATCTGCTGCAGTGCCTACTGTCTGCTAAAATCCATTTATCTAGATATTCACACAGACAAGACTGAAGAACCAAGATCTCCATACATATACAAGCCATCTTTTCCAAAAACAAAAGGACAAGCCACTGACAGCAAAGTGCACGGAATCTTATTAGTCTGACACTTTGTGTTTCCATATGACATTTCAAATGCTAGAACAACACAAAAATGCTGTTTTACACTATAAATTCACAGTGAGGTTCAGGCTAGATTTAATGACTGTATCCTTGTTCATGATACAAGTGCAAGAAAAAAAATTATACCAGTCCTCTGAAGAAGATTTTGTGAAATGAAATTCTATTTTTAGTATCCCAAGCTTGCTCACTTCTAACAGAATTTTTTATTCAAGTTCTTTGTCCTACTACTTATTATTATCATAATAACACACTGCAAAGCTAAATATTATTTAATCCACATTTAAATGACAATAGGCTTCATCTGTTTCACTGTCTTTCCAAATGCAGCAGTAAAGAAGTTTCCTTATTTTGTATTAGTTCTTGATGCTTCTATCTTTTATTACTGGAATAATTTCCCTTTATTCACACCTAAACATGACTCCTACTTCAAATTCCCCATGTTTGCTTTTTTCCTTCTACAAAACTGATCATTTTTATCTTTTCCAAACATTCTATATCTGTTTTGAAATGCTTCTTCTGACTGAAATGTAAACAAGAAATTTAGGGGTAACCCTGTCTTCTGTGTAGGAACAAAGCTCAGTTTATCTATTTCCAGAAAGGGAACAATAGAAAGTAAAGTCTGATTCTGTACTTGGATGGCAACATCTACATGTATAAATCTGAAAGAAAAGAAATTTATTTTTAAAGAGAGTGGGCTACTACTTCTACAGAATTTTAAACTATTTAAAAAGTTGACACAGGAAATAAAGAATAGCCTAGCCTGAAAGTAAATTCCTAGTTATCTTGATGAAATGTCTCTCGGGGGAATTAGTAATTTCTTGGCAGTAAACTAATGGGCTTGTTATTTTGGGTAGATTTTTTAAATCTGAAGAAAGATCTTGGGGTTTGTGATTAAGGCTTAAATAATCTAGATTCTATGCTGGCTCCACCATGTAGTTCAAATGTCACACCAGGCAATCTGCCTGATGTCTTCAAACCTAAATTTTCTTTCTCTAAAATGAGAACATTGATTTTCTCCCACCAAAACATTCATCTTGTCTGCTTTATTGTCCATATAATGAAGTCACTGGAGTGACTCACAGAACCACAAGTTCATCACGCACTCGTTTACACCTGGTCTGGGTTCTAAACTGTGAAGTCTGCTACCACATTTGCATATATAACTAGCATTACAAGACATAGAAATCATCTGAAGGATCTGAGAGCTGCAGGCAGGCAACACACCAGAAAGCTGGGAGTCCAGGGATAAGAGATCTTAACTTTTAAACATTTTCCTTCTGTAAGAGAATGAAGTACTATAAACTGAAAAATAATTTTCGTATAATGCCTCCATATAAGTGGTAAAACTCTCCCCATCACAATGGGATGTTTTTCTTCCTTTATCTCATATAACTATCCTTACCTATGTTTTACAGACTAACTTTTTATTTCTCATCCAGTAACAAGTCCAAAATATGAAAAACTAACAGCATTCCAACACATTTTCCCAGTGCCAGTGCTTTAAATGTTACGGGCATAACCATGCAGCTGATTCTCCATAAGCACACAGTGTTAATGTTCAAATACCCTTTATGCCATGCACTGGAAGCACCAGACTCTGCATAAAGAAAGCCAGGTTCAGATTAAGCACTAGCTCTCTCTACCAGATCTGAATGACAGCTGATAAGATTTTGAAGCTGGCACAATTTTGAAGAAAAATTTGCTATAATAAAAATTTGTTTATTAAATAAAATCACAGCAAAAGTCCTTGAGTACATTTAGTTGGACAATGAAAGCTAAAACTATTATGATAAAGTAATGCTGGATGTTATTATTTTGGCCAACAAAGTTCATTATGGACATTATTTCTGTCATTGTACAGACAGATGAAAAAAGAAAGACAAAAAGGGAAAAGAACTGCTTTTCTATATACCTTATTAGTTGTAGATTTACAGCAAACTCCAATAACAAGCAATACAAAATTATAAAGCAGAACAACTCTTTGGAAAATTACAAGGCAAAATGGTTGCCAAGGCCCACAGACCACAGTTACTTGACTATTTTCATGCAGTTTCAACCATATTTATTTTCTCCATGTCCAGGGACATGAAACATTTCAGGAAGACTTAGGAATTGCACGGAGCTTTCACTCTGAGAATACAAGTGAAATATTCAAGTATTTAAGGACAGGCAACAAGATCAGAAAAACTATGTAATCTGAGATGTTACAAAGTGTATTCAAAAGACAGTGTTGATTCACAATCACCAAATAGCGAAGGAGTTCGAAATATGTAGTTGAAGGATGCGTGTTTTTCTCATCTATGTTCGCTGAAATATTTTTAAGAGCTTCCCTTCAAAGCAAACAATGCATGGCACATCTTCCTAAACAAACAGACCAGATGGAGCAACTTGTTTACTATGCAGTGAGTGTTTGCTTCAGATCTACAACAACAGGAGAAAGAAGATCGCCTGAATGTGTAGGTCACAGGTGAAGCAAAAAAGCAACATATGGCAATCCCAAAACCACAATGCAGCCAGAGGAGAGTCTTTCAAAAAACTTTGAAGAAATAATTCCCATCATTGCCAAGAAAGGAGTAGGTGGCAGGCAGTTTGCATTAGCCAAGACAATCCAATACAAAAAACACAAAGCCTGAATTATCATCTTGGCAACAGAGAAGAGAGGGGTGCTTTTAGCATGCAGCAATTAAGGATTTGGCAAGCATCTGGAGGAAAGGAAAGGGTGTGAGTAGAAGATAACACTAGTATCATAGGTCCAGATAACAGAGGAAGATAAAGACACAATGAGAAATACACAGCAGAAAAATAATTACTTCAGATAGCAGTACATCGTCCACTAGGACCAACAGAAGAAATAAGCAGAAAAGCAGAGATCTGTGAAAGCATACATTTGGAGCAGAGAGTCATCTCAACAACACTGAGAATCATCAAATATTGTGCAGAGGCAGTATCACACACCTGCAAAAGCAGATGATTAACTTTTTGGTTAAGGAGAAACAGAAATAAAGGAAGTTAATGGATGAACTGTAAAAGATTTTGGAAGAAAGCAGGAGAGGGACACTTAGAAGTAAAGGTACAATACAGCTGAGAAACTGACAGGAGACTCGGACAAGGGTGTTTCAAGCTTACAGACTAATAGGTAGAAGAGAAAAACTTGTCAATTTAACAGAGTACCCCTACTTTCTTAAATGAAGCAGGAGTTAATCTACTAAGTGTGAACAGCTTGCCTTGTCCTAGTTAATTATTTAACCTTCACTTCTTGCTGAGGGTGAAGTACTAAAAGTATTACAGGTGCTTCATAATTACCACTAGTTAATAGAAGAAAGGAACCTGATGAAACACACATTTTGAATGTAGTTTCATTTTATCCGTGTGTTTAATTTACCCTCTGCATTTCCTTTTGGTAAATAAAAGTATTTTGCTTCACCTGCAACAGCACACAGCAACGCTGAAGGCTAATCCAACAGTTCAGCATGAACATCTTTCTTTCCTTCACATTAAGAAGAAATCTTGGAGCTTGCTTTGTCTTCCCATGATTGACATTACAGACATGAAAGTGGCAGACAAAATCAAACAGCTTAAGATGAAAATGTTCACACTAGTAGGTCATGGGGAGCACAGAAACTTACCAGTTGCTATAAAGTTCACTCTGGAACAAAAGCTCAAATGAATTACACTGTGTCGAGTCAAACAAAAGAAAGTACAAAACTAACAAAACCCCCTTTTGCTTCAGTGAGCCCCAAGACCAAGTCAGGATCCTCTCTGCCAAAGAAAGCGCGCAGTGCTGCACACTCTCACGACTCGACTGCAAATCTTGCTTTGTTTAATGCCTCAACTTCTCAGGTCAAGTGATTTAGATAAAAAGCTACATGTTAAATGTTCATGCGAAGAAAAACATTTAGTCATAGAAGTGCAAAGAAAATAATATAGTTATTTGGGTATGTATAAACTAAAACCTAGAAACAAATTTTAAAAACCCATGTTATTTTCAACAGTCTTCTGCTGATCTCACTGTATGCAAGACTAAGCCTTACGATATTTGAATGCTTGAAGACGGTGTTACAGGGAATTTCTGAACAAACCACCATGACCTGCCCTGTCATTGACCTGCTGAAAATGTGTATCTTACTAAAATTCCCATTAAGCTTTACTCTTAGCACTTTTCCTGAGTAACCTTTAGAAATCCTCTGAGGGACACCAGATTTCTCCTCCCTTCTCTTGCAATAAATGAAGCTTCTTCATGTTCACAACTAGAGGACAGCACTTCTTGCTTCCAGCAGAGAGACAAAACAACAGAAGGCAGCAAGAGAGATTGAAGACCAAACAAAGATTAACAGCACTGTCTATTTCTTCATTAAAAATTCCACGTTTATCTGCATTAGGTCAGCTAAAGCTGCATTTTAAAAAAGCCTTTCATAAGGATTTGTTACTTTCCCAAGTATAAATTGAGAGGGGTCTGAAGTACAAAGTGACTAACAAGAATTTAAATGTTAAAACATTATCTACTTCATACTAGAATTGTTTAGATAAACTAGATCAATATTTCTAAGCCCGTTCAAAGAAGGAATGTTAGAATGACTCAATGTTAATAAGTTACCACTTGAAAGAAGAGCACAGGTGTATTAAAGTAGGTGGGAGCACTCTGAATTCATCTTATTCATAAACAACTATTTTTCTCACCTTAAATCTCTTCACATTTTGAAAACAAACTTAGTGGTATTGTCTTTCAGTCCTTATTTCATGTTCTTAGTGCCTAGATTTAAAACAACATTTGCTTTTAAATTGGGAAATTGGTGCCTGGTAACTGAACTGCTGAAGTGAAATCAAGTGTTTAGTTCCCTTGAGTTCCTGTTTTCTTTGACCACTGACCAAATTCAAAATTGATTAACAAGCAATTAGGCTATCTTAGTTAGCTATGTTAAAATTAGCCACAGTCAGTAATGCGTGTCATTGCTGAAATAATGCTGCTTAGATTTTCAAGGAACTTTATGTTAGAGAGCCTCTAAACCCAGTCACACAGAAATGTAAAAAAATTAGACATCAATTAGAAACATACAGACACAAAAAGTCTGTTTGAACAACTTTTCCTGTTAGATAATTTAATAATCCAGTAACAGCATAAAATTTTACAAAAAAAAAAAATCCAATGTTCCTCCTGAAACACTGTCAATATCAACTTCAGTCAAAGGAAGTTACTCATGCCCTACAATATCAAAGATAGAATATGGAAGAAAAAATGCAGCACAAAATTAATGCAATATTACATTAAGATACTTAACCAGCCCAATAAAGTGCTTCTTGTTCATCTGAAAAAACCCAAAAATGCACTAAAGTCTAATTTACCTTGGCTTCCCAAAAATCAAACACCAAACTGAACCTACTCAGTACTCTTAAATTCATCACTGCAAGTGTGAGCACTGTGTGGACTGAAGTGGTGCAGGGAAAGGAGAGCTGTAAACAACAGGAAATCTTCAGAGACTGAACTGCTTTGTATGCTTTTCATCTGTCATTTAAGCTACATTTTATATATTTTATTCTCATCACCTGTGTATCTCCTACACTTCTTATGTTGTGGATGTCAAACTTCTGAGTGAATAGAGACATTCAGGAATAGGGGTTGAGTTGGAGTTTGTCCCCTACAGATCCAAAAGCTAATGCTAGCAGGTCAAGCTTATCACTGAAACTGAACTTACTGAACTTCAGGGTGTATTTTTCCTCAGTTTCAGCACTGCCCTAGGCAAAATCCTCCAAGCAATAAAGAACTCCCTCCATGCAACCACACCATTATCCACTTTTATTCATCCACAGAATGCGTCCTGCTTAGGTTATTGTGCTTTGACTATTAACTTTTTGGAAATTAGCAGAGGTAGGGAAACACAGCATCTCTAACAGAAAATTCGTAAGTAGCAGAGTTCATAGAAAAATGTCATATGGTATCAGAAGGCTTCAAGAGATTTAGCAAAAAAAAAAAAAAAAAAGGAAGAGACACAGCATTCTTATTTCATACTGATATTCTTGTCTTTTATTATACAGAACAACAAAGAAGGACAACACAAAGGGCTGTTAAATTGTCGGCGTGCAAACATCTGTAGTTTAATTTTTTCTAGCAGTTTGAATGAGCAATCGAATTAGTCTCTTGGTCTGAAGAGACAGGCAAATATGTCCACCAGCACTGGTTTACCCAAAACCCAGCACCTTAAAACTAATTAATATGATAGCTATCAGTGAGCACATATGATTGATGCCATAGGTATGCCAGCACGTCTCCGATTAGATGACTACCTTCTCAAGCACAATTTAATAGAATCTATATAGAAAGGGTACTGCAAAAACTAAAGAGCTATAAAAATTATCTTATTCTTCCAAAACTCTGAGTCCTCTTTCAGAGTCATATATTCTATAGTTGCAGACTTTTCCATCTCATACCATGAAAAAAGAGGGAATTCTGTAGTTACCAAAAGCCAAAAAAACCCATCAAAAACAAGCCCCCAAAACCATGAAAATGCCCAAAACACCAAATAAACACTACCACCACTTAACTTAATGCTCTATGCTCTATTTTTCGTGGGTTTTGCAGGCAAAATGTTCCCTGGAAGGGCCCAAGTTACTGTAAGACCTGGTTTTCCATTATCCATTATCTGAAATTGTCAGAAGACCAAAGGGTGACACCGCCTCTGGACTCTTCCCCAGTTGATTGAAAGGTTTATTGGTGGCATCAGTGGAATGGAGATTTCATCATAAATCCTGTGTGACTTCAGGGTGTGTAGATTAATAAAGGCACATCATATACTGCAAAATCACAAAGCCTTTACAAGGAACAGCAGAAATCTCTTAGAGAACTCTGGACAGATGGCAGGATTTGACTATCACTAAATCAGCTTAGTCAAATACATTATTAGTTCTCCAGCCCAATATTTGCTATGTATTCCCATGAAACTGCTGAATGAAAAGGGCAATGTGTCAAGCTTATAGCAAGTAAACATCAGAAATCCATTTTTCTCCAAGATCAATCTCCTCCTGGTGTGCTAGAAACTTATACAAATTACAAAAAAAAAAAAAAAAAAAAGCTCCTCTTAAAAAAGCAGCTCATTACAAAACACTAAAGATCAAAACCTCAACTCTACTTTTTAGTGTGTTTGCTATTTAATTAAGTGTCTGTTAAGCTGCTTCTTTGCAACTATGGAGTATTTCAGGAAAATCAGGAGGTCAGACTGACTGCCACAGAACACCCACATCAATGAACAAGCATAATGGGCTTTCAGGTATCTAAAATAACAGGTCCCTCAAAGGCTGGAGTGCAGCTTCTCTGCGAGATAATTCCATCAGTAAGAGATGAGTGCTTCACTTATCAGAACTGCCACATAATGCTCAAGCACAAATTAACGCTTGCAAGGAAAGACGCATGATTCTGCTTTGGATTCTAGAAGGCAATTCTGAGCTCTTGTTAATTTTCCTCTTAAAAGCACATGGAATCAAAAGCTTTCACAAATTACCAGATTTGTAACCAAATATTCACGGAGAAATTTATTTTTTCAGTACATAATGGAAACTTATTTTGATGGAAGTCACACGCATTCATAGTTTACTAAAAGAAATGATTCTCAAACATTTTTGCCTGTCCTCTGTGCAGTGACATTTCCTCTCCCTTGTCACCATAAGGTTAATGCTCAGGAAGGAGAACAAAGTGATTATTACTGTGCATGACAAGGATTGTTTGCTGCAGCAATTACTCTTCAATCAGAATGTTACTTTTGTTTACACTCGACAAGAATAAAAATATGAACCCTAGATATTACCATATGCTAAATACACATTTTACACTGCTTGAATTATGAGCAGGTAACAGACTGTAATACAGATGTGGCGTGGCCTGGCTTTTAATGCAAAATTATGACACCTCTTTTGAAATCCTAACATTCTGTGCTATTAAATATCTGTTCTCATTTCCATTTGCATGAGAGAGGTGGTTAATTTTATTTGCATCAATACACTGAACTAACAGGTATATTTTCATTTGTATGACAGTGAACACTATATTCTTGTAACCTGTCTATTTATTCCCCTGAATTATTACCTAAAATACAGTCAATGCTTGGAGTTTCCAGTGAAAAGGTTAAAAAGAATTAGCTCCATAGACAAGTACTGTGATTTTCACTGTATGTTAGGATTTTTAATAGATACTGAGAGCTCATGAACAGAATTTGCATAGACAGCGCATGGTCTCCCCGAAACATTTCTACAATTGATTCCTTCTGTGATTTGACTCGGACGGAATGGTGTCGAGTAATTTATTCACCATTGTTTGGGACAAGCTGTTTAATTCCCTTCTGACTCTCAAACAACGTGAGAGGTTGCGTGTGTCTCTGTGTTAGCGCATGTCCTGGTTAACTGCATTAATCACACAAAACAGGCCTGTGCTCACTGAGGTGGGTCTTTTCAAATAGATGGCAATTAAACCCTCCTACATATGAATCACTTTGCATTCACAGAATACTTTCTATATGAGCACTAAATATTTACAAATGAGGCTGGCGCATTTTTTATAATTTCACCACCTCGGCTGAGATGACTAAGGAGCGCTATCATTATGTACATAACAGAGTTATAGGCAGGTGCAGATTAAACAAGGTCACCTTAATCCTTTCTCCCATCCTCCTATTATGGCTATGGCACCTGGACTCTGAACTTGACACACCACTCACATTGCTGGCTTGAAATAAAACGTGTCGCAGTTCTGCATAGTTCGCAGGATGTTTTGCAAAAAAAAAAAAAATTATGATTGCTAAGATATTCGTTAAGATTTTAAGAAGTTTCCCACATATCCTAGTATGTTCATTTAGGCCACATTCTCTTCCACACGAATCAAAAGAAGTGAGATGAGCTGTCTCTGCTGAATTCCTAGTTCTGAAAAACACAAACATCGTCAACTTCAAGTCTAACACTGCAACCCCAAAGGAATTTTGGAGAAGGAAAAAGCTACTGACTCCTTCACAGCCTCCTTCAAAATGACAAAGATAAAGAGAAGAGTCAATATGCTAATTGTCACAGTGCTGCTTATTAGAGACATTTTAAAATGAAGCCTCTGTCTCATGGGAAGCTCCAATCCGCTTTTCAACTATCAACAAATATACTTTTAGAAGATCAAAATTATAAAACTCTTTTCCCATGGAAGACGAAATATAGCATATTGAACTGACTCTTACTAGACATTTTCATCTGAAGCAAAAACATTTCTACTTTCCTGAAATGAAGTATTTTATGTTTTGTTAAAAATATTTTAACAGTGGTTTATTATCTGTATTTTCAGTGTTAGGGCCTTTGATCACCTTCCTTTTAAAAAACACAAAGCAAAATTGTAAACATATTTAATATGCAAAGCATATGATACACTAGATTATAATTTGCAAATAAGGCACTAGATTTGTGAACTGAGATTTTGTAAATCCTGAAACAAATGCAGGATGCATTTGTTTAAACCAAACCACACAAAGCAATAAAACGTGCCTGCTTCCAATTCCTGTACTTCCATCTGTTATGAATTACTCCTTACACTATATCCTGCAGAAAGAACATTTCTGGGTTTTTTATTATTATTAATACTGAAAAAACCTGGATAGCCTTAGCTTTTTACCATCTGTAGTTGAATTAGCTGGCCTTTCATTTTGTCTTTATAACCAGCCATCATCATGCACAGTTTATCTATGAATAAACCACTTGGTAACAGTACTTTGTCACTTTCACATATATTATTGATGAGAAAGCTGACAAGCCGCCAATTAAGATGCTCCACCACTTGTCCCATCTCCAGGCTCAGCCTGAGGTACGGATGGAACAGTTGAAGTGAAAACTCGGTTTTACATTTCAAAGAAAGTTCAAAGGCAGTGAGAAAAGGCTGCCCTGCAAAGGACACAGAAATCGCATTTATTGCTGGAAAAGTTTATTTGAGTAGACTGTATTATTTACTCTGTATGAAAATAAAAACTAGACTGTGACTCCACATCTTGTTCAGCTGGATGTTCTACTTAGTTTTGCATTCAGTCTTGGATTAAATCTATGAATCTGACATATAAAATAATTACAACACTAATCAGAGTTTAGTATCAAAAATACAGATTCAAATAACGGTCAAGATATAAATCAAGCAGATTTAAATGGATCAGTGTCTCTATTGTTATCCTAGCAAGGCATACAACAATATTTCTTGGACTCCACACCATTGCCAAGTGATAAATTAAAGGTAATATCAAAAGTATCTGAAATCGGGATGCTTTTAAATGAACAAACAACCCTGAGATCACTTGTATTCTCTGCTTCCCTCCAAATTCTCAGGTTGTCAGAAATCACCAAGCCATTCCATAAACACCGAGTATTTATTTCATGACCGATTAGTCCTTTCTAAAGTATAACAGAATAATTTATCCAACATAAATTACCTACATTAAATATTGTTTAAGATACACATATGTTTTAAAGAGATTAATAGCAAATGATATTACACTGGCTGCATCGCAAATCTTCAATCTTGGTTTTGAAAAACCACACAGCCCTTCTTTCCTGTATTTTCGAACATGAGACTAAATATCCCATGTTAAGACACATTTATCAGCTGCCAGTGAAAGTCATAAATGCAATAAACAGTACAGCTTTGCAATGATAACTCCATACTGTAAGTATACTACATCTACACTATAAGTTAATGAGAAAGAGCTGAGGTAAATCAGCAGTAACAGAGAACACAAAATACTTCTCTTACCTCCATTTCTGTGCAGTGTAAACGGCCTGATTTATCTGTAAGAGAAAAAAAATAAAGTTTTCAGATAAAGTAAGAGATGATGGAAGAACAAAACTAAAAAGTGGAGTCACTTCTCTTTTTTGAGTTATTGCCAAGTATTCCTTGTCTTACTTGAATCACACATTTCAATAATGCTTTTATTATATATGCATCATGGTATTAACAAGAAGGCCCTACCCTTTTTATTTGGATCCTTTACAATACTGGCTTTTAAAAAGATGTGTCTTTAATGCCTGGCTTCATTATTTAAATAGTATGACTGATGTTTGGCCATGGAGGGAACATGAGAACATGTTGGCTTAAATTAAGTGGTACCAAATAGTTATTTCAAGAGAATAAGCAGCATTCATTCATAAACTAGGGAAAAGCCACTGTTTCATCTGATACTTCTGGGATTTCAAAGAGTTCAACAGAAATAGGAAGTTCAAGCAAATTAAAGTTAAAATATTACTGTACTATTTTTGTAAGTCCCACTTGTAAATTTTTGCATTTCCTCCAAGTTCAGAAACATCACTTTGGAATTTGTATAATAAAAAAAAAATTAAATTTCTGAACTGTTTCATTAAATTGAAATCTCAGTTTTCTGAAGCACAAAACAGTTTTATACCAAAGTGGCTTGACAGCTTAGCAAAAAGAAGACTGAAATTTCACAGCACATTAGGAAAGTATCATGTCACTAAAAGCAGCAAGTTTATGGTTTCATATTAATAATCCTTATCAAAGTAGGGTGAAGGAATCCTGACAGGATGGTTTCCTACTGGAAAAAAATTATTCAAGAAAGTTAATTGTTCCACAGAAATCCATCCATTTGAAAGGGGATCTGCCCAAAACTTTAATTTCAAAACACGTGGATATAAAATTTTATATTTTTTGTCTTAGCTTTTCAACTTCATTGCATTCATGCTGCTGGTTTAGAATTTGCAGCTTTGGACCCAATAGCATAGAGCCTACAAAACACATAAATCTGATACCTCATGTACTCAAAAACTAGAACAGGATGCATTTGCTTGACAGTGCATACTCTAACAGCACATCTTCAGGTGATGATTAGGAAGGATTTATTGCAATAGTTTGGAAAAGCCTGTGATTTGTACCCATAACTGGAAGGACTGTTTTATCAGACTGGCTGACAAGCCCAAGGAAGCTCAACCAACTGGCTGGCACGATGTTTGCACAGAGGAGTGACTGCACTGACTTCATATGACAAATGTGAACGGCATGCAAAACACTCAGCTCTGGGAAGAGTCACCTGCACAGAGAGGACATATTTTTTCATACTAAACTGGTCACCTTCCCTTTGAAACTAAAGGTAAAACACATCCTGAATGAATAGGGAACAATCACCTAACAGAGTGAAAGTTGTTTACTTTCCTTTTGAACTGTTGCCAAAGCAAGCTAATGCTTAGCATTGGTGTCTGACTTCAAAACCAAGAGCAGAAGAGCGACTTAAAAAGGCTTTTGCATCACATATTATCCTTTCAAAAGGACTGGTACCTCTGGTTCATTCACTTTCAGACCCATATAATAGATTTTTTGGTGTTTGAAACAGTAACATTCATGTGATTGCTACAAACTGTAAACAGGAGAAATTTACTGAAAATGCCTTTTAACTGCTAGGATTATTAACAAATTTATTAATATTAGGGCTACCTTTGTGAATCAAATGACAGGTGACCAAAACGATGTATCATTATGATACAAGATAATACAAAATTAATTCAGGGAAATGTAGTCAAGATAGGGGAAGTAAAAAGCACATGCTTTAAAAAGACACTACTTTTAAAAAAATTACTACTTCATTAAAAAGTATTAATTTTAAACCTATAGCAATACAATGCATATAGTAGGCCACCAATGTTTGCAATCAGTGATAGTTTAAAATATCTGGACTTGCATCTCCTGTGGTCTAACAGAACAGGAGTCAAGTTGTCCCCCAGATGCTCTGAGTAGCACCAAGTACTCATTGCTGCACCTCACAGCAGTGCTGGGATCCTATGCACATCCTTTTAGCAGAAGTCCCAAACAAGTCCTGAAGCACAGAAAGCAAATAAATCAGCCCAGACCAAACAATAAGGATGAAATTTGAATTTCTGAAAGTAACAGCAAGAAGCTTATCTTGCAGCTCCTTTGATAAACTTCCATGAAAGCTGTTCCTCAAGGAAAAGCACTCAAACTCTGGAGGGCTTTTTTTTATTATTAAACTCAACTATTTATTCCTATTTACACCAGCATTTTAAAACCCAATAGTATCGTCCTGAGTGCACTTGCTAGGGTAGGAAGGGAGAATAACAAGTCTTTCATGCACCCAGACAGTATCCTAGCCCGTGCAAGTGACTGACTTACAACACTTTAATATACACTGCATTATGGTAATTATTAACCATTCCATATGTCTCTGTAGCCTGAGACCAGCCATACACTTAGCAGATTTCCCAAAGCTGTTCACAGTCACTTGTGGACTCCCTCCATTGGGAGTTTACTACATTTCTGAAGAGATCATTAACAGTACTTTGATGCATTCACACGCCATCTATCAAGACTGAAATGAATTTGCTTTTATATGGCCCCCTCAAGCCAATTTATTTATACTGGCTTTATCTATACTGGTTGGGAGTAGAAATTTCTTCTCTCTTCAGCTGACATGACTGAAAAAGCAGTAACACATAAGTGTAGTCTAAGGGTCACACTCCCTTCACTAGCACTGGAGAAAAAAAAATTCCCCATAAGTCCTAGAAGAGTCTCTGTCTGCAAGCAGGATGAAGTGCTTCTCTGGTAAACAGGTGAAGCCTTAAAAAAACTATTTCAGCTGCTGATTCTTAACATAAATGCAGACTTTTCCAGACTTCAGAATCATCCAGCTAGATATTCATCTGTGCAGCATTTTTACCACTCTTACTACCAAAAAATATTCATCAGTAGTTTTTCATGCCAGTTTTCAAATAGAAGCTAATGCATTCATTACTAGTAAACAGCATAACTTTAACTATCAACTTCAGTTTATAAACAAACTACGGTTTCGAAAATCAGATCATTTTTCAGTCTCAGCTTGTTGAAATGCAAAAAGTGATCAGTTTTTGAAAGAAGGAAGGTGACTTATATTGGAGGTTTCCTGTATTTCTAAAAACAGTCTTCAGAGAGACACATTTGAGAGAAAAAAAAAATAAAAAGAAAGCCCAAACCTTCACATTCATTTTTTGTTCTTCAAAATTCCTATTTGAAAAGTATTCTTCTGTCAAACCCTCAGCAAGAGCCATGACAACTTTCCTCAAGCAGTAGGGAAGGCTGTCTCATCCCTTAAGGCAGAAGCTCCTTGTACTCCTACTGATGGTAACAGACACACATTTAAGACTGCGTTTTAAAAGCAAAACAGGTAACTCAGTATGTCAGAATGGACTGACCCAGGGTATTTGTAGGACAGCATGGGGGATGTGCCAACCCATCTGCATTCCTCTATTTGAAGAAAAATCAAGCTACAGAGTTAACTTTAGTGAAGTGACACCACAATCACACAACCACCATTTCAGCTATAATCAGCTGGTCTGAGAGCCCTGCAGCTCAGAGCATCTCCCTAGCCTTTCTCTAGTGTCTCAGACTCCTGTTCACATCCACAGGCAGTTCCTTCAAGACAGTTTCTTCCAGAACTGAAATGATAAGCACTGATTTTCTGGCAACAGTGTGGCTGATGCACACATTGGCAACAAACCTGAAACTCATTTTGTGTCCAAGATTAATATAATAATTAAATGTCACAGCCCACTTCTGCAGGTTTGGAGTGAAATCAGGCTGCTGTTGCTACAAAAACAGAGCTCAAGTTGCCTTGAGGACTGAGGGACACTGCCTGTATGTACTGGATGACAGCAGAAGAGGAGGCTGAAGAAGGAACATAAGGGCTAACCTAAGGCAAGGGAGCAAGGAAGAACATGACAATCACTAACTCAAGTTCCTTGAGTTGAAGGGCCCCTCAAATTAATAAAATGAATCTGTATTTGCTTTCTAGCTTTTAGATTTTCAAGAGGCACTGTAGCTACAACAGTGAGCTTTTCTTTGCCCCTAAGAGAATGAGAAATCCTCAAATTTTTTTTTTTAAAAATTTAAAAATATAAGTTCAAACTCACGCTTAAACATCAAGAAACTGGAGTTTTGGTAACTCTGGAGGTACCAAAAACTAGAGATTTGGTAACTAACCTGAAAATGGTCAGATTAGTTACCAAAAATGACAAGTTCATCAATACAAGAGTCAAGATAAGCACCAATAAAAGGAAAGGAAATGAAAGAAGAAAACAAAGGCAATCATGCCACAGAAGGAAAAGAGAGAAATATACAAAGAATGGAATTTGTAATTAAATGAAGGGAGAGGAAAATATTGATGTAGGAGAAGTGAGCCAGGCTGAGTACAGACAGTGAAAACTTGTATGACAAACAAACAGGAAAAAAAGTAAAAAATATAAAGACAAATATAGTCAAAGGATATCTTAGGAGTAAGACACATCAGAATGCAGGGAAGAAGGCCAAAATGTGAGAAGTGGAAGGAAGCAGACTGGATTAAGAGAGGTAATCAGAGACCCCTCAGAGCAGGAAGCACAGAGACTCAAGTTCTTAAGAAAGTAAGAAGCAAATACTTAGGCTTTGAGGATCAACATACCCTTCCTTTAAACTGTAGTTAGAAGGTAACAAGAAATGGAATGACGTTTTAGAGCTTGTGGCTTTTTGGATATGAGCCATGATTTCTGAATCAGACTACAGCTGATGACTTAGTAATTATATGCCTCATTTTTCTGCTTAGGAAAGGAAAGAAAAAACTGTAAAAATTTTAAGAAAATACAAGGAAAAATCTTAGAGAGGTTTCTAGACCAATGGCAATCAGGACTTTCCTTTCTTGTGTCAATTTTTTTTCATGCCTTCTTTTTTCTCCATTCAACACTTAATTGAAGTTACTCCTCATTTTGAACAGTCATAAGCACTTTTTGTCTATTGCACAAAGTAAAGGTAATGACTAAGAGGTCTTCTGTATTAACACCCTGCTAAATTTTGTAATAAAAGTATTTTAAATTGCAAATTAAGAAATCCATGCTACCTTAGTTCTACCTCCTAAGATATAATTACATGGTCACTCTTTGTCTTGTCTCATTTCTATTTGACTCAAGGCTGTGATCAACATACCATTTGTCTATGTTACACTACTTAATCCCTTTAGCAAACCTGTAAGTTTTCCTAGGAATCACATCAATTTTTGTTACTCTGAGATAAATACTGTGGTAGTTCTGCATCTCCAAGTGCTGTTGGACTCCATTCATAGCTGCCAGTCTCTTCTTTAGACGCATAAATACAGATACTGCACTCATTTTCCTCCAGCTTGTACAGGCATCAACTCTTCCCCAAAAAAGTATGAATTCACAGAGTTCATGTGTCTTGATTTTTATTTTTTAAAATTTCTGTTACTCTGATCACATTCTAATTTTTCCTGGAGCTACCCAATCATCTTCTCGTTCAACAAGTATGTGTACTCCTGGCAGAACTGTGGCTCTATTCAACTCATCAGCAGTTTCTCCCATCATTTTTGATGGATCCAGAGCTTCAAGCAGGTTACAGCTTTTCTAAACTGGTAACTCAGCACTACTGGAACTGCTAAGAACTGTCACCAGCTGCTAATAAACTCTCTCAAGTAAATGAAAAAGGAGTTCTCTTAATTCTTCTCTACCTCAGCTATGTCTTTGCAGTCTCGTATTTGCACTATACAAAGTGACTCATCTTCTTTTGTTCCTCTTAAAATGCACAGTAATAAAATATAGTAATGCAATCATAGTTGTATATGTCATGCAAGCTGTTTTAAGGTTTTATCAGGAATAGAACAATATTTTCTCATTGGATCTGATGTTCTAATGTGATAAACTAATTCAGAAACAAAGAGTAAACACTCCTCAGTTTCCTTTCAAAAATATTATGAAAAAGCTTCTCCACTTTGAGGAAGATATGTTCATTGCCAACATGGATGCAGGATGTTACATACCTTTAATCCTCTTGTTACCTGCAACATTCCTACTGCACACTTGGCAAACACACTCAGGCTTGGGTAAGACTCATCCACAGCTCTGCTGCTGTGCGGGTCACTTGCACTGCCTGTCACTCTGATCCTGTCCTGCTCTGAACGTGCTGTTCAAGGCTCTCTCTCTTTCTCTCTTCCCCTCTGTCACATCATACACTGCTACTGTCTTCATTTCCAAACCTCCACTTGTGCTTCCCCAGTCCCACCCATCATCTCTCACTGGGCACTGTGGGTATACTATCACCTCCAGCCAGCCCTGAAGCTGGACTCCATTATCCATTACCTATTTCCCCTCCCTCCAAAAAGCATCTTTGTTCTTTCTCCAGCAATAACCCATAGGGACATGATTTTAATTCTCCACAACATCATGGCAGATGTCTCATTTTTCACTCTTCAATTGCTGTTAACAATGACAACTAAAATTCCATTTTCCTTTCTAAAGCAACATTTTTACTGCATTAGCCAAGAAAATCTCTGTTAAGGTACAAATAGTACAAATGTCTTATCTTTTACTTTAAGTCATTATTAATACCAGGAGCCCACAATTCCTCAAAGTTCAAAGTTCAATGTTTTCCTTAGGAAAAAATGCAGTTTTCAGACAACACCAAATCAGAGTTCATTCATTCACTGCATACTTACCATCTTCTACATTTCTCCATACAAATACAGGCAACTAAGGTCACTTATCCCTGCTGGCAATTTCCTTCCATTTCTTTTGTGCAGGGATTTGAAATATGCAGGGTTTTTTAAACCAAATATATTATTCTGTCATGCTGAGATCTTTGCTTATTTTGTCTTCCCCCACCAGAGCTGCCTACAACAGGATGCCCAGCATCTGCTGATATTCAGAGAGCCCACGTAACCCCCAATGCACGGGATGCATCCGCATAAGCCATAACTGGAAGCCTTCCAGTTCACGCTTACGTACTGGGACCACACTGATGACAGAAAGCCTGGCATAAATAAAAGGCCTAAGCTTCCTCTCTTCCACAGATCAGTAGAGCAAGAAAGGGTAAAAGTATCAACTCACCGAGGCTCCTCTCTGCTGTCTAGTACTGTTTTCTTCCTACCTTGACACTTGACATCCAGTATTAAAATACCTATATAGGTATCTATCTTAAAACTCTTGCACAAAAAAGTGATGCTCAATACATCAAGCCTTACTATTTTTAAATACAGATGTTTCTGAATACACTTGAATTAATTTGAATTCTGAACACCATTAAGTCTTCATCCTAAAGATGCTATTTATTTTAGCACTAATCATGGGAAAACCTCTCTCAAAACCTAAACATCAAGAAAGGCTACTCCCATCCATGATCTTTAAAACAGGTCAACAAAATTAGAAGAGAAATGGTAGCACATTCATTTTCCTCTAAAAATCACGCATATTTTTCCTTGGTGCGCCACCAGGGACTGACAGATAAGAATGTCTCCACGCACACAAGTTGAATTTGCATTTATTCATCCTGTTTCTCCATTCTTGCCTTCCAAAACCTGGGCACATAAGGATGTAAGAGGGACATGGAAGTCATTAAAACTGCCACGACAACATAAACTATTCTTCTTCAGCATGTCTCACCCTGGGCCCTCCAAGTCCCATGAAAGCCACCACGCAGTCAACTTTTCTGTGATCTTTTTGATTCAAAGCCAGAATACTCCATGCATTATGCCCTCCTGCTGAATGCCTGGCAGGCATTTCCAAGAGAAAAATCTGCATAGTACTCACTTCTGGTCAGACCAGCAGTAATTTCCCTGTGTGCTTTCTCTCTTAGGGCTAGAGGACGAGGCAAAAAAAGGGCCACTGACACTACCCACAGCTTAGGGTGTCAGGAGGGGGACAGAAGGCCGAGGAGCACCACAATCATGCCAGCCCTCAACAGCCAACAGCTGGAAGTGAGCCCGAGGTGAGGTTCAAAATACCCTTCCTTGCCACTTTCCAAGATCTTCATGGCTGTTCCTCTTCAGGAGCTCAGTGGAACCCCCTAAGTTGGAGGCTGCCTTTGCTGAGCCAGGGATCTGGCACTAACAAAACATGCAGGGAGAACCCTCATTTTACCAAGCCTGCTCACTCCCAAAATGGTTCTCTTTCCCACCTCTGGGAAGGAGGTGACACAGCCTCTGTGCTGAAAAGCAAGAGCTCCTTATCCAGCTTGTAGCAATGACACAACCCCAATGAACAGCCTCCATCACCCTACAGTACCCTGGTGCCCCTGGATCCAGGGCATGATGTCAGCTGCCAGCTCTTGTGCAAGGTTTTCTACTCCTCTATCTATCATTTCATTATTGCTTCAAGTTTATAAAAACGTGTAAATACGGTTCTGTGACAAGAGCGCTTGGAGGAATCAAATTACAAACCCAAATGTTTTAGCTTGTTCATAAGATATTTTTTATTTCATCTGGCACTTTACTGGATGCCACTATTAGCTCTTTTCTTATAAATTGCAAGTAACAAAGACTGCCAAAGCACCCATTAGTTAAATTCTACACTGTATCTCCAATTCCACCACAGATATTTTTAAGCAACCCACACTTCTGTGGTATTTAGATGTCAGACAATGATCCACACTAAGACAACCATAGTGAGCTTTACGTTAATTTTGCATATTCATGCAAAATCTTCTTTCTTTTTTACTTTGGTTCTGGAGAAGTAAAAAAGTTTGCAGTGCTTTTTAAAAATATGCCTTCATGTGCACCTCTAGAGCAAACTCTGTGACATGACTGCATTTGCTCCTGACTTCACCCAAGCCCCACTGACAGGCGTGACTGATCACATCGTTCGCCACAATCCTGGACAAAGCCCGAATGTTCACTACCCAAAGACACCATTCTTCAGGGATTCCTTTATTTGCCCACACAGGATTCTGTTGTTTACTAAAACAGAAACTAATAGCCAATATTTGTTCCTGTGAATTATCCAAACCTATGCACCAACCTACACCTATACATTTTTTATGTATTGCTAGAACAAAACAGCTTTACAACTCAGAGTGTGCTAACCAGCAGAACCCCTACTGCTCTAACAAACCTCCTGACACAGGCATTTAAATCTAAATTGTCTGAAATACAAAGGCAGGAAAACAATTAGTAGGAATCCTTCCTGATCTTCCTCTTGTCAGGGATTCAGGTGATATCAATGGTGACATGAAAATGAACAATTGGGCAGCATTTCCATCCTTCATCTTTTTACTTCTTTTTTAACCAAAACCTTATACTTTTTTAAGATAACAAAATATTAATAGATCACACAGATAAAACTGGAAAGATCTAAAAATCAGTCTCTGGGTTTTTTTAAGCACTGGGATTCAACTCCAAGGGCATTTTTCTACCCCACTATCAGTGAAATTCATCTCTTTCCTATCTCAAGGACATTTTCCTTCCATTTCTACATATATATGTAATGGACTTAGAATTTCAGGTATTGAGCATGAACTGGAAAACTGTTTCACGAGAAACTGCTTTGGAAAAGTACCATCAGTTTTTACATAATCAGTACTTCTTTCTAAGAGAACTTTAATTTGTATCTTGAAAGTAAAATTACTGTGACCATCCAGGTTCAGGGCCTGTTACGTTGTACTATTCCCCAGAGCCGGGGCACTGGTTCTTCCTAAGCTTTCACTGGTGCAAAGATAATATAGGAGCCTACAAACAAATACCCATTCCAGAGGCTCAAGCTGTAACTGGCTGAGGAAGCTCATTAATCATCATCCAAAGAGAATGAAGGGAGCAATAAGGAAAAGAACAGGAACAGTTCAAAAGATACCAACGAGAAGCAACCCTTCTGTTAGGTACTCAATATTCAGTACAGTGCACTCCCAGCCTTCAATGTATCACATATATAACAATTTCCAGTGAAAAGCTGCTCCAGGTTCCACAAATCAAAGAACACCCAAAATCCCTCCTGAAAGCTTGGAGACTGAGCGGCCTCTGCTTCCGAAGTCTGTTCAAAGTTAGGCAGAGGAAGGCCAGGGGCAGGGAGAGGACCCCAGGAGGAATCCTGCCTCTTTTCAAATCCAGGCACCTACCAGCCTGCAGCTGATAGAAAAGCGGGTTCACCGAGGACGTTTGAGGAACGGACAGCTGGTAGAAAAATCCCCGCCTCCCCTTTTCTATTATACACACTGGAGGGGGTAGTCTCCCTGGGATAGCTCCCGCCTCCTGTTTTCCTGGGAGGTCTTAAGAGACTGCTTATCTTTGTTTAGATACATACACACTCTCTTAAGATTCTCAAGATATAAGCACACACATGTGGTGCTATATAAAATAATACATACACTAATAAGGTGAAAAAAAAAGAAAAATAAGACTGGAATATTAAAAAAAATCCATCCAAAAATTTAGATGTAGTATCAACATACACAGGTTAGCATGCTGACTAAAACATTTTTACAGTAAAGCTTTAGCATAAAATAAACATGCTGGATGTCAGTGAGGGGCCTGAACTTTATATCCAAGTATATTCAACACCCTCCTACAGCCAGTAATGATATACTGTAAGAGGAAAGAGGGTAAGTCCACCAACAGCAAGAAAAAGGGCCAGAAAAGAAAGAAATACATAGTAAACTAATGTATTTCCTGCAATAGGAAAGAGAAAAGAAAAAGTCTTGATGTCATCTCAAAAGACTGTAAGCAAAAGCAGCACACGACATGCAGCACAGAACTCTTCAATGCGCTTGTGACATGCAGATGCCTTGGTCAGGAGAGCATTTTCCTGGAATTTCTGGGTGTTGCTCTGGCATTTAATTAACATTACAAAGACCCGGTTTTAAAAACAATTTTAAAAGCACACCAGATCACATTTAAATGCAAGTCATTATTAGACTCATTACAATTGCAGAACTAAATTATGTCCTTTCTTCCACTAAATATATTTTGATATTTGCATGTACCACTAGCTCTAAACTGCATTACTGCAAGTCTCTGCCAAAAGACTTTTCAGACAGACACTGTATCAAAAGGCTTCATTAAACTGTAACACCAAGCATAATATTCGTGCTCTAAATGCTGAGGGCTCCATTAGTCCCATTTGGTGAATTTACCACTGCCTTCTGATTCACACAACTTTAAAATGCTGAAACCTCTGTATTCCCGGAAAATTCTGTGACGTTGAATGTGGACGAGGCTGATACTGGGGAATACCATCATATATGTGATAACCAACCACATCCCTCTGCTGCCCATCTTCGATTTATTTTCAGAAATCGAGCTTTACTTGCAACAAAAATATACTGCTTTCCACATTTAAAATCAGAAGCTTTGAAAGGCTGAGAAACAGACATGCGCCCTGATTTTCCCTTCCAATGCAAAATACGCTTTCCTGGGTATTTTAACGAAACAGATGGTAGGTGCTAAGTCCCTCTACACGGCTTTCTCACTCACTTAGTGTCAGCACCCATCTAAATGGATCTATTTCTAATAGGCGCCTTTTGAAGCCAAACTGTTCCGGAAGCCCCTGAGGGATGCACGGCCCGGCCGGAGGAACCCAAAGAGCAGGGAGCCCGCAAGAGCGGCGCTCCCGGAGTGCGGATGACACGGGATTGATTACGCACCGGGAGAGACGCAATTATAAAACACTGAACCCGCATTCGCCTGCCCGTGCCCGCACGCAGGCGATCGCATCCCAGGCGAGGGGTTCTACCTTTCCACGCACGACACCGAGATGCCGCAGGGACACATACACAGACCCCCACAGCCCGCGGCACGACCGAGGAGCCGAGGCTCGCCCACCGCGACCCTCGGGCGGGAAGGACAGCCACATCCCGGACAAAGGCTAATGGAGACGGGCGGCCACCCGCGCCCGACCCCCGGCTGCTGCGGCCGGGGGCTGCGCGGGGTCGGCGCCGGCGGCGGCCCCCCGGCCTTACCTGCAGCGGGCGGAGGCGGCCGGTCGGGCTCGTCCTGCTCCAGGGTGACGGCGCCGTCCCGCCAGACGCGGAGGTGCGCGGCCGCCGCCCCCAGCCTGACGGCGGGGGTCTCTCCGCGGCGGGCGCGGGCGCGCAGTGAGGCGCAGCACTGGTAACACACGGCCCACGCCTGCTCCTCGTTGATGGGCTGGTTGTAGAGCCGAAGGATCTCCTCCAGCGACAGCGCCTCCGGCTGCCGGCCGGACCCGCCGCCGCCGTCCTCCTCCTCCTCGGCGGCCGGGCGAGAGGCGCCGGGCTGGGGCTCCATGCCCGGCGTCCGCCGCGGTGCTCCTCGCTCAGTGACCGGCCCCGCCGCCGCGGCAGCGGCTGCTGATGCTGCTGCTTGCGCCGATGCCGCTGCTGCTGCTTGTGCTGCTGCTGCCGCCCGGTCCCGCCGTGCTCATCCTCTCCGCCCCGCTAGTGCCACCAGGCCGCCGGACGGACAGCCCGGCCCGCGCGGCAGGCAGCAGGAGCCAGAAAACAGGCAGGAGTCAGGCAGGCACAGGATCGGCGCACGGTCCGCCCGCTGCCGCCGCCGCCGCCGCAGGGGGAGCGACAGCTCATAGCAACGCAATGGCGTCCTCGTCCTCGCCCGCCCCCGCCGCGCGGCGCCGCCCGCCGCCGCAGCGCCCCCTGCCGGCATGGCCGCCATGGCGGGCGCGGGGGATTCACTCGGGGCTGCCACGGCAACCCGCGCCCGAATCGCCCGCCGGGCCGCTCGGCTCCCCCTCTGCCGGAGACACGGACACACGCGGTGCTCTAATCCCACAGCCCTCGGGCCGCTGTTTCTGCGCCCGGTGATGGTAACCACCACCTCCAGAAACAAACAACTCCCGGCGGGACGCGGGATGACACTCCCTGCAGCCCCAAGTGTTAAACACTTGACACCAACCCGCGCCATCACGGATACAGCGAAACGTAGTAGCAGGTCCCCGCTTTCACAGCGGGAGGGCGAGTGCCTTTGAATTCCACGGTCTGCCCTCCCAAAGCAAACACTTCCTCCGGGAAAGCTCCATCCCCGGCAGCAGTAAGGCTGAAAGCGTCCAGGGTACACAGAGAGGGTAGCAGAGTTAAACCAGCCCAGTCTGCAAAGGGAACAACAAGGGAATCGTCTTCCAAGCAGCTGGGAACTGATGTCCCTGCCCCTGCACACACCTGGGCACCAGAAGGGAACAGCCCTTCATGCCAGCTTCGTCCCAGGCGAACGAGTTCACGCAGAAAAGCATCAGACTAAATAAGCTGGAGTTCACACCGAACACACGGCGTTTCTCTCGTTAGTGTTCTACCTCTCAGATGCGAAAGGAAATCAAAAATCTCCCGTTCGCATCTGATCCGCTGGGAACCGGGAGGCTGAAGGACAGCGCCGGGAGTGCCCCCTGCCGTACTGGAATGGTACTGCATCTGGGCAGGGCCCCCGCCGCCAGCTTCAACCAGCCAACTCCTGTCTCCCCATTCCATTTCCAGCTTCTCTTCCCATTCCACTTCCAGCTCCTCTCTTCCCATTCCAGTTCCATGTTCTCTCTTCCTATTCCACTTCCAGCTTCTTTTCCCATTCCACCTCCAACTCCTCTCTTCCCATTCCACCTTCAGCTCCTCTCTCCCCTTTCGCTTCCATCTCTACTGAACGCTGCTGCTTTTTTCCTCTTGTGTAACATACAGTGGTGTATATAAGATACAACTGGTACTTAAATAATGCTGTTAAACTTGTCAATACTCACCATGCAGTATGATGCAGCCTTTCAGGCTACTTTTAGATACAAAGAAATTGAGGGAGAAATTGTTCTTGTGAAGCTTTTATCAGCATCCTGTATGCTGTGTAATGGCCAAACGAATGCATTTTGATCTTTCAGGTATAAAAAGAAAGATAACACAAAACCAGACTTGTAAAGTTAGCAGCAAGGCCAGTAAGTACATAATGTACTATTAGAGTCCTAAATTTAAAAAACCTCAGTGCTGCCATAGGAAGTATTTAACACCTCTTGAAAAAAAAGACAAAAATGGTGTCACACTGCCACACTGCTGATTAAATGTACATGCAAAATGCCAACATTTACTCCTGCTGTATGTGTTGTAAGATTCTCTAGGATCAGGTAATTTTTTTGGTCCAGCACCAGCAGAAAGAATTGCCTCTTTCTTACAAGGACAACCAAAGGAGATGGTCATGGGCTACCACTGACAAATAATGGCTTCCACAGAAGAAACCAAACAGTTTCAAATTTTCCAGCTGCAGGAAGAGATGCCTGGGGTCCACACAGGGAAAAACCTAAGAAGTACAGTAGGGAAAAGTTCAGTAAGCCCAACAGCTTGCCATTTTGCAAAGTATAAAGACTTAAAGATATTTAGCAAAATCATCACCCACAGGTTAAAGACAGACAAAATCACAGGTGGGTAATTAAGTACAGATCTTAGCATGAGAATTAGACAAAATCATGAATGGTTGTCAAGCAAAATGGCCTGGCTACTACTTCTACCTCAGAAATTTCTTAATGTAACAAGAGGCAAAATGCATCAGGTTTAACTACTTTATCTAAGCCATCATAGCTATTCACATCTTCAGGTATCCAAGTCTTAATTTATATTTAAAAATATAAATCCATAAATTATTAAATTCATAAATGTTCAGATGTCAAAGTCTTCATGTATATTTTAAAAATAAATCCATATGTTATTAAATTCACAGATTAACAAGTTTACCTTCATCTGACTGCACTGTTTCTCAGAAGCTGAATGTAGAATTTACTGTTAGATCCACGAGGCAGAAAGAAATTTTGTTCTCTTAAGGACACACGCTTAAACATCAATATTTCTGGATCTCAGTCACTCACAAAGTACACCTGTACTTTACAGGGAAAGGAGAGGTAGAAAAGAGTCTCTTACCCTGCAGAGGTAAAGCAGACCTACTTCTAAACAAATTCTTAAACCAATTCACAACTGCAAAAAACAAGCCAGTATTTTTTGCACACATTTTAGTAACTTGACCCATATTCCTATAAATATGAAAAGTAACTTTTATTACAAAGAATAAATTCTCTTTATAAATACAATCATTACTGTGTACACAATCCCCTTCAATACACACATCGTGGCATTTAAAATCAGTGGCATTTATATAAAATACTATATTCGTTTTTAATTGAATCATTTTACACCCACATACATTATTTTGCAGCACTAAAAAGGCATTAATAATTTGGGTTTTTTCAAAGGACAGAGCGGTATTTACAAGCAAACATGATCCAAACAGCACACGCAGATTCAGGGTACGTAAACACTCGTACACGAACTGCAAGCCGCACTTGGTCTCCCCTACAACAGACTATTTCTTCACAAAAAGTAGACCTATGTGACAAAAAGAAACACAGGAGTAACAAACAGACAATCCTAAGATAGTGTTAAAACTTTTAATTACATAGTGTAATTTTTTAAAAGTGTGCCTAGCATTTAAGAAACAATGAATATCACGAGCTGCCATTACAAATAAAATCATTCTATAGTGCAAGGGCTGTTGCCTTGGAGGAAACTGACACAACCCCTGATCATTTTTAACAAGTGTAGAGAAATTAAATTAACTCTTTGTTCTTCAACTTAATACACAAGAAGTCTATCACCACTGAATCACCAATGTAACCTAAAAGCTCTGTACCCCATGATTCATTACACATATCACACCATTCTTCCTCTAGTTCTAACCTAAGGAAATTGTTTTCTTTAAAATTCATTATTTTAAAACTCAGTTGCAATTAGAAATAAGGGATTACTATTTAGTTTTAACATATACCTGTATCTTTACACTTAGACTTACCGAAGACATGTGGCAAATGCTCTCCTGGCATTTCTGTGCACAAAATGGATGGGAAACCCTTTGAAGGTGTGACCATCAGGGACCGCTCTCCTTACAGCATCCTGAAACTCCTCATTTCCTGCAGAAACACCTGTTGTGCGTTCGAGCTCATAGGCTGCCAGTGCTGGTGACAGCAGATAGGAGAGCTGGTCATCCCAAACAGTAGAAAGGCCGAGGTCCTGGGAGGCAAGTCACAGAATGATGACAACTGTGCAGAAGGTACATCAGGATATGCCTAAACTCACCTACTGTATAGATTCAAATAAATCCCAGAGTCTTTATATTGGTAGTTAATGGCAGTGAACTCATGAACCAATGAGATTTGTGTACTGACTCACAAACCACCACCAGAATCAAGTGACACCACAAGTATCAAACATTTATCAAGAAATGAAGTTAAACTATTAGGCTAAAACATAAGACCAATAGAGTTGAAACCAGATGTTTTAGCTACAGTATCTCTGCATGAAATATAAGAATATATGTATAAATACACAGAAAAAATATGGAAAAGACCAACTAAGAGTCACCTGACATTTTTCCAAATGTCTCATGGAAAACCCTTTCTGAAAAAATGATGCACAATAGCTCCTTGAAACACAAAGGCATCTTCTTTCTACCATTCATCTTCCTTCCCACCATGTACATGCACCTTCCTTCCAGCATCCCAAATGCAAAGAAGTAGAAAAATCTACCATGTATGTATTCAACGCTGCATGACACTCATACTCTGAGAATTACTTTGACACCCTAAAGGTTGAGCATCATGGGGGGAGATAAAACAGAAACAACCAAAAAAACCTCATTAAAAACAGACATAAGCTAACAGGGACCTAAAATATCATTGCCTTCATGTCCAGCACAGGAAGTATCATTTTTGGCATGTTATGCCTTGTAAAAATCCTGGTAAAGGACAAAACTAACTTCTAAAAATATCTCTGATTTTGTAAAGCAGTCAGAGTAAGATCATGAAAGCTGAAAGCCTGCTTTTATCTAGGAACCAGAAACATTTGTGCTGGATTGGCAAAGCCCACTAACAACTAGATTTCATCTTCTTGGTGCTTTTAGAGACCCCTCATGGGTGGTCTGCAGGTGCCAGTAAGCTGAAAATCACAGACCTAGAATGAACGGCAAAGGCAGGGTGAGGGGGAAAGCCCACACATGAGGCTACACTGCAAATAATAGTAAGTATGATGACTAAACCAGCTCATGACAGTCTTCCCAAACATTTTTTTCAGTTGTTTCACTTTTCCTGTATCACATTTCTGCAAAAGCTTATGGAAAACACATTGCAAAGACAAGTATGTGTACTAACAAATGGCTATCCAAAACAAGTATACAATTAACACATGAACCTCTATTACCATGACAGATCACTGCCAATCTTTCTCACCTTTCTGTGTTCAGAGACCAGTATCCTCAGCTGCACTTCTATCTCGTTGCTTGTTACAGCAGCATCAATTGTAGAAGCACACAGAGGAGGAAAAGGGGGAACTGAAGATGTTGATCCAGGAGGACACACAGATTTGATTGCTTCTCCACTCATGGGTTTCCATTTAGATTCATCATGCAGGTCAAACACACACAGCTCCACAGAATCAGAGGGCTGACAATTTCCCAAGAACTTCTGATGGTTGAAGATACAACCTATTGTGCGATATGGATACAGTGGCTTGGGTTGTTCAGCTAGGGGAGGGTCATCAGGGTTGATAGGTCTGTGGAGGTACCTGGTCAAAAAGATTTAATTTCTTATTAATACAACTTATTTCAAGGCAAGGTAAAAATATTTACATGGAACAGATACAGCCATTTTAGCCATTTTTCCTTTAAAAATACAAGCCAAGTTTGTCACCAACTTTTACCCCCAAAATGGCATTAATGTGTTTACAGAAATGTATTTGTACACGCTTTGGAGGCATAATATACAATCAAATAATACCTCATTTTTAGTCTTTAAATATAGAAAAATAAGCTGCTTAATCAAGCAGTTAAATTTTGCAACTATAAGAACATGCCCATACAGTTTCCCAGCTATTCATCACATTTAGAGAAATACACCTGCAGATGCTTATCACAGGATCCACACAAATAGTGGCAAAACAGAATTGCTTGTTTTGAACACCAGAGATACGTTCCAGAAGTTTTAGTACATCAAACAGCTACATGTGCCCTTCTCAAATTATTCAAACCAAGAGAAAATCTCAGAGAACTTAGAGAGATTTCTGCAGGGGGAAATAAAGTAAAGCAACACTAATTTCACTGATGAAATCAAGCAAAAAATGTGAGTTCCTAAACAACCATGTCAGATTTCATCTCCTTTACAAACAATGGCAGCGATAACATCAATGGCAATCAGCTGCTATAAGACACAAAACAGTTGCCATACAGCATTAAAGACACTGATATATTACAAACTGATGAAGTACCTACCATCATGCTGAATCAGTTATTTTCCAAGCAAAAGCAATGGAGAAAAAAAAAATTCAAGGACAAACATCACCTGGATTATACGACTGGGTATGAAGATTAAAAAAAAAACACAACAGCAAAAATATTCTACACAAACCTCAATACATATTGTTCTGTTTTCTTATATTCGTTTTACTCACCTATGTCCTGTTAAGCTCTCCCAAAAAGTAATTGTTTCATCAGATCCACAAGTCATTACCCAAGTATGGGGGACTCCTTTGGCTTTTGTTCCAACACACACAAAGGCTTCCAATCCAAAGCCAAGAAGAAGACTGCACAGAAGGTTAGCATGGTCTTCACAGTCACCCTAGACAGTAAATATTAATAATAAATATTATTAATAGTAATAAAGCCTTAAAGAAAGAAAATAGTGCTATTTCTCAAACCACTATCTAACGAGTCATGTTACTCTCCTATTTATCTAAAGCATGTATCAAAAGTCAGGATTTTACCATTTAAACTAGACAGGTTTTTGTTATCTGTAATATAATAAATGAGTTAAAAATCCATGTTCTAATGACAGACTGTTGATATTGTTTGTTCAAGTACAGTGTATGATTAACACTAGGAGACACTTCTTATGATGATGCAGATACCTTCAAGTAACCCACAGCCAGAATCCATTGACTCGCAACAACAACAAAAGCCATGTTCTAATTAAATGTAAAAATATATTTAAGGCAAACACCTGAGACAAGACTAGAAATCATGCAGTATTTTCACACAATCAGAAAAATTTTCACTTAATAAAATGTAATTCTACTGTTATTTCACTTACTTGAACGTGTTGTCAAAGTTCAGAAATTAGAAATAGATAAAAACAAGGTTCCCCCATAGATCTAACTGTAAAACAGCGGGGAATCATGTGCAGCTGTTTTTTCCTTTAGTCAGAAAAACATTTATCTCATAAACACATTACTACCACTGATAATTCACAGAAAATGATTTCCAAATGCAATCTCTAACATCCTTTGTCTCTTGAGTTCTTTACAAATGTTAGCTGTAAAGTAAAGACGAAAACTGCTTAAACAATGAAGGCTTCATAACACAAAGTACAGCATTCAGAAGCAGAACAGTAAGGCTCTTTAGTCAAATAACTATTCAGAATGTTGAAAATGTAAAATTCAGTGTTCTTGGATATATCAAGACAACACAATCTTGCCCTACCACAGCATAAAAAGGAAATATGCAGAAAAGTAGGTTTAAAGAAGCTTGTAGTGAACCGGTGTTATTTTAATAATACTATATCACTTTCCACAAGAAAAATGATGATCCAGCTGGTGTCTCAGGGGCTAATTTCAGGTATTTTCCATACAGCTTTCCACTTCTGCCTTGAAGGAACACCTTTCTCTGTGCCTCCAAACACAGCAGTCCTCAAAGGCCCTACTGTCATGTCCATCTGAATCCCAGTGGGTGGCCAGAGCTGCCTTTATACAGCACCCATGCATCATCCGATATTCAGAGACAACAGCCGGTGTCTGTTCTGTGCGGTCTTGGAAGCAGGTCTAAAACCTGGGATACAGCTCCTGCTGCCCTGAACACATCTTTCAAATGCAAACACCCCAGTGATGTTATTTTTGAAGGCAGAAGTATCTCCATGGCAATCAAAAGCACTGACCACTCCAAAGAGGTATCAGAAATGATGACTATTACTTCTGCTCATAAAACAGTAGAGCTATAAACCAGAACCAGTTACAATTTGTTTTGCTTATTATAGTCATAACACAAGTGTCAGACCACCAAGAACTAGGCTGAAACTTCTAGTGAAAATTTCTATCTTGCAAAAATGGAACATAAAAACTGTCAGTATATTTCAGGCCATTTATTTAAAAAAAAAATCAAAACCAAAAAAACCCCCACCAAAACAGCAAAAGAGACATGAGACTAAAGAGACTTTTCCTACTCTTCCTGGCTCAGTCCAGAATTTTAACTAGTGTCCTGCACAGTAGCAGGGATTCATTGGATGATAATATGTGTTCTCAGAAAGGCAACGGAAGAAAAACCAATTCAGTGTCAAAGAGATGCATTGACAAATGGACCCCAACTACAGCAGGAAAGGAAGTCTGCTCCAAAGCCTTCTTGTCTACTATTTAGCACCCGTTTCTCTTTAAAAACGCCTCAAACACGACTGTAACAGAACCTTCCAAATCCAATTTTAATGCGCGTGTTTGCAGCCTGTTTTACAGGACACGTCCTCCGTGCTGTCACGCACCTTGTTCCGGCACAAGAAGGCCAGCAGGGTGCACCACTGCTCCTGCTTGCCGCTGCCGCCGCCGATGACGGGCGCCCTCTCGTGGCCCAGCAGGCTGACGAAGCGCGCCGCCTGCCGCGGCGTGTCCAGCAGCCGCCCCGCCCGCAGGGGTCTCACGTAGGAACACACCGGCCGGTTCACCCCGTTCTCATCCTGCACAGGTCAAACGGGGTTATTTGCCAGCCGCGCAAGAGTCGCAAAACGTTCATCTTAGCTTAGGCTTTTTTTCCTCTGGGATGTATCGTCCCTGGAATAATTATCACTTAAAAACAGTAAGACACGAAAATACCCCCAGAACTAGGACACAAGACCATTATGACAACCCATTTAGAGACATCACAGATTTCATTCTGGCTCTGTCACTCACAGGGCAATCTGGACTAAATGCTTGAACACCAGGAACGGCACAGGCTGCAATTAATTTTCTCAGATGGGTGAGGAACCATTCATGCTCTAACCACTATCAATTTCCAAATTATCATCAAGTATAAAAACAAGCCAGAACAAATCTTACACACCAAATTCCACAACGACCCCAAAAAAACCTTTCCCCAAAAGCATTAAACATTCAGCAACCAACTCTAGAGTTTAAAAGGTGTGCATTTGCTTCTGAATTTGAAAACTCTACCTCTTCTGGTAACAGCAAGCAATAAAAATGATACAAAACAAAGTAACTAGATGTACTAAGCAACTAGATCTTGTAACTAGATCTAAATAAAGCAATAACACTAAGAATTCCTAAGTTCTTGTAAAAATGAAAAAGTAAGATGACTTCTAAAAAGATCTGTTTTATTACATGCTGCAGGCAAATACTATGATTATCATCTATTAAAACTATTTCAAGAACCATAGAGGTCTTCTGTTCCTTATTGGGCTAAATTGGTACTTTTATGCTCATATATTTTTTAAAGGGATCAAAGCCTTTGGAATCGCTGCAGCTTCAGGAAATTATGGTCTCATACTTTTACTGTAGTCACATATTGTCCTTGTTAAGGTTTTGTCATGCTTTTCCAGCAAGCTTGTGGAAAAAAACCCCCAGCATTTATTTGAGGCTGACTGCAATCCTGCTGAAAATTTCACAGCTTGAAAGCAATTTAAAGAAACCCCACAGGCAGGATTTATTTTTTAATATTGTCTCATATATCTAATGCCTGTTTCTGCATTACTCATCTGAAACTTGATGGTAACTAAATTATCAAACTAATCTAATAAACTCATTTCCATTTCCAGAAAGTTTCGTTAAGATTTGCTATGGCAAATGGGAGACTCCAGATAAGACCTATATAGATACTAATCTAGCAGGGGCCTAGTTCCTTTCCCATTTAATTATAGACTTGTTTCTCTTTATATCCTGCCCTGAAACCTTTGTATTTGGGTCTATTTGGAAGGGAGTTTGTTCTCTTCACAGCAGCCCTCATAGTGCTGTGTTTTAGATTTGTGACCAAAACAGTGCTGTGAACACACCAGTGATTTAGCTGCTGCTGAGCAGGGCTTGTACAGTACCATGGCCCCCCTCTGCTTCTCATTCTGCCACCACACAGTTGTAGGTTCAGGGTGGGCAAAAAGCTGGAAAGGGACATAGCCAAGACAGCTGACTTGATCTGACCAAAGGGATATTCCATGCCATATAGGGTCATGCTCAGCAATAAAAACAGTGGAGATGGGGAACAGACTTTTTCTAAACTTGCCCCTGCTTGGAGACTATCAGAGCATCTGTCTGCTCTGGGAAGGGGTGAGTGACTGTCTCTGCATCACTGTTTCCCTTCCCTTCCCTTCCCTTCCCTTCCCTTCCCTTCCCTTCCCTTCCCTTCCCTTCCCTTCCCTTCCCTTCCCTTCCCTAATCACCTTTATCTCAACCCATGAACTTTTCCTTGCTTTTGCTCTTTTTATTCCTGTCCCCAACCCAGTAATGTGGAGTGAGAGAGTGACAGTGTGGGGGCTCAGCTGCTGGCTGGGATTTGGAAGCTCACATCACTCCTGCACACTCAGGGCACAACCAGAAGGAAAGCTGTTGCCTCATGGAAGAGGAGGCACAGATCACTTCAGGACACTATTTTGACATAAGAAGTTACTGTGGTAGGAAAATTGCCACTATGCAGGGTAAATTCACAGCATGAAAAATGCAAGGATCATATCATTCCTTTTACTGAGGAACAGTTACTGAGGAGCAACTGATACAGTAATTGATCAGACCCTAGTAATTATGACTGCAGTTGTTGTGTGCCATAAACCAGAGAGATTGCATTGCAGACCATACACAGTTCAAATATCTCAAGGATCTGTTCTAATAGATCTAGAGAGTCCATTTTTGGTAACTGTTTTGTCTGGTACAAAACTTATCTGAAACAGTTTGTACAGATCACATAAGTCTCTGCCATTTGTGAGTATTCAAGGACAAGACTAAGCAGGCTTTTTCACTTGGTACATCAGAGGTAGTCAGAATAACCCTACTGTCTGCAGTGTTCTATTAAGCTTCAGTAGACAAACAGAAGTTGAGTCCTTACAAATTTAATTTTTTTGCATGGTACACCATATTTAGCCCTGACCTGAACATAATCACATCACAAATCTATACAGATTTCACATACGCACAAAATTCCAAGTAAAATAAAAAGACAACAGAAAGAAAGGATTGGTCTCTTTGTAAAATTCACAAACCTGTGCAAAGATCTTTACCAGCCTTGCATTGTGGGTGGGCCTGATCTGCAGGTATTCTCTCCACCACTGCTTAGCATACGTAAGAAATAAACGTTCTTTTTCTGCCGTTTTCTGCCGTTCCAAAGTGAACTGTAGGAAAAACAAAACAAATCCTACACATACTAGTTCCAAACAGGAGAAGAAAAGCCCTAATCAGTAAGTACATTAATACCACATCCTGGCATATGTAAAATAAAGCTTAACATTTTAAGTTTGTCATGCAAATCCATAGTATTTTTAAATGGAAATCCAATTAGGAAAAACTTCAAGCTGTATTTCTTGTTTATGGGTTCATATATTAGCTTGACTGAAGCACTGTTCATTTTAAGGAATGCATTTCTGCACAGAAACTGCTCGGATTTCAATGTGCAGGAGAGTATCTGCCTGCACCTTCAGGCCAACATTTACTGGCTTTCCAAGCAGAACAGCTAACTTGAAATTACTGTGTCATGTGGGAAAGAGCAAGAAAACGTATATACTACCTGAATTAGACATATTGCATTTTTCTTTTTTCTTCAGAGGTTTTGATATAAATAATTAGAAAAACCTATGACAGTAATATTTTGAATAACGTTCAGTATAGACAAAGTAGTTTTAAAAAGGTAATTAAATTTAAATTTAATAGAAAAAAGAGAAGCATTGAATATTCAAACACCCTACAGTCCTCAACACCTACAATTCTATACAGAGCTCCTCCACACCAACAAAAGAGTAAGTTAGCTCTCCCAGAAATTACTTACTTGAGTACTAGTTATTTCTGAAGAAAGTGTCTTATTAAGTTGTGGATACATTTCCAGTCTGATGTTTAAAACACCAACAGAAACCTTTGATTCTGTACCTTTGAAACAAAATAAATTTTCATCAGTTCTCTCATATTCAGCTTGGTTAGATTTTTTTCAGCCAGGCAGGGGAAACCCATTGAAATATGTATGTTATCCTTATATAACCACAAAAAGTAACTAAACTTCTTTAAACATAGGCAAAGTAAGAATTTTTATTTAAATTTCAAACTCAAACGAAGCTGTAAGAAAGCATAATATAACAAAAAAACCACAGGTGTCTACATCCAAGATAATTATCCAAGCCCCTATTTCCAGCCAATATTAGGATGTATGAGATGAATGGTATTCTGGAACTGTCTAGAATAGGCATCTAAAATCAGGTCAGTCACACACTGTGCCTATTCCTACTGATTACACAAGTAGCTGAAATTTAAATAGTTGGAAATAAGTGAAATTAATCTTCCCCCAGGACACAGTTCATTATGAAGGACCCTGGCTGTCACATAAAGAGATTAATCAACTTAAAAAACCTCCCCAAAACAACAAACAAATGAACAACAACCCCCCTCAACTGAATGTAGCTGCCTAATGCTGAAATTTTTAAATTACATAAACAACAATAAGCATTACAAAACAGGTTACAGATGGGTCCATAAGCAATACAAGCAATGGAAGCCTTGCATAATAGTTTATCTGTTTATCTGAGATGGCAGCATCCTTTGATATTCTTGACACATTTTGTACAATGACAGGATTTTGAAGAGGAGAAAAAGCACTGGATTTATTGGATTGATAATTTATTGCTTGGAAAAAAGCTAATGAGAATTAAATTTAACTGGCTCCATCACCCCTCCAACAATTAAACTCAACTTATTTGCTATGCATTTCCAAGTCATTATAGAAAATTAAAATCAGAGTGGCCTGGGTTGGGTGTGATCTTAGAGATCATCTTGTTCCAATCCCCCTGCCATGGGCAGGGACACCTTCCACAAAATCCCATTGCTCAGAGTTCCATCCAACCTGGCCTGGAACACTTCTCAGGATGAGGAATCCACCACTTCTCTGGGTAACCTGTTCCAGTGCCTCACTACCCTCACGGAAAGGATTTCTTCCTAATATGTAATCTAAATCTACTCTGATTCAGTTTGAATCCATCCCCCCTCGTCCTGTCATTACTTGCTCTTGTAAAAATTCTTGTAGGAAGTCATGAGTGACCTAGTCTTTATTCACTAAATCATAACACAGAAACTTGGGTTGGAACTCCTGAGAAGAGGACTGGGGACAAGTGATACACAGAAATACACTCGAGTACCAGCTGCTAAACACCTAAACCAAGCTGTTCAGAAAACACTCTTCCAGCTACTGGGATAACTGGGTGCAGAGCAGAGATCCTTTTCTCCAGCAATTGTTACTTTGCTATGAAAGGCACACAAGCTGGATTTTACTCCTCAGTGGACTGATCAGATATATTCCTGGAGATGAACCACTGGATTTTTGGTTGGTTGGTTTGATTCTGGTAACTTAATCAGATACTGCAGACAATCAATAGTGGGAATTCCCAGACATGAGGACCATTTTTACATAGGATCTAGAATACTCATTTTTAGCAGCTTGGTAACAGAAAAATCTGACCATTAAGTCTGCTAGGCATTTTCTAAGGGTACTTTACAGTTACTTCTGAATTGAAGAAAAAAAAAGAACTAGATCAAAAATACTGCTTTAAGTTTGTAAGCAAGCTCAGTACCCAGTATTTTAAGTCATCATAACATGCTTATTTTTTATCCATACCTACACCCAGGAGTTCCACAGCAACATTTGTTATGCCATTCTCTGCAGCCAAGACAGACCTCCACTCCAGGAAATAGGATGCTACCAATGTGGTCTCACCAAATGTGTCTGTTTTGATCAGAACCATATGCACTGGGTCACATATAGACAACATAGTGGTTGCATCCACCATCTTACTTCCGTCACCTGCCGTTATTAAACCAAAATAAGACAGCAAGAATATTATCATCCCAAGTTCTCCTCAGAATTTTAAAACAGTATGCAACAAAATGCAATGTTTGTAACGAGTATAAAGAAAGATCTTGAGTCCAGAAGTTTTAGCAATGGTCCCATCTCTAAAACCATACTTATTTTAGGACAGAGCTACAGAGAGATTACAGAGGAGATAAAATTATTTTTGTAGTTGAGTACTGCAATGCAACTAGTTCAGATACACAAAAAATTAAAATGAAATTAACATTTAAGAATGGACAAAGTTGGTCAATTTCAAGTTATTTTAGAGTGAAAAAGAAGGAAAAGAGCAAGAGCAGAAAAAGATCTACAGGCGCCATAACCCAATACAGTAATCAGTTTCCTCAGGAAAACATGACAAAACCCAGGAATGAAATCCACTAAATAATATTTCACAGTAACTCTTAGGTCAAAAAAAATCCCAACAGCATCAGCTTTAAACCCACAATATTCCTTACCTAGGCTATCCTTGTGTATCTCAAGTAGAAAACCATCCTGAAAATCTGGCTCACAGGCACAGGGTACAGGTTTGGAACGGAAGCGCTGGTTTCGAAAATGTAAACACAGAGTGAAGGTAGAACAGATCTGGCCAGGCAGAGGCTCTGGTTCCTGAAGATGTTCCAGAAAAGCTTTTCCACCCAAAACCTGAAGGTAAAGATACCTCCGTGTTGGGTCAATGTTAGCTGTAAAGCGTAGCAATAAAAATGAAGAGACTACAAACAGATCTTAGAAAGCTCAATTTGTTAAATATCAGCTATCTAACAGGAGACTAGCAAAAAAAGAAACTTCTGTGAAACACATGCTTAGAATAAAGCGATTTTAAAATATACGGAAGTTATCTTCACGTAAAGTAAATGAAATAATAATAATAATAATAATAATAATAATAATAATAATAACAAATCATATTTAATGCAACACTGATTGCTGCTGCTGCTTACTTGAGTTTACTCCCTGTGGATAAGCAGAGGAAACATCTACCTTTATGCCAATTCATACTGGATTACTAATTCAGAGCACAGAAATCATAGACTTCAAATTTCTTTCAAAACTATGATCATTAAACATTTAAATAAACAAGAAACATACTTTTTTTCAAAACTGGTGGCTCTCTCTCAACAAAATGCGTTGATGGTTTGGGAGCTGAAGTCCTCTCTGTTTCATTGACGTCCTGGAATTAAAATTAAGACTTTTTAAGGAGTCAAGGGATGCAGCAGTGCTCTTACCACAGTCTTCTAAAAATTAAAGAATCCTCCACTTCATCTGAATGCAATTCCTTAAGTATGCTGCCTTCTAAAAGTGAACAAATATTTTCAGGGCAGTACTATCACCAAACCAATTTCAGCATATGCATGAATCTTCTGTACTCCTTTAATGTCTCAAATCAGTAATGTCTTTACAAACCTCCAGAAGCAGCATCGTTTCCCTTTGTCAAAACACCAGACAGTAACAGGAACAAGCAGAAATACTTCACCTCTTCAAAAGCTACTCACACTCACAAATTTAAGTTCCTTCATAACATCATCAATGATTCCCCGCTGTCTTAGGGCTTTTATCAGATCTTCCGTGGACAACTGCTGATGCTCAGGTGCCAGCTCTTCTCTTATAGTCTCAGCAAGAACTTCTCGTATCCTGCCATGGACATCCATCTGAAAGATAATTCATTATGTGTTACAAACACCAGATCTCTCTATGGGAGCAGGTACAACGTACCAATTAAGTCTGTAAGGCTAAGGGTGTTTTCCTAGAAACACAGAAATAACTACACCAAAATATTGATCCTTTCAGAACTAATCAAACGAGCTAGTATCTTACAAAAGCAGTTCTCTCAGTAAAAAAAATTACAAGCATACAAAACCTAGGCGTTTTCACTGCTCTTTGACAGCAACCCATCTGGAACTTTCTGTCTTACAAAAAGGTCTGCAAATCCACCAAATACAAAATAATAACTGTTCTAGCTTCTCATCTCCCTCAAAATTCAAACTTAATATAATACTTATTTATTTTTTTGGGAAAAATATGTTTTTATATAGGTAAGGCACAGAAGTAGTAGATCTCCCTTGCAAGCTTTCCCTGTTCTCAAAGGGAAGTCTGAGAATGTCTGCCCATCATCTGAACTGTGAAAGCAGATGGATTTCTAGAGTTGATTCTCACACTGGAAGGATGTTAAGGACACAGCCACCAGGACCCGAAATAGAATCACAGAATGATCTTGTTGGAAAACACCTTAAAGATCATCTCATTCCAAAGCTCCTGCCATGAGCAGGGACACCTTTCACTAGACCCGGTCACTCAGAACCCCACCCAGCCTGGCCTTGAACACTTCCAGGGATGGGGCATCCACAACTTCACTGGGCAACCTGTTCCAGCCCCTCAGCACCCATCACAGTAAAAAAATCTTCCTAATATCTAATCTAAACCTGCTCTCTTTCAATTTGAATCCATCTCCCCTTGTCCTGTCAATACATGCTCTTTTAAAAATCTGTCTCCTTCTTCCCTTCAGATACTGGAAGGCTGCTATAACGTCTCCACTGAGCTTTCTCTTCTCCAGGCTGCACAATCCCAGTTCTCTCAGCGTTTCCTCGAAGGAGAGGTGCTCTTTCCCTCTAATCATCTTGCTGGCCTCCTCTGGACTCGGTCCAAGAACCCCATTCTCCTATGTGACAGGTAGGAAGATCCACCACTGCACTAACAAGCGACATAGGAGTTACAGCCTCCTTACTTATCAGTTCAAGACCCTCGCTCAAAAAGCAACAAGAAAACCACAAAGCGGCGCCTGGAAACCACCTGCAGCGCCCCAAGTTGTGAAAACAAAGCGGGGCGCCGGAGCGGGCGCGCGCCGCCACCGCCTCAGCGGGCTCTGCGCGGCGGGGTGACACCCGGGGTGACACTCCGTGCTGGCACGGGGGCAGGCACAGCCCCCTGAGGACCAGGGGAAGTCTCTCCGGCGCCGGGCCGCGGCGCCAGTCCCACCTTGAGCAGCTGCTGGTGGATGATCTCCTTCAGCTCCAAGGCTTTCTCCGGCGGCAGCGACATGGCGGTGCCGGCAGAGAACGAGCCCCAACCGCCGCGCAGCGAGCGCGGGCGGCGCCGCCACCGCCCCCTGGCGGCAGCACGTGGGTGCGGCGTCCGCGCCCTTCTTCCTTCCTTCCCTCCCTCCCTCCGTCTCTCCTTCCTTCCTTCCTTCCTTCACTGCCTGCTTCCCTCCTCACTTCCCGGCCGGCATGTTCATTCCATGCGACCGCGGCGGGGATTCCGCCACCCCCGACTTTAAAGGCTTCACTCTGCTCATGGTGAGTCCCTCTTCTGCTTCCCCTTTCCCCCGCCCTCGGTGGGTTTGAGGGGTCGCTGCCACCGGTCCCTGTGCTGGGGGCTCCGCTCCGCTCCTGTGGGACGGGACATGGGGGACTCTGGTGTCTCTCCGTGCCCTGCCCGAGGGTCGTCCCTGCGTACTTGGCCGCGGGATAAGCGGAGAAGGCGCAGGGCAGGGGGTGTGTGTGTAATCTGCGGGGTGTCCTGCCGAGGAAAAGAGGGTTTGGAGGGCTCTGCAGCAGAGTTTAGCGGGGTATTCTCCGTTTCTGTCAACTTCTCCCTCTTCAGAACCCCAGGTTTGCCCCTGACAAGACGATCCGTGCCGAACAGCTATATTTTATTTTAGAGCAATGGCTATATGCTATTTCAGAGCTACAGCTATATACTGTTGCTCTAAAAATTAATGCGCTCTATGTGCTTTTACTGGATTTGCAGCACCCATGGGTTGCCACTGCAATAAAAGCTTGAGATTTTTTCATTTAGATACGATATATAAATGTTTCCAATGCTTTAAAAAAAAAAAAAAAAGGAAAGAAAATTCGTTCTACATTTAAATCTCGGATTAGGATTGTTTTAGGAAGTGTTTTTATCGCCTTTACACACGGTGTGACATCAGTGTCAGGTCATGTGCCAGAGGTGACGATGTCAGTGTGGGACGAGAGCTCCAGCGCCTGCTGCGGAGGGGCAAACCCCGCATTTGTCGCCTTACTGGGTTAGCTGCAGGGAACCCCATCGCTTCCCAGGCAGGGCTGCGCAGCCCGGGATGACTGTGCAGGCTGCGCGGGAAGTCATTCCCGGTCAGCTGACCAGCAGCAGGAAGCACATCCCTGCCGAGCTGCTCGAGTGGGACTGGCGGGAGAGCTGGCTGCCAACCAGGGCGTGAGGACACCCCGTGCTGCCGCGGCCAACTTCGCCTTCTGTCAGCCTCAAATCCGGTGTCTTTCCGCAGTGGGCAGCAACAGCAGTTCTTAGATTTGATTATAAAGTAGAGGAAAGCAACCGAACGTTTTATGGTTGTCTTCCTGTAACAGTTTCTCTGGAAGGACAGAGACTCTTGACTTTCTCTTTCCGTGCCATCATATTAGGTCAGTATAATAGGTCACTGTCTGCCCCGATTGATGATAAAGCACAGCAATTCCTATGAAATTAATTTAAGGGCACCCTTATAATTTTTATCCTTAAAAAAAAAAAAAAGACAACTACTCTTCTCTATGGGTCTGTCGCCCTTGGTTTTCCATGTTTTTACTTTGCCTTCATGTTTTCATTATGCCTTCTGATGTTTACAGAACTTGGAGCTGAGTTCTCACACTTTTAATGGAAATAATGAAATGTTTACATAATTCTCCTCTAGGAGGAGTTTCTTGAGTGATGGTGATGTTCACCAACGAGATTGAAAAGGTGGCGACACCTTTGGTCAATCTCTGGTCCTTCCGTACAGTTGTATATATTGGAGTCAAATTTAAAATAAAGAGGACATCCCTGCTGACCTTGGACGTCGTCCTGCCTCATCCTTTCGTGTCCTATTGCGACATGGGTCAGTCCGAGATTTAGTGGTTTAATATGTAATACCAGCGCTGCCTTTGGGCAAACCTCATGCGAGGTTTGCCAGTCTCACGTCAGTTGCTTGAGTGGCTTTTGCCTACTCTCAATCAAAAAATATGGGGAAGGAGGTATGTTTCCAAACTGTTCCCTCAGTTTACAATGATACAGGAGCATTCACAGAAGTGGCCAGGATGTTTTTTGTCAGGCAGGGACCAAATCCTGTATTTACCAATTCTTCTGGTAGGAAATAGTCTCCTTTGCCAGAGGATGAGCAGCCACTTTTAGAAATCATGTTTGACCAGATTTCAAGGAATTTAAGCTTTCACTGTTTGAAGAGCACCTTCTGCCATCCATAAAGCATGCTGTAATTTGGTTCACTCTGTTACTTCAGCCAGCAGTGTCCGTGGGAAATGTCGGTCAGTTGGCAATAGATCTGGTGATTTCCACACTTGACATGACTAAAGTTGGTTACTTCTACACTGATTGCCTGGTGCCAATGGTTGGAAATAACCCATATGCAACAGCAGAGGAAAACTCAACGGAGCTGAGTATAAATGCTGAAGGTGAGTATTGAATGCTGAAGATATTTGCAGGGGGCATAAGATGAAAGAACGTCACATTTAGGTTTTTGGTTGTTAGATTTTGCTGATGTGTTTTAATTAAGGTCAGTAATAACAGCTGCAGAAACCTACAGATAGGAACACTTCACAGAGGAAACTGTTCCTGATGTTATTTTGGAAAACCAACTTGGTATTTGGGAGCAGTAAGAAATGTTGAGTTTTGGCCATATTGCAGTGCAGGCAAAACACTCAGTGGTGTTAATCCAAAGCAATATCAAGTGTGCACATACTTAAAATAAATTATTGAAATACAAGTTGAATTTTTGATTTAGTAGAATACTTATCCACTCTTCTTCCTTCCCACATACCTTTGCCTTTTTCCCTGTGTAATGTTTCTCCCACTCCCCCTACAAATTCTTAGTTTCTTTCCATACATTGGTCATTATATTTAATTTTTTTACTCTTTTAAATCATAGAAATCTCAGAATAATTTGTCAGTCTTTGCAAAGATGCATACATTATCTGAATCATTACTGGAGGCAAATCTTCATATATCTTTCATAATTCAGTCCTCGAATTTAGTACAACTGAAACTCAGTCTTATGAAATTACAATGCACAGAAACATGTTAAACATGTTAACATCCATTTTAACACAGTGGATGTTATCAGGCTTTCCCCTATTAGGTTTACTATCCTGAAGTTTGTAAATGGGGTCATTCTTGATATATTTAAACCCAGATCTCTTTCTCAGTTTCTGCTTAACAAGACTTAATGATTTATTTTGTAGTGTACTCCTTACCTTCAAAGAAACTTGTAGTTCTGCAGATCAGGTCACCTTTTATAAAGGTATGTATGTTAATTGATTGTTCTTACTTCACTATTTGGTTTGAATAGTTCTGCTGGCAAATATTAAGTGGTCTGGTGAAATTATTTTTCTACTTCAAGCTGTAACACCTTCTGCAGTTGGTACAGTTTTACTGATTTCTGCATTCACTGAGGGTTGAGGTTTTGCTTTTGTTATTCCAAGCCCCACAACAGCTGCCTGTGTTGGTAGATTTTGGTGTAAATATCTCCTTAGTTATTAAGAGTCAAGAAAATACAAAATGGTCTGGGTTTTGTCTGTTTTTTTTTTCCTTTACATTTATTGGTTTTGTGTGTTCCTTGTAATAGCTTTATCTTTTTTGTGTGTCACGCCAATTAAATTATTTCATAGTAGTCTATATTAACTGTGTTCATGTGGTAAAAATGAGGAATTTAACTGGACATTGACTGAACAGTGGCTGTAATTTAAAATAAGCAGAATGCCATGACAGAAAAAAAAATTGTGGTGCAGTATTTTAGCGGTTCAAAGTGTGGAAAAATACTGTGTGATCCTGCCATCCCATCTTACTCTAAAGCTCTTTCTTTTGCTATATTAATGGCACACAAAACAGGTGGTACTGTTGTTAACATGGTCTTAATGATAATTCTTATAATTCTACATACAGTTTTGCTTACAACTTTTGCAGTTCTCTGCTTTCTAATAATATATCTGGGGCTGAAGATTAAGTGGATATGAAGAATAATTTATATCACTGCTAGACATTATATATAACACGTAGCATTGTTAAGGACACATCAAATGTTTCACTTTTTTTTTTTGTGTCTTTGCATAAAGAACAAGTACAGGCCATTCTGTGAAACCCTGCTTTCTTGGGTGAAGAGCAGCAAATGTGCCAGGGTTGTCCTTCTGTCCAGCAGTCACGCATACCAGCGTGATGATGAGCAGCTTCTGGGGTATGTTTGTGTCCTTAAAAGACCTAATTGGTGTTTCTGGCTGGTTTTGACTGTCATTTCCCTCTACTTCCATGCACTGAGTACTTTGGCAGGGTACCTTTGCTTGTATGTGTACATGGGTCATAAAATGCTTAGTATGCTATTAAAACATGATGTTATACAGCATTAGTCTCTGAATTTTCTGGGTTATCACTGTTAAAAGTACTGATCAGATGAAAAGCTGTAAGCAAATTGCACTTGGCCTGCACTTCCAGGCGCCAGAGCTTCAGTTTTAACTTCTTGTGGCTGCAAGCAATGTCATGGATTAACTGCTGACATACAGGTCACAAGTTAGATTTTTAATAGTTGATTGCAGTATTGGTTCATTTCTGACCGCTTCATCACCATTCCGCATTTGGAAGGCGTTTTTTTGATACAGTGAGTTGTCATTCTTTTTTTTTTTTTTTTTTTTTTAATAGGAAGTCATCAGTTATTATTTGTTAGGAGGCAAGTGCAATGTTGCAACTGTGGTATTTTTTTTAACTAGATGTTACCCATTCAAAAACCAGGCATGTCTTGCTGATTGAGGGCATCATAATTGGTGATTTAATGAAAAACAAATAAAATCAGTATTTCTGCAAATAAAAGCAGTATTTCCAGTTGCCATCCTCAGGCTCTATAAATGTATAGGGCCTCAGGAAGTTTAGACCTATGCATGTCCCAGATATAGTGGTAGATCCATACAATTGCAGGATGGTGAACTAACATGGAATGAAGTGAGAGGGACTGATGGTTCTTTGATGAGGTCTCAGTCATAAGTTGTGGTGATTTAAACCCTCCCAGCTGCCTCAGCACCACAGAACAACTCCCTTATTACTAAAGAATGAGAGTAGTGCATTCAGAAAATACTTGTGACTTGACTAAAGCCTGAATGTATTAGTAGTGTGACTTTATTAAAAATACTGTATCATAGTGAAGTCCAAGTTTACCCTAACACATTTTGAATCAATCACCTCCTATCTGAAGGAAGAAAAAGCACATTTTATTTGTAAATTGTTTTAACAACTATAAGCAATTCCCCTATTTATGTGCTTACGTATTTGGCACTTGCCAGTTATTTGAGCCCCTAAAAGGGTACCCAAGTTCTATTTGTGGCAGAAAGTTGAGTAGTTTGTGCACTTTTGAGGCCACAAGACTTACTTTCTAACTTTGATCTGAAGAGGGAGAGAATCTCTGCAGAGCAATTCTTCCCCGCAGGTGTGAGGTCCTCAGTGCTTGCACCTTCTGTCTGCCACAAGTGATAACTGGGGCAGTGTCCTTCCTTGGCAGATTGAACTCATCCTTGACTTGTTTCTAGGACACCACTGCGCTACCTGCTCACACCTGATCTGGAGAAAGCAGTTGGAGGCCGCATGAAGGAGCTAAACTGGAAAGAAATGGAAAAAGTAGCAGCTTATCCTGGGATAAGTGATACAGACAAAGTTCTGCATATACCTGGAGGTGGCATCACAAAACTATTATTTACTGAGAGGTGAGCTGCCTAAAGATAAGCACAGAAAGCTATCAGAAGTGTTTTTTTTAGTACTTGGGTAAAATTATCTTATAAACTTCTATGTTACAGGAAAAAAAAAAGTCCTTCTTTTTATAGAACAGAATTATTCTATTCTATAGGAACAGAATTTCTTTCAGGTCAGGCCCATGATTAGGAGGAAGAGAAATAGGGAGTCCTGGATCATAAAGTTGGAATAAGATAAAAACATAAGGAAATAGGCTAAAGGAAAATAATAAAGTCTTTACAGTTGTGATCACAATCAATCTGGTATCTGGTATTACCCAAACCACAAATTGTTAGTAGAATTCCTGTACCTGTGCTGCTTTAACTGAAACTGTTTCCTAAGGCAAATGGTTCCAACATCAGTTACACAAAAACCCCCAAAAACCCGTGAACAATGTTGGGCGCTATGAATGAGTTAAGATTTCAGGGCCAGCAAAAAAATTAAATGTTTGTTAAAAGGTATGTGCATCAGAAGTTGTGCTGAAAGCCGAGTTTTTAAACTCATTTATAGCACAACTGTGTGGTTCTGCAAACCATATGTTGTGTCAGGTGGAAAATTGACTTTTATTTTTTAATTACTACTTTTGACACCTGACCACACTGTTGCATTCAACAGCAGCAAAATTACTAATGCCACGCTTACCTTTATACTGACTTTAGTATGGAAACAATATACAATTGCAAAAGAAAAGACCTGCCAGGACTTGAAGTAAAAAATTTTAAAAATAACCATCTTAATATCTAAATTAAAAAATGAGAATATTCTGAGTGAAGTAGTGATATGCAGCCTGCAAAACTGCTGGTTTAAAATACACAGATAAGGAGTGATTGTATCAAAAGATGTGTATAGGCACCTCACCAGCACAAAAAATGCACACTAAGTATGTAAAAGGCCTGAATATTCTTGCAAGATATAGGATTCCTGCCTTGCAAAGTAAAGAACAAACTCAAGACTAAGCAAAAGAGCATGAAGTGTGAAAATGTGATCAAGGAAACCTGGAGAGGAAAAAAATACATGTATCCACACATTTTTCCTTTTTGGTTTTGGCTTTTCACAAGATACATGCATATTGTTGCTGCTCTTAATGCATAAATATAATCGTTGTGGATCTAAAAACAAAATGTAAATGCATGCTTTGTTTTTGTTGCAGCTGTTCAGAGGGAATCCAAATGGCAGTTCTTCTGAAATTTTGTTCAGAAGGAGACAACATCCCTGATGCATTTGTTCTTGTTAACTATCTTAATGAATGGCTCCAGCTAATTAAAAGTGAAGTAAGTACTGTTCAATCTAAAGTTCTTGCTTTCATATTTTATATCCGTTATTTTCATTTTCTTCAGTCCAGATGGGTTCATTTTGGCTCTTGGTCATCAAGAATATGCCAAATAAAATACTCATTTGTATTAAAATCTCACTCGGAGTTTCCCCACCTGAAAAAACAAATCTGAACACCAGTTCTTTTGTTTGACAGGTGTGGGCAAAAATTGTGTAAAGGTTTGATTTAGTTCTCTCTTCCAGTGCCCTTCTCTAAAGCAACCCACTGTGACACTGACACTTGTACTGCTGCCCGTTATTTTAATACCTGTGCCAGTTACATCCTTACTACTTTGAACTTAATTATTCTGGGTTTGTTGCAGAGCAACAATTCCACAGATCCTTCTTCACAGTGGAAGATACCGAGTTCTTGGCGCTTACTTTTTGGTAATGGTCTCCCACCTGCCCTCTTCTGATCAGCTCTGAACTTGCTGTGAGTCACGTGTGTGTGTGTGGTCACAGATGTCCCTTGAGGTGGTGATTACACAGTAATTGCCAAGGAGCAGCAGCTTGCTTTGGTGTCTACATAAACGCTTTATTTAAGAAAAATTCCTTTTGTGTATGTGAGTAGCTAAAGAAATTAAGGTAATTTTCATAAACTCACCAAAGAAATATGTTTTGTACAGTTGTTTATTGAGTAACTTTGGTTGGAAGTTTTTTCTAATAAAATATTTTTAAAGAAACCGTTTTCCGTGGTTAAGTGTTACTGCCATGGACAAGCTTAAGGTGCTCCTTTTTAATGCAGCTGAGAACTGAGAGTGATGTGTAGGCATGGATTTTCTTGGAAGATAAAAGCCTCCACTTCCACGTCAATTGTGGATCTTAACTTTTTTTTCCAAGACTTCCTAATGAGGTACATGAAGGTCAGAAGTGATCTGGGTTTGCCTTCTTTTCCCAGTGCTGTTGTGGTAGCTTCAACTGGGGAGACTGCAAGCAGTTTAACAGCCTATTCTCTGTATAGTCATAGAACGCTGTGGGTTGGAAGGGATCCTCAAGATCCCCTATTTCCAACCCCACTGCTGTAGGCCGGGACACCCTCCACTAGACCAGGTTGCTCAGAGCCCCAGCCAACCTGGTCTTAAACACTTCCAGGGATGTGGCATCTACAACTTTTCTGGGCAACTTGAGCCTGTGCCTCACCACCCTCACAGTAAAAAAATTCTTCCTAATACCCAACCTAAACCTACTCTCAGTTTGAAGCCATTTCCTTTTATCCTTTCACTACGTGCCCTTGTAAAAAGACCCTCTCCAGAACTCTTGCAGGGTCCCTCTGGGAACTGGGAGGCCACAATTAGGTTACCCCTGACCCTTTTCTCTTCCAGGCTGCTGTTCCATTTCCAGAAGCTGCTAAGATGCTGAAACTAAAGTTTTCTAGGTTAATGAGCCTTCTTAGATGGAACATTAATACAGTGCTCTGAAATACAAAGGTACAATTGCCTGATATCAGGCATTCTGGTATCTGTGTATTTTACAGGCTTAGTCTGAGACAGCAGTTGTGTGATGGATAGTTCACGTGTTCAATGTTTGTCATGGCACCTGTTGCACTATAGTATTTAGCTGTGTGTTCAGTTTTGGCCTTTTAGAAGTGCTTGGTCACATCAGCTGATTTAAAAACAACTTTAAATCATGGATGCAAGATGGTCAGTTCTAGAATTGAAAAGTGAGAATTAACCAAAATACATATTTTAGAGGAGTTCCCACAGGTATCCAAACTAGTAGGTTGGTGAGTCAAAATGCAGATGCAGTCAGGGAATGCACACAAAAGACCATGTGTAGCACAAGGCAAGTCTGATAAGTCTAAAGTTAGTTGGAAAAATAACCATATTCAAATTGAGCCAAGTGACTATGAGGTGTATGTAGAATAGGAGAGCAAATTGGGTCTTGAGGGACTGAAGGACCAGACAGAAGCTATGAAAGGGATGTTACTGCTTCACAGTATTTTTCTTAAGTGAGCCACAGATGTTCCCTACTTCATCAAGAGGCACAGCCGAGAAAAACCTCAAGAAGGGAAAAGGAGAACACTGCGAGTACTTTCTGAAAGAAAGTCCTCAGGGTCTTCCTGTTCCCTGTGAAGAAGGTAGAGGGCAGTCGGATCCTTGTGAGAGGAACAAGGACGCAGCTTCTCCAAGGCCGGCAGTCCCACAGGCGCTGCTGCCCTTGGCCTCGAGCCACTCCTGCCTCCAGTGCCCAGGACAGGCAAGCGCAGCCCCTGCACACACCAAAACCTTCCTGCAGGACAAGGCTGCGCCTTTGCCGTGCTGTTCAGATGAACAGCAAAAATCAAAACACCTCTCTCCAACACTGCCATTAAGCATGGAGAAAAAAAAAAAAAAGGCAGTCAGTAAATCACAGCTTCTTCATTTAGAAAAACATGCCTTTCACAAGTCTGATCATTTTAACCCCATTTCTTTAAAGGCTACAAAGACAAACTCACTTGCTCTTTTCTCTCCCCTTCCTTCACTTTTTTAAATACACTTTCCCAACAGTAGTCAAGAATTGGGGCCTGTGTAGAAATAACAAGTATACAGGTCAGAAAGCAAGACTTCTCCTGTCACAAGACAGCACTCAACAAAACCCAAAAAAGCCCCGGTTTTGGAACTACTCTATCTTGATCTCCTTTGTTGATTCATCAAGTTGACTGACATCAACTTTATTCCAGCATCTCAGTAGCTGAAAACCATTTAAAAACTAAGGGCAATCAGCATTTTTATTAAGATACTCAGCTGTCTATGCCCCACAAGATAAAACAGTTGCATGTGATAGCAGCAGGTAGAATAAGAAGGCACATGCACATTTCCAGTAGTCATGCACTGCATGCTTACAACACCAAGAGGGGGAAAATAATGAAAACTTAAACCATAGCTAAAGATAAATGGCATGAACAGCTGAAAGCTTTATCCAAAGATGTCCCAAGTGGTATAAACAGTCCCTGTTCCTGTAATCAACAATGGCAGTGTTTTTGGCAGAGCTTGATCTCTTGCTATAAACACTCCGGGCTTCACAGCTGCACCAACTTAAAAATGAAAACTGAATCAAGGCAGAATGTTGTTTTCTCCAGCATAGGCTCAGAACAATGGTAATCATGTAAAGAAAAAAATAATTTGGACAAACCAGACCGGCAATTTAGACTATTTCAGGGTAGCGTCAAGTGCATCTGTAGGTCAAGTAGTATCATTAAGTACTCCCCTGCTTCGGCTTCCCTTTCAAGTTCAACACAACACTGAGTATGACTGCTTTCATGAATGAGCCTCAAGACCAAGTTCTGATAGGATTTCAGGCTGCTGCCTTTTTTAGCAAAAATGGCCTGAGTTGACCTAGATCTCCCCCGTTTCCACACTTCACTTTCAATAACTATATGACTTGGACAAAAACCCGTTACAAAAATAGGCAAGGTGCAAATTCCATGTAAAACCCCATCACATGCCAATTTAGACAGTCATGGTAAATATATAGAGTTTCCTGAGTTGAGGTTTATCTGAAGCCATCAGAGAACAAGTGCAGAATTGAGATCAGCTGCGTTACAGAAGGCACAGGGCTGGAAACCCTGTTGACCTCGTTGGAAGAACTTTAAACAACACTCCAGATTACCCATTTCCAACATTCTGACTATGTCAAGGAGAACTCTGACAGAAGGTGCGAGACATGAAGGGAAATACCGTACATAGAACACACAGCAGTGGCACAAGGCAAAACCTGTTTAATTGCAGACACCATTGACTTCTGTGCGCTTCATTTTTGTTCCTCAGCTCCCATTAACTACACAGGACCGTGGGTCAAGAGAGGTCAGCTTTTCCCTCTTTCCTCCCTTTAAAGCATCACCAACAGAACACTTCCCTGTCACAAAGTTACTCTGAACATTTTGTGCATATTTTATAACAAACATAAAAAGGATTACCAAACCGACTGGTAAGATTAATAAAATAATATTCTTAGTGGTGCATTACAAAAGAAACGGGCAAGAGTTCCTCCTAAATCAAACTACAATACTTAGCATTAATGAAAATCTTGCATAAAGCACACTCTTAATATTTTGCCATTCTCCAGTTAAGACAGGTATCAGGAAACCTTAAGGCAAAACCCTTCTTTTTCCACAACACACACTCTTAACAGGTTCTCCCTAACATAACGCGCACACAACAGGACATCATCAATTTAAAAAAATATTTAATGCTGCCAAAAAGTATAAAAATACAGTAAGAATGGCAGTACAAAACAAAATACTTTCTAATTTATTTCTTTTACATCTTTCTACATTAATACAGGCATTATAAAAACACAAGATGGCATATTATTTTGTTTTGCAAAGTAGCACACGCTGCTGGTGGTCTTCATCCCCTCGGTGCAGTTTACGCTGTAAACACATAACTGAGGTCTTCTTGGTACTTAACAGACCTCACTTTTTGTTCCCGAAGAGGGGGCCATGTCTCGCTTTGCATGTCAATAATTTGCAGTTTATAGCTGCAGAATATTCACAAGTCTCGAAGGCTTAGGTGTCAGTCAGTCTCGGCCTGCGATATACAACCAAAAGAAAGTCACCGATTCAGTACAGAGTACGGGGATAAAAAACATTACAAAAAAAAAAAGAGCTAAGAACTGACAGCGGATTTGCAGCTCACTGTCAACATTAAACAGCTTCTCAAGTGTTCCCTGGAGCAACTACTGCCTCTGAGCAAATACTCTTGGAGAGCTGCTGCTTTTCCAGAACGTATTTCCATGTTACAGTACATGGCACATCCTTGCTGGAGAGTTTCAAGTACAGGTGTCAGTCCAGCAAACCACTTCCTCACACGCGTAACCACAAGCACTGCAGAAGTCTCCTTGGGCCTCAGAGGGAAAATGGCAGGCTACATCTCAAAGCACATCACCTCTCACAGCTGTGGAGGCCAATCCTACTACAGCGGCTCGACAGTAACTGTTTCTAGGAAAAAGATTTCCCGTAGTGAGAAAGACACCCGAGCACTGGACATTTTGCACTTAAGGAAGGGAAGGCTCTACTCCAAGAGTCTACAGAAAGAGACCTTGGTGTTCACAGCACCACAGCCCCAAGCTACTACAGGTAAAATGTGTCTGAGTTCTGCAAGCGCTACACTGATCCATAAAGCAGCTTTCCTCCACCGATTATGACACATTGAAAGAAGGCTTCCAAGTATTTATCCTTCCAATTTAAAATAAAGACTCAGACAGAGATGCAATTTTGAACACGTTTATTTTTTGTACATAAAAATGAAAGACTGACTTAAAACTTTGGGGGCAAACAAAAAGGCCCAGGAAGACTACTGTGTGTCACGTCACCTTTGCAAATACCGTCCTCTGGCTTAAGCCACTCGGCCCTGCAGAAGACTTCCTCTTTTGTCATAGTTAATTTAGTTTCTCATGCAGTCCTCAAGTGTCTCAGGTTTTACTATAATGCCAAACAGCAAACTAAATCATTTGGTTTACATTCATTAAACATAAAGCTAACCAGGCTTTTTCATCGCCTGCGTGATCCAGTCACACATACATGCATACACATTTACACCTCTTCCCTTTTCAGGGGGACAGAAACGGATGTCAGTAAACCATATTACTTGAAGTTTAACAGAATAAGCCACATTTCAATGGCAACATCTCACTTCCATAACAAATCCAGAGGTTTTTTTCCAAATTGCTATTTCACACAGATTTAAATTATTTTACTTAATACATTTCAAGGAAAATACAGATGTACCGTCACTAAGTGGACTGTCCCTGCACCAAGAACAAAAAACAGGAAACCTAGAGAATTAATTCCAATCTTGCAAACCCCTTGCAGTGGAGGTCCAAATGTTTGCTAGGTATTTTTTTATACGTCCATGACTTGTACACAAGTGTTCATCTGAGAGTCAAACATTGTTCAATTAGAAATGCCCACTATGCATCTAATATTTGACAGATGCATTTCCAGAGAATAGGAGAAAAACCAACAGAGTAACATTTTGAATCAAGCCCAATGACATTTTAGAAGTAGCATGGGACCAGCCAGCAGTTTGCCAGAAATCAGGGACAGGGAGAGGAGAGGGGTCAGAAGACATGTCCTTCAATTTCATCATTTAAGCATTTCCTATGATAGAGGTGACTGTGATTGACAGCTCTTCATTTTGGCCCATATTTGTTTCTATTTAACACCCAAGCTGTGCAAAACTGCTACAAATTTAAATCCTCCAGAATAACAAAGTATCAACAAGGGCTTAGTGTGCAGCAAGAAAAGCAATCCTCCAGATTTCGGGTTTTAAGGATTAGTGATGGACCAGAAAGAAGATTTTTATCCAAATTATTTCCTGGAATGTACAAAGAGACCAATCATTTGATTTTCCTTACTATTCTCATACTATCATGAACAATTCACTGTTCAAAATAGTTTTGTCCAAGGCTTGTACTGGTTCATCCTCCTTACATTATTAACAGTTAAGACTCCCAAGGTACTTGCAATCACAGAACCAAACTTTTACAGAACAACTGCTGAATGTGCAAGTCCTGCTTTATTGCATCAAGAAGGTAACAAAGTGGGAGGTGATCTGAATTGGCTGCCCCCCTGCCCTGCCCCACCCTGAACTGAGGAATGCTTACTCAAGGATCAAGGAAACTAAAAAGCCAGAATTTAGAAGATTGAATCAGGAAAAAAAAAATCAAGTGAGAACTTGACAAGCTGCAGTTAGAGCTCAGTGCCTGTAGGATTCTGGTAGCCGAGGAAATCCTCCTCATGCCAAAAGAAGGGCAATAAATGACAGTGTGGTATCAGTCCAAGTTTTGCCTGCACTTTTTCCTTAGCTGCTTTTAAGTATCTAGAATAAAATCTGGAATATTTCTGTTACAAAAGCATTTAAATTACATTCCATGTATTTTTCCATAACCAAAATATCTTTATAAGGCACATACATTTACACCTACTATCAATTATAGCAGATACTGAAAAACCTGTCCTCAATTTAAAGGGGGGGAAAAAAAATCTTTTGACAGACTTCTTGCTGGCTAAAAGTTACTGTGGTTGTAAAAATTGTGAAATGTCTTAAAATACATTAGCTGCCTGCCTGTGCTATGTTCCAGCAGTCATTTTGCTCTTCAAGCTACTGCACAGTTGGTCAGCAATGCCATGGAACAAACTGTCTTGTTCTACTGACGCACAACTTCGGGAATCGAGCACTCCATGAAACTACACTTGTTTTCCTCATGCAAACCCTTCAGCATTTGTTTACTATACAAACAGCGCAGTCCAGAATAGTATCAGCTATTGCAAAATGAGAATTTTAAAGAGTAAACTGTACTTAGCTTTGTGTAGTAAATGTCAGAGTAATCAGGCCCCATGCCTCATATGTGACTACCAAGCTGGGATGTACTGGAAAACTTTGAAGTGGATTCCTTTGAATAAGGAGCAAATAATCATCCAGCTCCTTGAGTATTTTTCAACAGTAAACCTAAGAAGTGCTTTACAAAATGAGGGAGGGAGGTGGATGAAAACCCCCAAGACCCTACACCCAACAGAAAACAACCAAGCTTAGAAAACAGAAGGAGATAACAACTTCTCTGAAGTTACCCAACAAGGCAATGCTTGAATAAATAAAATTCCCATTTCAAAGTACAATCCAACCCTACAAATTACTAGAACCCAGCTTGAACAACAAGCTACATTCAGCCATATACCATCTCCGTATTCAAAGGTAATTTAAAGGGAAGAAAGTGGTTTCTGTTGAATTGCTATTTAGAAGGTGTTACTATCCCAAGTAATGGAAAAGGTGTGCTCAATAATTTAAAAGGGGCTGTAGCACAGATACTCCCAAAATATTAGTCATCAAGTGTTTTACTAATAGAGTGCTGGGGATCCTGAAAAGCAGTTCTAGACTTTGTGAAGCTACCAAAGTGGCTCATACAGCTGAAAACACTGGGTATGGCAAAACACTACCAAAGTTTCTTTTCTATTAGAGCTACCCTTGGAAGTCCAACTACCATTTCCTTTGATGTGTTTTCTACAACTATTACTGATGAATTAACTTTATTCTTTCTAGCAATTAAAATCTATAAACACACAAAACATTATGTTTTACATTTGATGGAATGTCAGAACTTGAACATTGTTGGCCTTCAAACAGTAGCTGCAGTCTGAATACATTAATCAATAGTATGACTTTCAGTGGGGGCTAAGTTCTCAAAAGCCTTAAAAAAATTCCAAGTCTTACTTAAATAATGAAAACTACAAAAATAAATAAGGAATGCAAATTAACAGAGCAGAAACTGGCAAGTGCTTCATCAGACCCCTAGCTGCTCATTTCAAACTGGAGAGTCAAATATGGGGAATAGTTGCACTATTATTTTCATGCACAAATTATAATAACATTTAGTTTCAAAATGAAATTCTTTTGGTCAGAAATCTGTACAAACTGAGCTTTTAAAAGTACAGTGAATTACAAAAAGATTAAATATGCAATTATAAAATATATTTATCCTAGGTCATAAGAATATAAAATGCTTATGTTCATGTCACTAGTACATTACACATTACACATATTTAAGGATAACTTCTTTGCATTAATAATGTAAATGATACAACACTGTTTATTGCTTACGTCAGGCATGTAAATTTAAATCCAGACAGCCTTCAGTAGCTAAACCTCCATGGTTCAGCATTTGTTCAAGATCTGGTAGAACACCATTTTAAAAAGTGTATAAGCAGTTGCAGCAAGTTTGTACCTGCTCATATTAAACAAAAACCATCAATTCTCTGGGGGGCAGCGGTTCATTTTTCTAAGTACCTGCAGTGGAAAGTCCTGAGATGTCAACATGAGATCAAGTTTACATCACTTCTCTATTGTATGTAACAGTCTGTACCCATTCCAGGAATAAGGAGTTTATGCTTAAAGTCACACCCCTACTCATTACCTTCCAGCAAAATTAGCTGTTGGAGCAGTCACACTTACTGTTCACTTACAAGGAATGTTCTTGAAAATACATTTTCCAGCAAGAATAAGCAACTAAAATCAGTGTACCAAACCCAATCTTAGTGAGAATAGGTTTCCAGTATAACCACCTTTTTCTTTTTCTTTCAGTCTCATTTAGCTTCTGCTTCATCTGCTGCAGCTTCTGTGCTGTGTTTGCTCTTCTACCCTCCCGCAGTCGTTTTCGGACAGAACTTAAAAAGAAAAAAAGATGAATCTTACACAGAAGAACAGGAAAAAAGGCTATTAAAATATTAAAACAAACCTCATTCCAACACTCTCATTAGTTAACCCACCAGTAGCATGTGGCAGCAGTATAAAAAAATCCAAACCAGGCAATCTTTCATTATGTTTTAACCACCTTGATGTGGAGTTTCAGATAGCGAAGCCCTACAAATACGTAAATGACAGGTGTAAAGATGTACATGGTACTTCATCTATGAGTTTGACAGAGAACAGAATTAGTTAAATTATCTGAGCTGAGTCTTTCACCCCTGTCTGTGCCCCATTTGGTGGCTGAGATGTTTGGTGTGGAGGCTGCCTTTATATGCAATGATGTGCAGGTGTCACAGTATTTACACAGGTGCCTCCACTGCAGAGTTCACACCAGCCTACTGACTCCAACCCCTACTGACAGCTGCATGCAGGTTTAACACTACTCATCTCAGGATGCAAACCAGATCTTGGTAAAGGACACACGATAAACCTGAGTTCTGTGTGTTACACTAGCAGGACGACCTTGTAATTCCTGTCTCCAAAAGTGCTCTCACAGTCTCTAAGACAGCATAACTTTGAGACAAAAACCAACTTTGATTGACTTCTAACATATAACCATACCCTCACTCCTTCTTGTGAGGGACTCCTTTTAACATCTACAGAATTGCTGTCATTCTCTCTCAAAACACTCATGAAGATACAGAAAGAAACTCATTGGGGCCTTTGGTGAGCCAGTTGTTATTTTGGAATTCTGCTGTGTCTTGTCTCAGGCTGCAGCCCTTTGGGACAGACCCTGCCTCCTTCTGTGCACCACATGGCTCAGCTTAGCACAGCCCTGGCCCAGTTTCTGGATCTCTGGCCATGGATCAGCATTTGGCAACCCACATGTGGGAAGGCCCAAGTGACACAGTGCCTCCCAGCTGAGGCACCAGCACTCCAAAGAGAAGAGCAAATTCACCTGACACAGCTAAACCACAGGAACCTGCTCACAGCGGGTAGATTTAACAGGAACAGAGGGCCATGGCTCCAGTGATACAGTATCAACCACTACACAGAAAGTGGTATGTGATAAAACCTTTGTGTTTCTGAGGAACCATGTAGTTCTTGAAACATAAGTTAGCATTGTATTTAAAAATCAGTATGAAATTATGTTGGACAATTTTACGACCTCATTCACACTTCACAGTGGAATTCACTGGCAATCTGTTAAGCAAATGCTTTCGAAGTGTGATGTCTAGCTGCTTCAGTTAGAGACATTTGCTTTTCTTCTCTTGACTTCTGAACAGCAAAACTGTATCACAAGGAATCATTGAGGTGGTATTTTTGAAATAATTAAATAAGACAGTCAAATACCACCTGTTCTCCCTTGCTACTGCAGAAAGATCTTGAATGTTTTTTACAGTAAGAAAAGCAGATAATAATTCAGCCTTTTGGGAGAGTGTATCTGCCTTTTAGGAGTTTCTTTATCATGCCTACTTTTCAACGTTCCCATCTGTGATATCTTGAACTTTAGTGGACAGGTCAGTGTTTATTTTCTCCATCTGATCTTTGTTCTCCAGGCCTATGCTGTTCCCATTGTACTTCTCTGTGGTTATTTTGGTTGGGTGTGGAGGAGACTGCTCGGAACTTGGCGCTTGATCCTCCTTAGAGAGCTCCTTCCACCGTTTCTGAAAACAAGGAGAACATATTTCAAACATTCCCCTAATATTAAAGGGCCCCCTTGCCAAGATGTCTTCCAAAAGAACAGTCACAGAAGTAGATTAAAGAAACTACCAGATCACGAAAAAAAAATTGCTAGTCTTCAACAACTGTCAATGATCCTTTTTTCTATTTTTCCAGGATGGTGCCACTTGCAAAGGTGTGAGGCCTCTACCTTCAGGGTTTATACTGTCCACAGCAGCTCCACAATTAGGAAGCATCCTGTCTTATAAAATCCTGCACTGTCAAGCACTTCCCATCTCCCTCTACTTGCTACAGGCCTGTGCTGTGCTCTTACTTTTTATGGCTTCAAAATACAATGGGACCTTGTATACAAGAACTGTCTAAAAAGAGAGAACTGGGAAAATGTAACAAAGAGTTATCTATGCCAGAGTCACGGCCTACTATCTAACCTAGTGGGGCCCAGACATCTACTGCATCATAAAACAGTTATTCACCTTGTTTTGAAAAGTAATCTGAAATGAAATGGAAGCAAAAAAGAAATTGGAAGTAAACTGTTTTGCTAGATGTCTGTCCTAGTGGGTAACTGTCCTAATGACAGATAGTCTGAAGGACTTGCTACAATAAATTTCATGCAGAAAAGAACCCTAAAAAGTGCACAGGAAGGAAAAGTATCAGCCCTAAAAAACAATCACTTCTTTTCTCACACAAATCAGCCAGTGCCTATAAAGATATAGAATACCTTGTAGGAAAAAAAAATCAGTTACTTTTAAAAGTCTATGATAAAGTAGATGAACTGAAAATTGAATCTTCTCAAAACAAGCAATAGAGCCCTGTTCATTAAATGATTTCAAGACTGCTGGTCTAAACTAAGTATCAAACTCAGAGAGTGATATAAAAAACCAGCTACTTATAAATGGACTGCTGGCAAAATGAGGTTTAACAATGAACTGACTCCTCCACTGCAAGCCAAAGTTGTGTTTGCAGAGTTTACTGACTTCCAAAATTCAAGGAGACATCAGAGATGAACATTTGGCTAATGTTAAATAAGAGAGGCGTTCAGTAACTTCAGGCTCTCTCCATCACTAGCAGAGAGAAGTGAATACCTCTCACACTCTGAAGAGTACAACCATTCTTTATGGGATAAAAATGACTTAGCTGACCTTGAAAGGAGAAATGTGCTTTTTGAGCACTGCCAATTGATTTTCTGTACATAATGCCAAAGCCTAAAGAGAGAAGCACCAGGACAAATGCCTGCACTGCAGGAAACACTGATTTAAGGAAGATCAGATGAACAATCATAACAAGAAAAAGAGAACAAATGAGAAGTGTGCCTTCCTAGGCATTCTCTTACTATGAATAAATAACACACTTGAATGTTGACAAGCTGTATTCTGAGTGAACAGTGCTCCCTTGTAGCCAGAAGTAAGAAATCCTGTGATCTAGATGAGTAAGTGTAGGAACCAGAGCTGCTCAGTTTGGAGCATGGCTTTTAAAAAAGCAAAGCAGAAAAATATTACTGGACACCAGTAATAACTCATACCACCAGAAACAGCTTCCACAAAATGAAGAGACTAAATTGCGGTTAGCATTAGGACATATGGCACAGGTGTCAGATCAGCAGCACACTGTCTAGGTGTTGACTGACAGTTGTGTAAAATTATTTCTTTATTTACAAAGCAAGTCAAGGCACATCTGTTAAAGGAAAGAATCAGACCACTACCAATACCACAAAGAAAGGAAATGTGTTTTAGCTTATCTGCTCTATTTGTGATTTCAAGAAATCAACAAAATAAAAAAGCCCTAGCATATGAAAGCAGAATTAAATGTGTTTCAAAGCCTCTCCTCCCAGTTCTCCCTCCCACCTAGCCCTAGCCACTTAACAAAGCTGTAAGCTATTATGTCTGCAAGCCACACTGATAAAACAGTGAAATTTGGTAATCTCTTTGCACCCAAAATCATCATATTTGGCTAGATTGTACTAACTGTAACACAAATTTTAAGGGCTATGGAGAAATAAGGCAATTTTACCAATAACTATGATCTGTAGCATCAGGCAACTTATCTGCCAGGAAAACAGCAAAGGTCACGAAATTCTAAAAAAGATCCTTGCTATCCTCAAAGTGATACTGGGCATTATTTTCCCTTTTTAGTATTGAAAACATCAATTGAACTTTTTTTTTTACATTTGGACAGACAAATTATATTTTATCTAAGAGGGGACATGTACATAGGGTTGAAAGTTTGGTTTGATAGAAGGCACTGAATGGATACTCTTTGATACCTCTTAGGCATCTACTTAAAAAGGCTAATTATTTAAATCCCACAAAATTACATGTTTTAAAACAATCTGGAGCTTATTTTTTACTACTGTTGCAATCTGCTGTTCAAATACATGGAGCTAAACATTTACCTGTATAGTTGAATCCCCCATTATAAATTTTGCTCCTTCTATTACAGCCATATATGAAAATCTTAGTTGATCAGGAGTCTGAATAAGTCCCATTCGGTATCTTCTCATATCCAGTAATACCTTCTTAATATCTACAGAAAATGGGTCTTTTTTCTCCATCTGTAAAACAAGTTACATTGAAAGTGTCAATGGTATATAAACAATAATTACAAGTAAAAATTAGTCATAAAATTCAATCTAAAAATTAATTTCTCCACATTATGCTTCTGTTAGTTATATGGAAGATTAAGATCTCAAATTATTTCTAATTTGTTTTTGAAGGAAAAATGCAAACCATCTAATGAAAACTTACTATGAACAAATCAAGAATCATGTATTGAACAAATAAATTACTACCCTAATATTAAGTCTTAAAATTAAGACATTTAGATATGCTCAATTTTATTAAGGCTTATATTTGGACTCTGAAATAGGACTATATGAATCAGAGCTGTAAAATAATATTTCCTACTGCTTCTGAATAGAACAGCAATTCAGACTGACTATGGCAGAAGTTTGCTTATTTAAAGCAGAACCCCAAACCCAAGCAATGCACACACTTGTCTCCACATTACATTGACAGGGTGTTTTTGAAGTACATTTGCATCAAAATATACCCCCATGTTTTTCAAAATGCATAAAACCAAAGAAAAACTGAAGTAAAAAAAAACCAGCAAAAAGTAAGTTGAGAGGCTCTAACCAAATCAGAAAATGTGTCTCTTGTAATTTAATTGAAATCCTATTTCAGTTAAACTTATGCTGTCCTTTTCACCATTACCAAGCACAACGAGAAAATTCTGTGCCTGGACTTTCAAGTCCAACAAAAATTTTAATTTATTTAAAATATTATTTAACATTCAAAGTTCACTCATGTCATGAGCAATTATAGATGATGCAGTTCACTAAGTAAGCAAAAAATCAGTACATCCATGCGGCACTGGAACTGGCTACCAAGCCGCACTACCCAGAGGGCTGCACAGCAGGGGAAATTCTGCACCACCCTCCATTACACACTGCAAGAGAATCAGGGCCAAGCCTGAGTTCTCAACCTAGTTCAGATAACAATAAAAATTTTTCAGCATGCTTAAGGAAAGGGCTCTGGAGAAAAAGACATAGATTCAATCATCTCAATATACATTCACAAGCTTTTTTCATGTGAAAAAAACCAACCAATCCTCAACCTTTTCTAAGTACATTGTACATAAAATGAAAAGAATGTTTACAATTTACTTTCCTGGAAGCTTTGAGAATATATTATAGTCCTGGGGCACTTCAAGAGGGATTTGTAAATGCATTTCAAGAGCTGTGTTTTTGCCATCAAAATATGTGAGGAAAAAAAAGCATGATGTCTTAATTTAAGTTTCCACTGGAATGTCATTAATTTCAATGTTTTTTAAAGTCTTCTGACCAAAAAGCCCATATTGGGAAGGTTGGCAGGGTGTCAGGACAAGGGAAGGGGTTTCAGAGAAAATGCAAACACTTACCAGAACAAGACAAGTATCTACTAATGAAAATGTGCCGGAACGTCCTATTCCTGCGCTGCAGTGAACTACTGCGGGTCCGTGTTCGGGACTCAGTGAACCAGATTCTCTGACTTTAAACAGGAAGTTCAGGAATGAAGCTGGGGATTCAGGAACTCCAAAGTCTGGCCATGTAGTATAATGAAAATGAGATATCATCCTGGACTCACCACTCTAAAAGTGAAAACAAATAAACACTAGAACTAGAAAGCATTGCTCTTTGGCTCAGTTCGCACACATTTCCCCAACCTCAATCAACAGCTCTTTTCTGTTTTAAACCTCCCACTAAGACAAACAACCCAGTAACTTGCTTCAAGCTGGATGACAACCAACACTGAAGAAGTTTTATCTGAGTTTTTCTCCTTTGCAATTGTTACTACACACGGTTTTTATCCTGTTCTCAAACTTCCAATATTATGTTTGGTTTGCTTTACTACTTACTCCCAAATATTTTTCTTTATCTATCAATAATGCAGTCCAATGGCTGACAGCAGTTACTAGACAGCTAGAATTAACATGACTGAAAAAATCCATGTCAGCATTGTACACACTCTGCATTCTTGCTTAGAGCAAGTTCTAATGCCAAGAGGTATTACATCTCCTTTATACTAACCACATTACTGAGAGGAGTAGGAAGCATTCCTTCCTGGAAAAGGCTATAAAACCCATACAGCAGGATGTCTAGCAAGACTTCTGCTGGACATCTTCAATCTTTTTTAAGTAAAAAAGGAAGATTCCAAAATCATACAGCTGCTTTACAACCACTCTATTAAGAGTTCTCTCCTAACACAACCAACTAACTGCAAGTACTGCAAGTACAGCAAGAGAGTATGTAGATGAAATTTGGATTGTATTTTTATGGAACTCATTCAGACCTGCTGTTAAATGCTACTTCTTGCCATGGTGATTCTGAGACAAAATTATCATTGATTTTAGTTCAGGCATTTTAGAAATGTTCAGTTATTTTTTCATAATTTATTAATTCAGTTATTTGATTTTTAATTAATTCAGTTACAATTTATTATTTCCGTTATTTAATTTTTCACATAGACTGAAACTGATGTAAACCTTGACAAAGTTTGAACACAAAAGGATTTAAGATCCACGTATGCCAGAAAACCTATTTTTCTTCTTCAGCAACAGTAAAATATAGCCATGAAATTAAAATAAATTCTACTGTTCTTCCTCTGTTCAGTCTGTTTCTACTTCTTAAGAGAGAAAACTTACGAAATTCCTTTGTGAAACTAAAAGAATCCATTTCATGGTTTCCGCAGTAACAAAAATAGTCTCCCAACTTGTCTTTTGCCTTCAATGCCTGATACTGCAAGACTGCCAATGCTTTCACAGAAAATAGTGGATGTTAGTATGACTCCAGTCACTCTCACATGCACAGTTATCTTCCAAAAATATTTTGTCTTTTGGCTAGGTGCTCAACAAAGACAACAAAGTGTTCTACGATATTGGGAAAAGGAGTTTGTGTTAAGATTTCACAGGGGGAAAAAGGAGTATCAGGCTCTAAATTGTATAAATATACTGGGACTTCCCTTTGTCTCTTGCAAAGAGTTTGCATCGGCTCTCCTACTGCTCTTCTGTACCTAGCTTTTCAAGTAGCAAGTTAATTCACAAATGAACCGAATGACCTATTTGTTTGAAAACCATGAAGGAGACACATTTTTCATAAGAAATCGGGAAGTAACACTTAAGCAATTTCCTCTAATTCTAAGAAAAATAAGTCATCACTTTAGAAACAAAATTAAGAAGAAAACTGGAAAGGTGAGCTAAATACACATGCTAAGTAAAGGTTGAAGTTGCTTCTTGTGAATCTACACGGTCTTTGTAGGTAATTGATCCTGCCTACTTCAAGATTCTGAAAGAACATTCCAGATGAAAGTATCCTTTACACCTCAAGAAGGCAAAAATGCCCTTCTTTGGCATTTGATTTTTGTCACCTCAAAAAAGGTGACCTGTGGGGTTTGCTTGTGTGGGCTTTTGTTTGGTTGGGAGGTTCTTTTGCATGGGTTTTCTACCCCAATCCCATGCATAACAAGTACTGGCATCTTCTTCCAAAAGAAAAAGAATGAAGTACGGCTAAGTGTCACCCTACTTGTACACTAATCTGAAATAGTTATTCCTAAAAGAGAGATGGAGCTGTGCTGTGGTACATGTCACTCTGCTCTAACCCATAGAATTACATTTTTCTTTCCTTTCTTGTATGAAGGCTTTACTCATCCCATGATTTTCCGGCTCTTCAGCTCATTATAAAAATACCTAGTCTCTTCATCTCTCTGTGAGAGTCCCACTGCGAGGCACTGGAACCAGCTGGTCATCTTTGAATTTGCAGTCTCTAACCCTACAGCCAAATCCCATTTGAGTATTTCAAACCTCCCACATTGCTGTCTTAAACAGAGTGGTTCTTTCAAGTGGTGCTTGGCAGTCAAGCTGTAGAGCTGAAACACTGCCTTTGTGAGGATCTGTACCACCCTTTCTTAAACAACTCCCAGTCACTGAGCCATACAGCACTTACATGAAGTGACGTGGGACTGTTACGAGAAGAGGTCTGGCTTTTTGATTCACAACTGCTGATGGACAAAAATTCAAATTTAAATAACAACTAATTTAATTTGAAGTGTTACCAGGAAACTAGCTAATCTTTTAAAATAAAACCCCCTGGACTTTAAAACTCAGGCGGCAATATAAAATTTGATATGTTATACACAAGGGACATATTTTTGCATGGTAACTGAAAACCAGTTTGTTCTATGGTAACCAGAACACAATTTTCCAAGATTTATTCCCTAAGACTAGCTAAAAAAAAAAAAAATCCTTGAATGATCATGGGACAACACTTACACTACTTTTTTTTTTTTTGATTACTCAAACTGTTGAAGTTTTATGAACTACTGGGATAAACTTTCCATAAATAACCAAGACAGCTAAAGGTGATGAATTTATAAAGCTGCCACCACACTGCACAGCTCTGCAGTGACTGCTGGAAACACCAACAGTACAATCAAAGCACGATCAAAGCACAAGCTCCAAGTTACAGAGATCCCCATGAGGGACTGAGCAGAAAAAGAATATCCCATTAGATTGAATTCCAGTAAAACAAGCCTTGCCATAACCTTTTTACAGTGACTATCCAATCACTCAAAACAAAAAGGAGCAAAAATCTTAACAGTTACTTCAGGTTGTTCAGTCACCTGGGAGTTTGAACATGAATAAAACACTATCAAAATGCTCAAAGGTTAAGTTGGTGCCTTTAGGGTCAAGCAAAATAGGAGAAGACAAAAAAATGTTGGTCTGTCAATTTTCACAAACTCCTTATAAAAGCCATAATCAAAGTGCTACTGAAATATTCAAATATATGAAGACATAACACACCTACAAACCCTACAGTGGTCCCGTATTTAGTGAACACACCTTAAGTTCATTAACGACTACTTTGATCATATAAAAATGACAAGGCATGCTATAATGGCAATATTCTCCAAACTGAAATTCAAAATCATAAATCAACTTCTACCAGAGCCTCCTCTATTTGCTCATTTGTGATGGCCAAAATGTTTTCCAAAATTTAAATAAAAATGGCCCTGAGGATAAGAGGGCCAAATGATCATCACAAACATTCTTATTTATCCACAGGATCACCTGGTGAGGGCCACTAAGCAGTCTTGCATTACCTTAATCTGACAGTCACAGCCAACAGAAGCTTGGTACTAAGTTGAGAATCCATTTTACTAATGGGTTTTTCCAAATATTTGCTAATTGTGGAGGACTCAAGATTCCACATGGGATTTATTAATGGTCTTTTCTCTGAAGTATGACACCACCAGTGTCACATCCAATTTAGTTCATTTCTCCTAGCCCTTTCTCCCCCAACAAGTATTTTCTTTGCAAACCTCTCCTTCTACTGCTTCTACTTACTTCCAGAAACCCAGACTAGGATACATTCAGAAAGGTTCCTTTCGCAATTTCAAATTCCACTGCTCCATTTCCTCTTTCAAGCAATCCCTGGTTTCCCTGAAGATTTGATGCTCATTTGCCCTCACACAGCTTGTCTAAACTCCTCAGTATCTATTTTGCTTAAAAGCATTCTTTATGTGTCGCACATTTCTCAGGATATCTGGGTTGCCACACCAGAAATTACTGAAAACAAAATTTTCTTTCTCTAAAGACCAATACATAAAGTTGTGACATTAAGGGAAAAAAAAAAAAAAAGAAAAAAAAAAAAAGCTTTACAATAAAGAATATAAAAATATATATTCAACACAAGGTGGAGTCTTTCCCAAGTTAGATGTCAAGCTCTAACAATTCTCCTGCAACATTGTTGCAAAAAGGTTACTTTATAGATTTAACATTAGACTCTCATACACCTCCCTATCACTTCTCCAATAAGCTAGGAGACTTTGCTTGAAATCACAGCCATTCAACAACTTCACACATAAATGATTAGAAAATTTTAACATGAGCACGGCATCTTCCTTCTACCCTTAATTTCCAAGAGACACTGGTTGGTGGAAGCCTCCACAGGAAGTCTCTATTAAGGGACAGTTCTGAACCTGAGCTATTACAGTAGAAAGCAGCACCCAACTTTCAGAAGAGTGGACAATTGACATCAGCAAACCCATGGAGGATACAAAATGAACCATGGTGGAAAAGCAGCTTCAAATACCTGTATTCTAAAATGCAGATTGGGTCTGGCCAAAAAAAAAAGGAAATTCTAAAATAATCACCAGCAAAACAAAAAACATTAGGAATCTTTTCAAAACTTTTGGAAAGATACCAATAAACACCATTTTCCCTCCAAAGCATTACTGGACTGTGCTAGCCCCAAGAACAAAATTTTTTTCCTATAACAGATAAAAAAAAAATCAAACGAACAAATGCCTTTATACAATCCTGAAAAAGAACAGCCCCCAATTCCACCTGTATTTCTAAGTAATCTTTAACAAAAGCAACAACAAAACCAACCAAATACTCAGAGGTTGTTTCATTGGTAACAATATAAACAAACACTTTACTCGTCATATATGGTATTTTGTTTATGTCTTAAAGATATTTGCTGCAATAAGACAAACTTACTTGAGCTCAGAATGGTTGCATTATAAAGACAACCTTGGTTCTCTGTTTTCAAGGAAACATTAAAATTTAAGTATTCTTGGCATTCAGAGTATATTTTGTTCATGAGTCATCCTATATTCCAGGCATTGAGTGGCTAAATGTCTTACACTCTGCCTCCACCAAAGGTCCCTCCAGAATAACTTAACATAAACACAGTTAAGCTCACATTTCAAGTTACTGTGAATACTCAGTTCCCACAAGTTTTATGGTATAATTATCAAATTCTTACAAAAGGCTGCATATAACATTGACAGTGTTAGACTAGAAACTATGCACCTTTTTTTTTGCTTGAGTAACCAAGTGTGTTTTGCTTCTTCTACAAAAATTATGCTTTGGAGTTAATATTCATGGAGCCCTACCAGAGCACTAGAGAGATAAAATAAAAATTCATTACAGAAAGATTCGTGGCTATTTGTGAAACTGATTTATGACTGTTCTGGTTTTGCCACCATAAATCAGGACAATGACACACAAGAAACTCTGTACAGTGCTGACAGGCCTGCACTGCTGGTCCAAAACAAACCCAGAAATTTAAGTGCTCAATAGCTCCAACTCAAAAGTCTACTACAGTATACACTGCGCTGTTGCTTGAGGCATTTCTGCATTTTACAGTTAATGTTATGTTCAAACATACACATGTAAAGAAAATGGCACCCTTTGAAAATAGGAGGTTTAAAAGTAAGGTCCAAACTTACTGTTTGTCTTATCAGACAAACAATTCCATGAAGAAGCGTTTTTGGTAGTTACAAAAACTTGCCTCAGCTTTCCAAAAGAAGAGTCATTCTTTTTCAAGCACTAGCTAGCCACCATTGCTCATCTTTCTTTCAGGTCAGCAGGACAGTATTTCATACAGCTCTTCTAACATGGAGAAGACCAAGGAACAACATGCCAAGTTTTATCATGTTGATCTCATGAGGGAGGTTACAAATTAATGAATATTATCTCAGAATACCACCAATAGTTACTAGAAATTCAAGTATTTGGGAACAAATGTATCAATAGTTGTATGAAACAACCTGCAGAATATCTTCAAGCTTTTCTTTCCCAAATTCTCTGACAAAGACAATCTTGAAAACTTGCCATACTAGCACTTTCAATTAATACAAGGCAAGATTTATAGGGAGAGAGAATATCTTACAAGACATAGCTGGAACAAACAGACAAGCTCTTCAATCCTGTCTTCCACTCTGAAACAGAAGCAGCAAATTCCAACCCAAGCTCAGGCCAGGAACAATTTTTTTGAGCTTAACTTGGTTAAATTGTCAAAGTGCTTAATTTTTTAAGAGAAAAGGATGGTTGGTCCTGTGGAGCAAAAGGGGAGGTAAGCAAGAGGAGATAAATTTACCCATCTACAGGTGGTAATCACCCCTTCACCCACAAACTTAAGACAGCTGGACTAAATTACATGGAAAACTCAAGTTCCACTACAAAAATCAATAATTACTCAGTCAGGTTTCTGATGTTCAAATGAAATCAGAATTTTCCACTCTTGTGTTCCTCCCTTTAAGTTAATTCTTACATCTCCTCTTAGAATCACCACCACTATCATTTAGAATTCAGCATAAGGTACTTCCAAATGGAAAATACAAGTACACAAATGCCAAAGATGTTATCTCTCCTAATGTATAGATTTGGGGCTAAATCACTTGCTTATTTCCACATTCTCAGAAGCAAAGTACATTAAAATTTCCAGTGTAAAAGCTCACTCAAACCTGAAGTGACATCACACTAAGTGGTTCTCACGACACACTTAAGCCCATGAATAGGAGCTGTACTGAGAAAAGCTTACGTTGATATTTTCTAATTGCAGTAGATGCACTGTGTAATAGGATTTGACGTCTTCAGACACCAGTCTCACACGGAAACCTGTTTCACTGTATGTCATAACTTCCTCTTCTTTTGTTGGCCAGTATTGTGCACACTTCACCTAATAGATTTTTTTAAGAGAAAGAAAAAGAAGGGAAAAAAAAGAAAAACCTTGTTAAATACCCTAGTATCTTGGGCTTTGCATTTGCAGATTCTGAGTCCACACTGTTCAATACAGTAGACTCAAGTGCCTGTTCTCACTTTGAGGTATTCCTGAAGTCCATAATGTTATAATGTTCATAAACTCCATAATAACAGCCAAGTTACTACAACTGTTTCCGTGGCTATTATGCATTTCATTTATATGTTTGTACTTGCTTTCATCACATGGCTAACATGTTTCGACATACATCTTAAGCTTTCCCTTTCCCCCCTCCAGTTCTCTACAGGGAACTGAGATCTCTGCTCAGTTATTTCAGCATTTCCCCCCTTTGTTTCTGACTCGCACACCTGCACATTTACAGAAGTCATTTATCTAACCCAGTGCTACCCAGGCTTGCTGAATACTGGAAGGTTCTAGTGAAACTAAAGAGTGAACTAACAAACCAATGCAAAACTATTCTTTGTCCGGTATCCTCTTGCTCTGCACTCAAACTTTCTGTAGGAAAATTTTTGCACAAGAAAATAGATTAATTTTTAACAGAATGGTCAATTTTTTTATCAATCTGCTCTGAACAAAAAACATGAACCTCAAATGACATGCATTTATAACAAATATCTGCAATGCTTTTAAGCACAGTAGCAGAAAAACTACATCATAACAGAAGATTTATCTATTCTGCATGTATGCCACTGGTTTTAAAGAATCAAAAACAACTAGATCAATCCAACACTTCTTGGGCAGCAGTCTGCCTTCATTGTTACAGCTAACACCTCTATATAAACAAATACAGTACTCTGTCACAATCTAAAGATAGTTGTTTTCCCACCCTCCATTTTGTCCTAGGAACATCTTACACTGCCTCTACTCCGCACCAGTTCTATCTGCACATGCTTTCTCAGAATGTTACTTTCACCTTTCTGGATGTATGTTTCTTAGATACTATTTTCACCAAACTTAACTGTATGTCTTAGCTCCCTGACTTCACTGTTATATAAATACATATTATACACACCAATGAGAACATTCGTTAGTTCTTCTAATGAAAGAATCAAACATTGCTCAACTGTATTAAAATGATGTGGTTTATTTTATAACCTTAGGCCTATTGTCACTTACCGATTCTTTTTCAACAATCCTGTTCAGCATGACAACTGCTTTGGTTTGCTGTTGCCATACCATTAGCCAAAAATGACAACATGTATTAGGTAGTGGACCCTGTGTAGAAAAAATACAAAAATAGGCATGAGAATATATAGGCAAAGCAGTGTTTGAGCACAGTTAATAGTTCGCTGGGGGAAACAGGAAAATGTCTTCCTCTTAAGTTTAAACAAATTATTAATAGAATGTTAGAAATGTTAGGCAAGAAAGTAGCACACTGCACAGATCATTCCAGGACTTAAAAGGGCTGGTGTTTTTTTAAGAAAAAAAATACCAAACAAAACCAACAACAAAATAGTAAGAACTCAGGGAAGAGACACTTTGGTTTAAGCATCAATACTAATTGTGCTGTTAGAAGAAAAACTACTGCAGGCATGCTCAGAAGGTACAAGATGGAGGTTGAAGTATTGTTGTAACCTATTTACAAAAGAGGCGACGAAAAGAGCAAGAAATATTTGAGAAGCTTCATATGCAGTAAATTACTCATACTTCAATATCCCCTTTAGCTTTTCTTAAAACATAAAATAAGCTGTTCACAACTACATCACACTGGCAGTTAATATGAGAGACCCGTAATTCATGGAGATAAGAAACAATCCAAATACAAATTACAACTGTACAAATCCCCCTCCCTAGATTCTCAATCCCCGTAGTAACCAGTAATGGTACTACTTACCTGTGTTAAAATATAGTATCTCTGGGCTTCTTCTATGACCACTAGGCTGGCATTGATATAGTCATTCTCAGTGTTCTGGAGTTTTACACGACTGTGATCATCTAAAATTCAAAGGAAATTAAGAATGAATGATGCATCCATATGGATGAATACTCTCTAACAGGCAAGTTTAGGTAAGACAAGCAACTAGAACTAAATTCTGCCATATGACCGCAACAGCAGATTACAAATATAAGTGAAACTAATTTCTCAGATAATTTTGATAACTGTCCCATTCTCCCCCATCAGAGTAATTTCAAGCAGCTATTAATAGAAGCTGCTCAGAAAACTAGAATACCTATTTCTTAAAAAAACCCCAACTAAACAAAATAACCCTCCCACACAAACCTAAAGGTCCTGACAGTCATCCCTTAACAGCTGCATTTCCTTAATACAACAGCACCACAACTCGCACCAGACAACACTGTCCTATCACACCAGGTCACTCCACTGCAGTATTTCCTACGTTCAAACTTCCAAGGTTTTTGTTGAACTGATGTTTCAAAGGTTGACGTAGAATCATAAAGTTAAGATCACACAGCTAAAAAACCCCCAATAAAATCTACTTGCAGTAACTCAAGCCAGGCTTTGATCCATTTAATTTTTCCTGTAAGCTATGGTCTAACATTATACAACATAAAAATAGTAAAAAGGTACATGCAAACCCAAAAATATTCAACAAATTATCTAATTAAATGAAGCCTAATCTAACTACATACATACATACTACATCATACTACAATTCTGAGTTTCATCTCAAAATTACACAAGCAAGACTGACGATTCCCCTGTTTATGGCAGAAGCAAGCAAAGGACTGTTTAAAATTCTACCATTAACATGAGAAAGATTATCATACTGTCAAACTAAAAAACTCCATAATAAAAAGTCATTGTGGTTGTTCCTAGAACCTCTTAGTATCTAATTTATGAACCTCTAGGAGACATTTAGGTAATCAGACTTGTTCACAGTAAGTAATCCTTCAGCCACTTATCAGTCACTGTATTAAATAAACAGCACTTTCAGTTTAAAATCTGTACACAACTACATGCCAGAAAATGAAATTCAACTGACTGTAAACCTCCTGGAACTTAACATCTAGCTGACTAAGAAGAGTAAATAAAAAACAGCACACTAAAATTAATTTGAGCAACTCCAAGATACTTCAGGAAGAGATGGAAGAGATTCCATAAGGAAACTGACAGCAGAGTGAATTACAATGCAATACCAGTTTTTAAAACTAAATTCACCTTGTCTAACCAACAAAACTCAATCAGGGCCCAGATTGCTGTTAAAATGCCAGCCCACCCATCCTTGCACCAAAAGGCTCACTTCCTTTAGAGAAACACTTTGGGAAACACGCAAAGCCATGAGCCTTGACATTAGCGACTACCAAGTATCAAATTCAGCACAACTACAATAGCTGAACTCACAGCCAGCCTGTGCAGCACAAGGCTTATCTCAGAAATCCATAAATATAAACCTGGATAGGCAAATAGCTGATGGTAATCAAAACGCAGTTACTGAATTAGACTCTTGTTCTACAGACTGCTTGTATGATTTAATATAAATACTTTCCATGTGTTTGGAAACCAGGGAAAAGTACATTTACTGGGTGTTGATCTGCCTTTACATTCTCCCTCATGTATCTGCTATTGGCAACTGATGAAGACGATCTTGCTGGATTCAAGTAAAGAAGTCACCAGTAAAGTAGAACTGTTTTGCTGCTGCTGAAGCACTCAAATTTGGGGTTGTTGCCCTACCTCCCTTAGCTCCTAGCTTTTACATGCAGTCACATACAAACATGCAGAGAACAGAAAAAATACTGAAAATTTATTTTTGATATAAAAGCATGAGAAATACACTGGGTTAGTTTGTTTTCATTAGCATTCCAGTTGTAAGGCAACACCATCTTAACTTTCAGGAGTCTTAAAAGATTTATGATATCCCTGTGTCAAGATAAAAAAAAAATTATCAAAGCCAAGACACAGCAAAATTAAGACACATGTGCATTTTAAAGTAAAATACATCTCTTTGTATTATTTTGCCAGGATAGGAAAGCATTACTTTTTCCTTTCATGTATCACTTTATCTGAAATGTTTCTACTGGAAAGAAACCAAGACCTCTGTAAATATTACATGTCATTTGCCAACAGGAAAACTTAAGATCTTGTTATAGTAAATCACACATACCGGTACCAGTGTTCTCGGAAAGGTGACGCAAGCAAGCCCTGTTAACAGTTTAATCACCCAGCAGCAGCTGCTGTACTGCTGCCAGGGGCAGATAACTGCAGCCTCTAAGGAGGTTTCCTAATTTAATCCTTACATTCTCGGATTCATTTTTTCCCTTCTTATAAATTCTGCTTTGTAAACATGACAAATAAAGTTCTGCAAATTGTTTTTTTTTAAAGTCCCTTTAACAACTAATTCTATGCACAGCCAGCCTCCCTCTCCCTCCCCAACCAAAACAGAGGAGATCCTGCAAGTACTCTGGCAGACAGTCCACAGGACAAAAAAAAAAACCACTAGAATATATTGATTTCCCTTCTTTCAAGGGATGAGGTTCTTAAAGGACACAATGACCTAGAAACCTCATTCAAACCGTGGCTTGCTCTTCTGAATTAACTGAAGCAAGCCGACTTTTGACAGTGAGTTAGCTGTAATGTATTTCCCGTATGTATATAATTTCCAGTTACAAAGTACTTAGATTTATATGAATGATAAACCTATCTTTAAGATAAGATTTATCTTATGTGTTGCCATGCCCACAGCACCTAAAATACAGTACTCATTTTCTGAAGCACTAATTCCCCTATTTCAACAAACTATGCAGCCTGAAAAGGAAGTGGAAACCTTAAAAATTATTCTCATTCTGGCTCCTGAGAAAAACACTCCCAGAACGACCCTGTCAGAGATAAGCAAACTCTGATTACCCATTTCCAGTGAAACCCTGTCCCACTGACAATACTTCCCATATAATGCCAAGAATTCACAATGCTCAATCAATCTGCTCATCCCCTGCTTGACAGAAAATGACAGATCCAGTTAAAACCAAGATACAAAATGTCTGGCATTTTACATCATGCAGCTCTTGCAGTTGGTTAATGGAAGGTTTTCATTATAAAACAACTATGTTTCTAGAACACGGTATAACTTCAAAATCATATTTTATCCAAGAGATGTCTCTGATCCCCCAAATATAGAGCTATTAACAGCTGAGGAAGGAGAAATGCTACTTAGTGGATTAAAGAAAGTCATAAATAAAACATGCAGCCACAAGCCATCCCAGTGACCCTGCCTGACCTTTCCTGCCTACCAATAAATCCCCTCCATTTCACTAATCTAAATCTGGTCTATCTGAGCTGCTAAATTATTCAAATTGCAATTTTCTGTCACTAGACTTCCAGTCTCAAGGTCCAGACGTAGCCTAAGTCAAAGGAAAGGCAAAATGACTTTTCCTAACCGCGCTATCACTGGTTATACACCATGAATGCCATCATATCAGTCATGGACTAGCTCACCACTGAAATGTATTCATACCGAAATATACGTGTCACTGCTGCACAGCATCCTTACACTTGTAAGCAGGACTACAGAAAAAAATCTTAAGGCACATTAAAGTTTAGATCAGTATGTGCTATAAAATTCCCCTCTTCCCCAACCTCAAAGGAAGAAGTATCTCCAAACTCAACAGGAGGTTGATTTTATTTTACGTTTCACATGGTAAGATGTTTTAAAGAACCATTAGATAATACCATAAAAATCACCAGTGTCAGCTTCTAATATGGATAAGAAATGCAGCAGGCTTATTTTGGGCTGAACGTCTCCCTGTTCTCAGCACACACCCACTTCAAACACAGGACAGAACAGGAACATTCCTGCAACGATAATTAATCAGCACCACGTGCAAAACCATTTAAATCACCTTCAACACTGTACCCTGTAAAGCAAAATACTCTTTATGTTCCTCTCCTGTACTCTATGCCAGCTGTAAGGGTATGGTTGAAAGATCTGACACAAAATCTACTCAAGGCCACAGGAAGAAAACATGAGAAGTCACTACTTTGCAAGACCTTCCAAAAGCAGCATGATCTACCAGCAAAAACGCTCAGACAACTCAGGTCCTTGAGCCACACGCCCTGCTACAAAGGAAGGCTGAAGAGAAAACTGCATAAACCCCCGTATACCCTTCAAAAGCAAAAGGAAAAAAATAAATCCTGCCAATCTTGCTGAGGGGATTTTCTTCTTGCCTGTAAATCTGGGAACTCAGCTCTAAACGTGTTAACAGTCAATCTGAGACACTAGACTCCTCTGCTAACAGCTAAGGATAAGATTTAGAAGGAAAGTTAATTACAGAAATCTTTGGAGTTTCATTAAAATTATTAATAAAGAATAACAACCTCACAAGTTACTTTCCTCTGTTAACAACGTTTTCTGAGAAATGGTTTCATCTGTCCGGAAATGACTGGCTGTCAAACCAAACCTATTTCAGATTAACTTCCTGTTTCAGTACTATGAAGCCAAAATACTCCTCTGCCTATTCTAGACTAATACCAAACCATTAGACAGCTATTTTTTTTTCAGCTAGGCAGTAATTCTTGAGGGCTTTTACCAAACCAAACCTATATATGTTACAGATCTTTAGCTAACAAATATGGACACTAACAAAAATACTTATGAAACTGGAAACACTGTGAAACTCAGCTGTAATGGGCAGAGATGATTAGCCTTTCCCAGCAAATAGAAATAAATTTTTACCTAGAAATGTATGTAACAGACATAAGTTTCTGTGTACTTGTTCGAGGTATCACAATTGAAATGGGGCAAACCAACCCAAAGTAATTTTTTCCTGGACTTGTAATTGACATATTGTCTGTAAAATTAAACAATCTTTGTACTTCCTCTTGCAGACATACCACCTCAGATTTTAGACTGGCTTGGTGGCTACCACAGTGAAACTATTTTCTCATTACTTTTAGAGAAATAAAATTCTTCCTTTAAATTATGTCTTAAAAGTACGATCAAGTAGCTAGATCTTAAAAGTCCAACAGCTGATTCTGAAGGCCTTTCGAGCATATTAGTATCACAAAATTTAAGAATATTAGTATCATTCATTTTTCATCTAAACATCATTAAAAAGCAGCAAAATTTGCAAAGTGAAGACAGACATCAAGATTGCATGAGAGTGAGTTGTCTCGCATTTCTGCAACACCAGGTCCTTGCACACATGCACCACAATTAGATGTGCTCACCACAGTGACCAAACCATGCAGCTTTTATCCTAGGCTGCTTTGAAATTTAGGCACAGCTACCTTGAAATCTTATTTATCATACGCTCTCTTCCAGGTCTCTTTCTACTCCTGACTCTCATCATTCTTACTGAAGCAATTATGAGTCATATTTGAAAAGACAGAAGTAAAATTCAGGAGGAATTAACAGTTCAAACACGGTGTTTTGCTCTGTTCTCCTGATACAGCTTTATTCCTAGTGCCCAGTTCTGCAAGCAATGCAGGTGGACCAAATCAAACCATCTTTCATTCATAAATGTTAAAAACAGACACATTCTTCATAAACTTCACCACCTTATTCAGTTCATTCATCATGTACTAATTTACGTCAGTGTAACAGCTCTAGCCTTTTTCTGAGCCCAATCACTACTTCGATTCTAGATTTTATCTGTATCTCTGCTTTCGCACTAGGTCCAGGAATTAATACAATCATTTATATTTTTTTTCTACTGCTAAACATGCATTTCAGAAGCAGGCTTTACCATGACTAAGGCAAAGGCATTTGATATTCTTCACTACTGTAAAAGGCATGCCATGATTAAGGAAAATATTGAGTTCCAAATAATTGCAGGAGATGAATACAAGTAAGGTATTACTAGAGGCATTATTAGATACTACCTAAATAATACAATATATTTTTATTTCTTTTAGAAACACTATTTTTAAAAAGAAAAAAAGAACAGTTTGAAAGTAAATTTTCACTCCCTTTGCATAAATTACATTCACGTATGGGAGAAACGGTAGATAAATGCACAGATACAGCTTCTGACACAGAAATTTTATAGGATTATTTTTTCTAGGACTAGAACCTGGGACTTCTGGGTTCAAATCTGACTTCCTGCCTTCTCATTTCACAACCCCATTGCAACTTAGGTATGAAACAGAAAGTGAATAAAATATCTCTTTCAGTACCAGTAATCTGCTGATGCTGTGCTGCAACAGGACAGCAAAGCTGGCACACCCAAGGGCCTCTGCACATACCAACACACATCCACCAGAGGCCTGGCTCTACTTCCTGACCCTGTGGTGACAGTCAGCGAGCCGTGCCTCATCTGAGGGATTTTCCTCAGTGCTGGACACTCCTCCAATGGAATGCCCTGCAGACACAGCAAGGAGGCCATGCACTGAATTCCTATATTCGGTTTCATCAGTGTGCAGCACAAGGGTTCAGCACCACGCCAGACTGGAGCCATCTGGAATGAATTCACTGTGCCTCTGGAACATCCTGGCAGCAGTCTAAGGAGCAGCACAGCATCTGAGTGGTGTGACTCAATCCAAGACCCTTCCCATGCCATTTTGAGAAGTGCTGTACACATGCTGTCACCACAGCTTTCAACTGGAAACAAGGAGCTCAGCACTTCTCCAAATCTTACAATAGGTACTCAGACCAGGCTCTCAAAACGAAAAACCCCAGTATATCAGCAACCCTTCAAAAACTCTAGATCCAGTAACAAGGTGGTTTTTAAGACCCTTCAGTATTCTGGGAAACTTCATAAGAACACTTAAACATGTTATTTGTCCCAACTTTAATATACTGCAAAAAAAAACGAAAGCTGTATTTTTTTTGCCCTATCTGTAGCTCATGTATCTTTTTGCAATAATTTTGGCTTACAATTTCTGAAGTAAAATGCTGATGGAAAAGAAGCCCACAACTTCTCTGTCGCAGAGAAGTTGGTCTAAAAAAGTTTTTTTTCACGTGAGACATAAGATCATTATGTCAAAAAGACCATTTTATGGCAATTAGTGGAAGCACAAAGCACTCCATACTTTATTTACAATACGGGCAAAACCAACAAAATCTCAAGCATTTTTTAAAGCAATAGTAGAAATTTAGTGGCACTTAACCACACTACCCTAAAAATGTGCAGAATCACTCAGTCCAAAAAGAAAACATTTCTGTTAATCAAGGTGTATTAACTTAAACTCTATCCTCATTTTTTACAGTATATGAAGTACTATTAAATAATTTCCCTAGGAGAAAATTATCTCTAAAACATTATTTTGCAGCTCACAAAAATTTACCTATACACTAATACCTATGATTTGCAACAATGATCTCTCATTCATCATTCAGCACAATGAGTTTAACATGCAGACCTTTGTCCCTCCTGTTATACACATTTGTGTATGTGTTAGCAAAAATTCCACATTTATTACAGAATACATGCCTACAGAAATAAACAAAATGCAACATTTGCAATGACCATGATTTATCACCTCCAGTGTCAACAGGATAAGAGAAGATCTAGAAAGGATTGCAGAAAAGATACTCACATGGACTAACATCTCTGTATCTGTTTCGATTTCTGTTTTCTGGATATTTTGCAACTCTGTGAGGGTAGTCACTGGATTTATGTCGGATTTCCTTAAAAAGACAAAATAAATAATTGACTTATAACAAGCAACCTGATTAAGATTAGTGTTCTACACATACTATTAATAAAGCAACATTATTAATAACTAACATTTTTTAAACCAACTTTTACTGCCCCTAGTGTCATTTTCACTCAGAAGACATGTCTCATTCATGGCCAAACTGCTACCATTTAGATCTTCCTACATTTGGCTAAAACTACCTAATGTAAGCACTATTTGATAAGCAACTGATGCTTATCCTTTATCAGGATCAAAGGGCAAAACAACCCCTTATTCCAGATATTTATTAGGCTTACAGTTTACCTCAGAGCTGCACATAATCTCCCAAAGCAATAAGGGACTCAGATGCAATAGCAGTATTCTGCTGGCTCCTTTAAAGTGACTGGCAGTGTAAAACCCCACAAAGGTAAGTAAACCAGTCAATGATTTTATGGCTGCTATTAAGAGCCATAGGATTATTCTTGAGGGTTTGATGGCTCATCCCACACAGCTGTAGTTAAATATGAACCAATACGAAAAATTCTAGTCACAAATATCAATTTGAATCAAAGCCTGTTCTCCCCATGCATTAATACAAACTTCCTAATAATCTGTGAGGTATTCAGACTCACACACTATTTTAAGCTACTCTTCACCCTGTTCACACGTTCTGAATGTTCTGCTTTATTGATTTCTTCCATGAGTGCACCTTTTCTACAACTTCATTAAGATATACAGAATTACCTTATGTAGAAAACTGAACATAGCCTTCAATGTAGTCTACCCTGTCTTTATATCTCTGCACTGATGTAGTCTCAGCAGCAGTGTTGCACAGTACAGAATTAACAATATTTTACTTTGAATTCTCCTTCTGGTTTTAGATTATGTTGCTACATTTGATCATTATGTCCCAAAGGGCATTTAAACTTATTACAACTGAACATTCTTTGGTCTTCTCAATAGTCCCACTATCTTTGTCCTAAATAGTCTAGTCTATTGCCAGACAATAAACACAGCCAGAAAGGGAATCAGCGGAAATATAACATATAAAAGAAAGCTCCAATTCTTAGCATTAGGTTGCGTGACCTTTCCTTAAAATGTACTGCCAATCTGCAAAGAACATAAATCACAATGTGAAGCAGCAACTGCCAAGCACCAATACTCCACAAAATCTCTTGATCTATTAGGTTTTTATTTTGATACAGCACAGTGGAGCTTCTCTTGTTGACATCGCTGACAAGCTTTGGGAGCTTGCACATGGAATAAATGGATCTGGCAGGCATTAACACCCAAGTTTCCATGAAAGGTAAATTTTGTATTACTCGGTAACAGGACACAATATATTTTGTTTCTTAAAGCACCTGCACCATCAATGCACAGAAACAGACCCCTACTTTGGTAAAGAAACATTAAAATAGCTAGAAACACTTTTATAGTGATGGCGTGGGAGGGTAGGCTTGCTAAAAATAATTAAACTTAAGGAAGTTTAATGACTAATTCTAAAATCAATTTTCCCATGTAATATCCAGCCATCACACAGAATCACAGCATGTCCTGACCTGGAAGGGACTCACAAAGATCATCAAGTCCAACTCCTGACACTGCACAGAATAACCCAAAGAACCATACCATGTGCCTGAAAGCATTGTCTGAACCTTCCTGAACTCTGGAAGGCTTGATGCTAGATGCTACTTACTTGTAATACAGATATATCCAAAAGTGCAATATCTGGAATACTGCAGTAGAGATACTGTATTTGAATCACATATAAATCAAATAAATTGCTAATTTAACAGAGAAAAAAGCATAAAAGAAGTAAAGAAAACTTTGGGATTTGGTTCTCTTTCCTCATTTGTGAAAGAGTGCTACAAAATATTGCGGGCTTAAACAACTGTTCCAGTGATACCAGCTGATACATAATGTCTGTTTTATGGAACTGACTGTTCTTGGAAGTTCTTCATCTTGCTAAAAAGAAAAAAAATACTGCAAACACTGTATTTTATTAAGTGGCACTCGCGCACGGCCGCCACAGCGGACGCCGAGCTGGCCAAGGCAGCGGGAACGGGGGCTGAGGAGCGAGCACGAGTGCCTGAAGAGCCGCACAAACTCGCGGGGGTGGAAGGACGGGATGGGAAGGACCCAAGCCTTGGCCGAATCCGTACGATCGGGCACAGCTCCCCACACTGCCCGCAAGCCGCGGGAACCCCAAAGCAGCTGCCCCGGCTGGGACCAGGCCCCGCTCAGTTGAGCCCCGGGGGCAGCGCGGACCAAGAGCCGCCGCCGAGCCCGCGCCCCGCCCCGCGCCTGCGCGCCACCGGCCCCCTCCCGGGTCCACCCCGCCTGCGCATGCGCAGCGCTCGCCCACGGCTCCGCTGCTCGCACCTGAGGGCGAGAGTCGTGTTGGCCCAGCGACTTCCGCTCTCCCCGCTACTGAGGCGGCGGAGCCGCACACCGGGCACGGGCACTACCGGCCCGTGGGTCTCTCTCGCTCCGCCCTTTCTCCCTCCCTCCCTGTTGCTCTCCGGCTGGAGCCGACCACGCCGCTCGGCTCACCAGATAACGCGCCTGCCAGTCGTTCGTGGCGTCGATCTCCTGGAACTCCTGCTCAATGGCGGCGGACATGATGGCGGCGGCCGCAGCGGCCGCCAGAGCGCGCGAGCCTGTCCGCAGGAGGCCGAGCGGCGAGCTCGCACCCGCTCGCGCACAGCCCCCCACCTCACGGGAGCGGCAGGCGCGCACATACGCTCGCGACCGGGTGTCCCGCAGCCGGCGCCGGGCGCATGCGCGGCCCTCGCCCCGCCCACCGGGGGCTGTGGAGATCACGCCTCCCCGGGAGGAGGAGGAGGTGGGAAGCACCTGGGGTGACGTCACTGGCCCGGTGGGAGGCGGGGCCGCACTTAGGTGTCGTGGGGGGTCGGCAGGTCGGGGGTTTCGGTTGCTAAACAGCCACTGAGTGTTTATTGTCACAAAAATCACGGACTCAATTCAGTTGGAAAAGATCTCCGAGATCATCGGGTCCAACCCGTGGCCGAACATCACCACCTCAACTAGACCATGGCAGTAAGTGCCACATCCTTCTTTAAATACCTCCAGGCACGGTGACTCCATCGCCTCCCTGGGCAGTTCGGCCCAGTATTTAATCGACCTTTCTGTGAAGAATTTCTTCCTAATGTCTAACCTGCACCTCCCCTGGCGCAGCCTGAGGCCATGTCCTTTCGTCCCGTCGCTGGTCGCCCGGAAGAAGAAACTGACCCCCACCTGGCCAAAATGTCCTTTTTAGGCAGTCGCAGAAAGCGCTAAGGTAACCCTCGAGCCGCCTCTTCTCCAGGCTAAACACGCTCAGCTCTCTCAGCTGCTCCTCACAGGACGGGTGCTCCAGATCCTTCACCAGCTTCATTGCCCTCCTCGAGAGACGCTACAGAACCTCAATGTCCTTCCTGAACTGAGGGGCCCAGAACTGAACTCAGTATTCGAGGTGCAGTCTCACCAAAGTGCATGCAGGGAGACAATCACTGCCCTGGTCCTGCTGGCCACACTACTGCTGATACAAGCTAGGTTGCCACTGGCCGCCTTGGTCACCTCCACGCTCTGCTGGCTCACGTTCAGCTGCTGTTGACACTGCCTTTTCCCCTGGCCACTTTGCAGCCACTCTGCCCTTAGCCTGTAGTGCTGCATCGCTGTGCCGATGTCACTGAGCGGACACAGCCCCGGAAGGGTGCATGAGCTCTTCCAGCCGCCGGCGAGTACCCAGCCCGGCTCAGCGTCGCACCGCCGGCGATGTGCTCCGCCAGCAGCCGCTGGTTCCGAAAAGCAGAACTGCGGAGACACGGACGTGTCGGACAGACAAATCACTGCGGGGCTCGCCGTCCCGAAAGCAGAAATGCCGTGTTCCGCAGCGATTGCCTCACTGGGACAGAAAGTCCCTTAGGGGGCGGCTCCGGCAGACGCCGGACAAAGCCAAGGGTGGGGCCGGGTCAGAGAGGGCTGCGCTGCGTGGGTTGCTGGGGGACACCAGCCTGTAGCCCCCGAGCAGGCGGGAGACGCCTCGTGGCTCAGCACAGGCCGCTGGGTAACGCCCGGCGCCTTAAAAATGCGTGAATTAGTGCCACAAAGGGCAACTATGTACTATCAGTGTGTGTGAGTGTCTGAAGGGAGAGTGCCAAGAGGATGGAGCCAGGCTCTTCTCGATGGTGCCAAACAATAGGACAAGAGGCCACGGCAGAAACTGATACATAGAAGTTTCACCTGGGTATGAGGAAGAACTGCTTTATTGTGCGGGTGCCCGCGCCCTGGTACAGATTGCCCAGAGAGGTTGTGGAGTTTCCCTCACTGGAGATATTCAAGAACCGTTTGGACGTGATTCTGTGCAATGTGTTCTAGGATGACCCCGCTTGAGCAGGGAGGCTGGATCAGATGATCCCTTCCAATCTTCCCCATTTTGTGAGAGATTACAGTGCCTCCCCGCACCCCAGTGACAATCCTGCCGTCAGCCCCGCCGCCGCCTCCTCTCCCTCGGGTTCCTGGCCTCAACCTTAACTCCTGGCACACCTTTTCCCTCAGGCTCTCCCCCACTCTTAACACGGCCCCTCACGGACAGAGAGATTTCCCTGGAAACGTTTGTGTCTGCTCTCTCCCACGCATGAGGGGCCTCCGCCCTGCAGTGCGCCCCAGCCCTCCTCGACTTCCCTGCTCGGCCACCGCCGGCCCCCGCTGCCCTGGGCCCCTCAGAGCGCCCGACACCAGGCACGTACACACGGGCAGGGGCTGGGCGTGTCAACTGTGGTGTGACTGACAGCTGAAGGACAGGATGCCGTCCAGGGGGACGGCGTGGGCCTGGACAAGCTCAAGAAGTGGACCTATGGGAGCCTCATGAGGTTTAACAGTACCCAGTGGTCAGGTCAAAACCCAATATCAATATAGGCTGGGGTCTGAACTGATGGAGAGCAGCCCTGCCGAAAAGCACTTGGAGGTGCTGATGGGTGAGAGGTAGGACATGAGCCAGCAGTGTGAGCTTGCAGCTCAGAAAGCCAGCCACAACCTGGGATTCTGCCCCTCTGCTCTGCTCTTGTGAGACCCCACCTGAGATGCTACATCCAGCTCTAGAGTCCCCCAGGACAGAAAGGACATCAACCTTTTGCAGCAAGTCCAGAGAAGGGCCAACAAGTTGATCAGATGAATGCAGTCCCTCTCTTATGAGGAAAGGCTGAGAGAATTTGGATTGTTCAACCTGAAATAGAGGAGACTCAGGGGCGACCTATTTTTGACCTTCCAGTACCTGAAAGAAGCCTACAAGAAAGATGGATAGATGCCTTTTAAAATGGCATGGAGTGATAGGACAAGGATGAGTGGCCTTAAATTGAGAATAGGTTTAAATTGGGTATTAGGAGGAAGTTCTTTGCTCAGAGGGTAATGAGGCACTGAAACACATTGTGCAGAGTTGTGGATGCCCCATCCCTGGAAGTGTTCACAGACAGGCTGAATGGAGCTTTGAGCAACCTGGTCTAGTGGAATGTGCCCCTGCCCAATGCAGAGGGGTTGGAACTAGAGGATCTTTAATATCCCTTCCAGATCATATGACTCCATGATCTATAGCCCCTGTGATAACCAACACCACAATGCAGAGTTTGGCTGTGCCATTGCTGTGGTTGCTCGTGTGCTGTCACTGCAGCCCTGTGTGCAGCTCTCTGCCTCCTGTGGCTCCCACCTGATGTTTAAGCACAACAACAATAACAACTATGATTTTTGAATACCTGCCACTGAATGTTGCTGCATTTCCTTTCTGCCGCACAATGCTCCAGTGGCTCACATGCTCCCCTAAGTCCTAGAAGAAAAGCTGGTGTCCTGGACCATCATCTGTGTGATGTCTTTGAAACACAGCTGATGAGAGAGCATGGATCAGTAAGTTCATAACAAGTTTTTGCAAGTAACTCAAGGAAACATTGCCCAAGATTTTCTTGAACTGTGGACTCAAGCTTTGAAATCAATATAGGGAATGGTTTTCTTGGATTTTTCTGCCTGCAAAACTGAGGCATGGGTCATGTCTGTAGTTCTGCAGGTGCTGTCTAGTTAATCAGTGTTGTGTGCATGATCAGTTATGAAACAAGAAAATAAGAAAACATTTGTGAATTATATTTATGATTTAAGAGTACAGAGAAGAATCCAAGTGCCCATCCTCAAGGTAATGATTGTTTTTTATTTGAAACAGATTTCTTTTAATTCAATTAATAAAATTGTTCTTTACCTCAGAAAACAAGCTGGGTGTAAGAAAGTAAATAGGTACATAGGAGCTGTCTGCCAAATAATATATTTTAATAAAAAAATTAAAATAGATACCTTCCTCACTGATTTTAATCCTTGGTAGGCTTTTCCCTGTATATAAGCTTGCTAACTGATCTGTATTTATAGCATTTATGACATGATGTGCTTTTCACTTGTGATATTTGGGGATGTAGTTCATACTAGGACAGCAATGTAGTTGTGCTGTTAGGAAAGAGTGTTTTATGGTAGAAGCTGTGTTTAGAATCCCTAACGCAGATCAGTGCCCAAAGAAATCTCATGGAAATCTAAAAATGTTTATTAATTTTGATTTAGAGCTGGCTTAGAAAAGCAAAAACTTGTAAACCAAGGATTTCTGAAGAAATTGCTATTGTCCAGATTTGGGTTGCTTTTTTTTACTGCAAATATGCTGAAAATGCACCAGTTCTCCAGCTTTTAGGATCTGAGTCCAGGATAGGCCCAAAACTACATTTCTAATGGTCTGTGAAGGAGAACTGGATATACAACATAAACCAAGTACACTCATTAGAAGACTTTATTCTGTTGTAAATGGTATACTCCCATTCTGTATTAGCTGTGCAGCCAAACCCAGATGAACTACTACATGAAGTCTTAAGCCCTTGAGACCATGTGAGACATGCAAAGAGGAGTAACGGTTGTTGGAAAGTCTAGTATATTGTAGTGTTTTCTGTCTTAGTGTAAATACAAGCAAGCAATGCTTTTTAATTAAAATCTGATAATTTGAGAAGCTCATTGATGTGCAAACAAAACAGTCACCCCAAAGTAGTCGGTATCCACAGCAGTTTTGACTTCAAAATTGACTTTGGTGCCCATGAAGACCAACTGAGTTAATTTTAAATGTTTTTTTGTCCAGTGACCTTGGCTGAACAATTATTGTAGTACCAGTCTGGAACAGACTAAGTGTTTGTTCCTCTGTGTGTACTTTTTTGGGTCATTCACTGGAACTACTTAAGCACCATTTATTGGAAATGATCTGGTTTGTGCTGCTTTTCTGAGAACCATTTTAGATATTGGTAGATGAAGAACAAATTCTTCCCTGAGGTGGTTTTGTTCACAAATACACTCCACATCAATTTCAACTGCTAAGGAAGAGAGCTGTAATGTGCTTAAGCTTGCCACGATGTGAAAGGAGCAGAGCATATAATTCCTGATTTAAGTCTTACAGCCCAAGGCCTAAGAGAGAAGAGGATCTTCCCTTCCCCGACGAACTGGGCAGGACTTGAAACCCAGAAGGGCTGGCCACACTTCTGGCATCTGGTAAGGGAGTAGGAGGAGTTGAATGAAAAGGTCAGTGGTCAGGATAAAACAGGTTTGATTTTTTTGTGTGCATTTACACTGCACTCTTTGTATTTCAGACTTTTGAACACTGTATTCCTTGCTCAAGTCAACATTGAAATTCCCATTACTGAAAGTGAGTGTTAGTGCAAATACCTTTCCTCAACTATTTTATTGCTTTTGTTCCACTGCCCAAAATTGTATTCAACAAGAAGGGCGGAAAAAAGAAGGAAAACGCCCAAACCCCCCATAGCAAACCCTTCAAAATGTATATAGCAAGATGCAAATTCTTGTAGCAGCAACAAAAGCAGAAGTGCAAGGGCCTCAGACAGGTTTGCTTTCAGCTAAGGAGGTCTTTCACATCAGTCAGAAATCCACAACAGTGGGATCCTAGGGTCCAGTGTCTGATGAAAACCGGCTCTGTAGTACAGGTGATGGGATTATGGAAAAGAAGGGCAATACAGCTGTGCCCAGACTATATGATTGCCCAAACTGTTGTCTGGTGTTCTATGTAGAAGAAATTCATGGCCAAGGAAGAAAGGAAATATTAAGAACTATTAAGGAAGTCTTTCACAGTCTAGAGATTTGTGCCAGTCTGTATGGCACTGGACTCCCATGGTGAAGCTGAAATAATTGTGGAGTATGAAAAGAAAAGGGTAACTGGCAGAAATGCTGTCACGAGTGAATGGACACACCAGCTGGCAGAAAAGACAGCCAGCCAGGATGTCTGAGGGATAGAACAACTTTAAGCTCTGCTGTGGCTTTGTGAAACAGCCCTTCCAGCAACCTAAGCTGGGGTGTGCAGTCAGCCACAAAGCCTAATGTCTATGAGTCAATGCAGGGGGTGTTGGGTACGGCTACGGGAAGAAGAAAAGAGCCAGTTGCCAAGAGAAAGATGACTCCAAGTTATTATTTTTATCGTTTGTAGAGAGAATCTTGCTTGCTGGGGATGGTTTGTGTACCTTACTTGAGTTTCTGTCTCTCTTTCTTTTTCACCCCTAGCTACAGTGACATTTATTGAAACTGTCATTTGCAAGTGAGAAACTCTAATTCACTAAGTGTGGCTTAGTGTCATTCCATGGTCCTGGTCAGAAGGTCAGTTTTTGCTAAAAATGGCAAAAAATTGCTATAGTAAGTGACTATAGCTGACACAGAGTTTTCACATTGGAAGTTTGTTTGAAGACCGTGGGTTTGTTAGACTTTAAAACTGCCTCACAAACTGAATAGGGCCGTTCCTTACTTGGACCGTTTCTAATCTCACAGCTATTATTTCAAAGCATTACTTTACATGATGGCATAGTGGTTAAGGAGCGGTTCTGGAAACAGTTCTGGAGCCATTCTTTATGCTGGCCAGTGAATCTTTCACTGAAGTTCTCTTAATTGTGAAGCCATAGTATCATGATCTTGTAACTTGTTTCTAGCACAGATTCTATATTTTAGTGGTTTCCATGCTTGATTATATGTATCTTCATCTACATTCAAGCTAATCTTCCAAATTACAAAATTAAGGTAATTTTCTGAATTACAGCTGATGCACAAGACCACTGTTGTTTGCTAGGAGAAGTTCTGGTAAGAAAATACCGTTTTAGCAGAAGACTTTCTCCTGAGGAGTAACAGTAAATGTTCCTATTATAAATTTGTATTCTCAGTTTTATGTTCCGTTTTTTCTTTGGGTTTCCCAGCATCAGAACAAAGCAATTATGACTATTTTCATGGGTGTAACAATCTCTGAATTGTTTTTGGTTTGTTTTTTTGTTTTTTGTTTTTTGGTGGGTTTTTTTTGCCCCAATAGTTCAAAATAAGAGTCTTCAGATTGTAGTGCATGTTTGTAATTCATGCTTCTGCGTTAGACAACCTGAAGTGCCAATAACAGGAAAGGATTTTCTTGTACTACTTGCTGTAATAATGATTTAAAATATCTTATTGTTACCAACTTCATAGATACTAAAATTTACCATGTGGTGGTGAGCCCTTAACATATATTACAATAATTAGTTCTGTCTTTCCAGTGATAGCAGAGGTAGGTCTGTGCAGGATTTGTGATATCTTTGCCTGTTTTTAAGTTGACATTAATATATCAAATTTCATACAATTTCCCGTAGAAGCTTGTCCTGTTGAGATAATGAGCAGCCCTGTAGGAGCCACATTCTCTGAGTCACTGTTTTGATGGCAGAGTTCCATGAGTGTGTGGCTCATTTTTCCTGCTGAGATGTCCTTTGGTATGTTATAGAGAACAAGGTGTTCACACTTGTGTCACTGTGGAATGGCACTGGATCTGGTAATGGCTATGGAACACTAGAGCAAAATTTGCATTGCTGCACTTACTTGGCAAGGGAGGACTGCAATAATCAATGCACCTCTCTTTTTACCTTCAAAGTAAATCAAAAAGCAAGGAGGAAAATAGATTTTGCCTGTAGGTGGCAAAGAGCCATGAAGAAATTGTTAATTTTTCAGGCAATATGATTTCCTAACGAAAACAAATTAGTAGTGCATGTAAAATTTATCTTTCCTTTTTTTTTTTTTAAATTTGATAATGCCTCTTATAAAAGTGTCTCTGAAATTAATCTACTAAAGTAAGGAGTCTTAAAAATGTGCTTTGTATAACAAGTATAATAGAGCTTTTGAATGTATGCTATGTTTCCTTTAATCCAGACATTTCAAGCCTCTAATGCATACCCTTGTGGCATACAAATGGGCTGTAACTACTAAGACAATTTGTTTGTTTTCTCAAAGAAAAGAAAAACTGAATGTAATGTACTGAAAGAAGGATCCATAACACACGTTTTCCAATTGGAATGCTGTCAAGGTCTTTAACATCTTATTTTAGCCAGTGGAACAGTTCCAGCCATTCAAGTCATGACATGACCACTTACTGGAATTAACAACCCAGGGAGAAAAGTGCCCTTGTGCGGAACGTGTTCAGTATCAAAATGGGTGTATGAAATTCTCTGGATCTTTTAGATTTTATATGTTTTTAAATTATTTTCTTCTACTCTCTCACTGTGTGCAAAGAGACATCGCTAAAAGACACTATTTTCCTTTTTAAAACCTTATGGTACCACTCCTCAAGTAGACCTCTTCAAGCTCTTTAGTGGCAGACTTTCTAACACAGATTTGCAGTAAGGAAAAATGTTACAAAGAAATAAAATATTATAAAGAAACAAAGTATGTTATTAAGATTGTATTCATCAAGAAATATCCCACAGGGTCACTTCAACATCTCAGGTAACTTCCAGCTTCCATTCTCCTACACTAATTTTGGAAACTCTACTCACTTGACATTAGTTTTCATTGTCCAAGATGGCTGCTTTCTTCATACCAGCCCCCTCTGAAGCACTGAGCAGGACAGGTAAGATGCAGATCAAAAACAAAGATGTTTGGGGGTTTTTGTTTGTTTTGTGCTCAAGAAAGACCACCACAGTTTTCCCTTTTGTTTTTCTTACTTAAGAAAGAATGTTTAATTGAATCTGGTGACTAGATTCCTGAAAATGAAGTGGGGAGGGGATTAGGAGATATGACTGCCATAAGCCTATATATGCATTCCCTAAGAAGTTTTTACGTGAACATGTATGTCATAATCAGAATAGTCCAGATTTCCCACTGCTTCTCAACACATTGGTAACACCTTATAGTTATCAGAAGTTATAAATGCACCATCTAATTTCTAGATTCAGAATGTATTTTGGCTTATAAATGCCATATGAGGAACAATATGCCAGCAATGGAGAATGAGAAGTAGGATGTGTTATTTGTGAGATTGTCACATGCATGGTCTTTGTCCTAGGGTTTTCTCTGAGGAACATCACATGTGTGATGACAGTATTTCTTTGTCTCAGAAAAAGTGGTAAGGATAATAACTCTCACCTAATTTCCAGAGTTTCAGCAACCTTGGAAAGCAGAATGAGGCAAACAACTGAAGGAGGTGACTGCCTCAGTCATTACAGCTAGTTCTGCTGTCAAATATGCATCAACAATGTCCAACATTACTACTGAACTTACACAATTCTGTCACAGCAAGTGGAATAAATCCTGAATATCTTTGGACAGGAGGTTCCAATGAAACAATGCAGAGATTATGTTTCTAAAACATAAATATATATGCTTTTCAGGGTGGCATTAAAACTCTCCCTTCTCTTTCTTTTACTTCTCACATTCCTGAGAGAGGAAGAAGTGGGGGTGCTTTGTTCTCACAGAGAAGTGAGTCATTTATAGGTTTGATAATTAATCAGATTAATAAAATCTATGCTGCAAGTTATAGCACTCTGGTTACCCTAACTGGAAGCTTATATGCACAGCATTTTACACAATTGCTTTTCATAGATGTATACCTTTAAATCTACCATTCTAACATAATGTGTTAGGAATTAAATTAGCTAAAATTATCAAGTGCTGAATTATATTTTTCTTGATAATTTAAAAACATTTCTATTTAAAAAGGCAGATGCTTTAAATGATCATGCAGGTAACTGCATGATTAACTCTTGGAAGTTTAATTCTTTCATCAGAATATAGCATTATTGGGGGAAAAATGTAAATAATATTTTTGCTTTCACTAATCTGTGCAAGTCAGCAGATGGTGGTGAAGTAGTCTCTGTACATTGTTCAGTGTTCCATTTGTATGCTTATACTTCGTGCATAATACTTGTATATATAAATATCATCTGCTCCTGCTGTCCTCCCACAGAGCACTTCAATGTACTGGGTATTTTCTTTGTATTTCAGATACCTCAAGGGCAGGGGCTCAGAAAATATACTCAGCACTTAGGGATGGTACGTAAGCCACTGACCAAAGACACACACATCCAAAATAGTTGTATTTCAGCTTGTTCAAAAGCGTAATGGTGGGGGAAATTAAAAAGCTGAATGGGTAGAAATTCTATCTTTTAGACATACACTGTTTCCTCCACAATGTGTCAATGGGTTACCTTGGGCAGAAAGCAGTTGCTGGCAATTAGTGTCACTCTCTTGACCTTGGCTGAAAAGAGCATGCTCTGTACAGCAGTTGCTAATACGCCTCCACAGTAGAGCTGTGCGGGAATGTTCAAAGTGCCATTAATCCTAAGGCATGATGTGAACATTACTTAAGATACTCAAGTACTCTTTCCAGCATGTTCATATGGTGGATGCTTTCTCAGCTTTGGGCTGTGTTTGCTTTGGCATGCGCCTCAGTTTTCAGTTCAAATTTCTGTCACAACGCAAAAATCTCTTATTCTTGTAAGGCCAACTAACCGTGCTAATTTGTACAAAACTGTAGGAAAGAGACTTAACAACATGCAGACTTGATTCTTCTCTTGCAACAGTGAAATTTCAAGATTTAGAAATAATTTAATTAAAAATATAACATAAACTATGACCATACAGTTTACACAATAACATTTAAAAATTATATAAATTCTTTGCTGCATCTAATTATTCCCTTGAGTACTCTGTCCTCATAGCAGTTTCTGTTGGGAAGCTCTCCTTGTTATAATTCTGATCTAACAGCATTGCTGAGTTGAGACATAAGAGGAATAAAGTGGCTGGTGATCAGTATGAAGTCACAGTACATTTTCTCTTTAAAGGGGGTGCACCCTCATATCTGACAGTAAAGCAGCCTTTGTGCTAGTGAGAATTTCATGGGCAGAAGAGAAGCCTTAACTGAGCACAACAAAATGTTTTCAAAATTTCCAGTGAATGGGAAATTAGCTTTTGTAGTCATGTGTCTTCCAGAAATTCAAGTGTGCTTCCCCTGGAATCTTGTCTGGGATTTCATTACATGTTCTTAATCCAGATGTTTCAAATGCTTTGGAAACAATGAACTATTATTATTGTCAGAATAAATTAATCACATTTCCTTTAAGAAATGTCAGAGGGAGGAGGAGTGCTTAGCACATCTCTAGGGAGCCTTTTGGTGTTCTCTCTACTGGAGTCTAAAACCTCCCTAGACATGGATGTTTAGCTTCTCCTAATGGTGGTCAAAGCAGAAAATTACTCTAGCACTGCCCATTTAACATTTGCTGAAATATATTTTCAAGACTATGTCTCCAGAATGTTCCTTAGTTAAATTTACTCTGTCTTGTTATGCCTAACAATTATATATAGACTATATATAGCATATGACATCCCTAAATATGTGATTCCATATCTATAACATAGCTTCTCCATACACCTTGTAGAAATTTAATTTGGAATCTGAGATAGACGAGGTCTATTCTCCATAAGAAGAGGCTGAAGGATCATCTAACAATTTGAAAATCTTGGCTATGCCCTTTCAGAAATATTCCTTGAAGTCTAAATCTTCCTGTAGGTACAGCCACTTGTCCTAGCTGAGATTCCTGTTACCTCCAGAGCACGTGATAGGTCCTTATTTCTTATGCATCTATTTTTAGATACACGAAAATCACTCCAAGAGTTATTGTTTTCCTTGAAGACTCTCAAGTTGGTCTCTCGAGATTCGGGTGGTTTAGAGTCCTTTGCCCTCTAAAAGGCCCTGAGCTGGATGCAAGAAAGAAGTGGAGTCTTCAGGTTCTTGTTTTTCAAGGTTTCTTGCTTTGTTTATTATTTCTTATCTCACAATGTGCTCTGTGCCCAGCCGAGGTCTGTGCAGCAGCTCGGGCACAGGAGGACTCCCCCTTTGATGGGAGTTCATCATCCTTTATACTGATTATTATGTCTCTGTTATTTACACTTACATACCAATACCTACTATCTATACTAGACAGGTCATCTCTACTCTGACCCAATCTCTTTGAACTATTTTGTGCCACCATGGCAGCAGAAGATGGAGACAAAGAAGAACCCAGGGCACCGCCCTGAATTCTCCATCTTGGTCCCATTCACCTCCATTCTAAAAACCCACACCTACAAAATTTTCACCCGGTGATAAGCTAAACTACTGTCTTTCACACTCCTGTGACTTGTAATTCCTCTCTTGATGTTGGCAGCCTTTCCCATGGACTGAAGTCAAAGACAGCGTCTTCCTGGGCTCTGTGCTAGGGTTCTGATCCCCCTGTACAGATCCCAGACCCTGATGTACAGGTCTCAAACCTTCTTGCTCAGTTCCCAGACTACTTTGCCGGGGTCCCTGAACCTCCAGGGCTACCAAAGGAATGCCCTGGACTCCGACAGAAGACAGAAATATGAGGCTGGTTTTGGGATGGACCCTGAGTTTGTAAAGCTGCTCTGCTTGTAGATGCAAAGATATGTTAATGTCCCTGTACAGCTGCTTAAGTTTTTGGGTTTGGTTTGTTTTGTTTTTTTTTTTTTTTAGAATGGGTGATCCTGTTGTGTTTGGGGAATATGTGGTTTTCCTAAAACACTAATTTCAAAAGCTCTTTAGTCTATTATAGCTAAATAGCATTTTAATGAAGCATGTTTGTTACACTTACCAACAACAAAAGTATTGATCATGTAATGAGTTACAAGCCAGTTACTTCCACAGGAAATGCTTCACCGTGTTGTTATCATCCTTCAAACTGCATTGTACCAGTTTGCTGCACTATAAATTCAGATTGGTATCAGACAAATATTTGGATATTATGCCCTAATATAAATATTTATTCTTCTTTTTCAAAATGAAAAATAAATTCTTAAAGAAACTTATTGCTGACATTTCCATATTAAATTTAGAGTTTTTATTTTATTTGAACAGAAAACAGCAGGACCAGCTGCAGGTATAGGCAATGTAGGCGAGTGGCCTATGGATGCAGGTATTCAGGGTGGCACAACAGTCCCAATGAAGAGCTGCAAAATTCTGCTCTTTCCTCTGCCAAGGCCTTTCTCCTGTGGATAGGAAGACCATGCATTTGAGCTGTTCATATCGTGTGAGCAAGGAATATCTACATTCTGACAGCAAACTTGCTCAGCCTAAGTAATTTATCCTTTTATACTGTAAGGATATATGTGTTACATTGCACGTGTGTGTGTTTCATACTCACTCTAAGAGTGAGTATGCATCAGCAACAGTAGCAAACCTGACTTTCTGAGGCAGTCCTATTTCTGCCCCTTCCTTTGCTAGAGCAGCTGCTCCCTGGAAGCAGTGGAGGAGGTGTAAATGATGAGATGTTTATTGCTTGAGAGGTGAGGAGTGTGGGCAAGGAGAAGAACAATCTCCTGAAACTAGAGACTGGAGAGATGGGATCCAGTGACTGATGAAGTAGGTGTCTTAATTCTACTCCTGGTCATCCCAAACCTTGCTGAATGGTCTTGACAGTGGATCTCCCTACACCTCCCTCTCCTCTTTCCTCCATGCTCTTCTTCATGCACATCCACCTTCTACAACCTTCATGTTCTTTTATATAGACTTTACTACTGCTGCAAAATTCAAATTTTCCTGTATGTGGAGAAGCCTTGAGTCAGCTCCAGGAGCAAGCCACTTGAAATTTTCCAATCTATTGAGCAGATCACATCAAGTTGTATGCTCACTTCAAATATGTGAGAAAGAAAAATTCCAAATAAAGGAAAAAATCATCTAAAGATATACCTGTAGTAAATGAAATTGTCACATTCAGAATGGATGGCATCATGATGTATGTCTAGCATCAAACACTACTATGTGTGCCATGGCACAGCCCTGCTTTCTTTGGGCCACCACAGCTGTGCCTCTGCCTCTGTCTCCACAGAGCAGGAAGACTGATATCCTGCAGCTCCATCCATGGTGAGAGGCTGAAGAGGAAAGGCTGCAGGACAGGCACCTTCCCTCAGCACTGCTCTCCCCCTTTATGAGCAAACTGCTGAAGGAAATGGGAGTTGGCTCATCTCTGAGGTCAATGAGAGGCAATGGAATCTAGAAGGCAGAAGTCCTTCTTCAACCACAATTCACCAAACCCTGCCTGACCCCACCATTCAAATCACTAAATATTACTGTGGTAACTGGTGGTGCTGTGAAATCTTTTTACAAGGTAGTGAAAGATTTGTATTACCATCTAACAGTAAAGGCATTAAAGGTTTCCTCAGCCTATAAACAAGCACACATAACCATTCTGTAAGCAACAGCTATAACAATGCATTTGATATTCTATCATAATTGTAATCTGCAAAAACGATTTAACTGGTAACCTTGTCAGCATTTATACCCTGTTTTCTACTTCTGATGTTTCTTTCCACACTCCAAAACAGATGAAGGAAAGCCACCGCTGCTAAGTTTAGATTTTCTGTCTGTTCTTACTGTGAAAACTCTCAGGGCCAGCTATTTTCTACTTTTTCTCCTACAAGCTGTTTCTATTTCCCAACTTAAGATCACTAGTTTAAAGATAGCTCTGATGTAATGATACCATCTGAGATCAACCTTCATATTCATCTGTTATGAAGCCATCAGTATTCCCTTCCTAGCTGTCAGTTGTGTTGCTTGTCAACTTGTCATTCCAATTTTCTCTTACATTTCTTTGCACATTCATATGACTCAGAATAGTTTCCCATCCATAAGCCACTTACTTATATATAACACCACTGCTGTTTCTCCTTAACTCAACTTTATGTGCTGCCACAGCTATACTTGATCATGACTGAGTAACTGCTTTGCTCGACTGCCATTTCTAATAAATAGCAAAATTGTTAAATAAATTATTAAATAAATTATTTTGCTTACTTTGTCTTCCTGTACTCTTTTTACATTATGTGGTAAAATATAATTTTATAGAGTTGGAGCTTATATTTTTTTTCTTGCATCTTTCTAATAGTCTTCTTTTTTTTAGAGAAAACAGTAAGTCTTAAATCCAGTTTGGGACATTTTATCGAGTTCCTAGCAAAATAAATAACAGCTTATAAGTGGCACTCTGCAGCAGCAACAAAGCACCAAAGCAGGACGACACATAAAGGTTCACTGTTCTGCTTTAAGTGCCTGTTTTATTCTCAGGTTACTTGCATAAAGGCTTGTGGACTTCACCCTCATTTTTGCCCACAAAACAATATTTTGCTATCAATGTCTTGCCATGATTGGCCAGTCATGCCTGGTAAGTGATCCTCCTAATTTGTCTTACTCTTCATAACGGTAAGTGCTGGTATTGTTTTTCCTGAACAGGAATTCAACCCACATCTTTCACACACTGCTGTGATTATTTATGTGTGCTTTCCTCTGAAACATTCACCTTTAGATTTCCAGTTTGTATGACACTTTTGTAACACGTACAAGACCACTTGCCAACATTTTCAAACTCTTTCCAAGTTTTAAGCCTCAGATTCTCAAAACTAAGCAACTTCTGAAATGACTGGTTTTACCAGATTTTTTTGTCTCAGAATCTAATTGCTCAATAACAGGACTTTGTATTTCTACATTGCCTCAATCCAGGATATAAAATAATAGATATCATTTAACTCTCTGTGAAATATTATTAATTGTTGTGAATACAGGTTTTGAGTAAAGGAAAACATGGTAGAAAAACTGTGTGGATTTCACAGGGTCAGGCAGGTTTTTCTTGCCAAAAATAGTATTTTTAAAAGGTTGTCAGGAATGGAATATTAAACTCTGCTGAAAGCTGTTTTCTGTTGGCATGACAACCCATGATTGCCTGTCACAGACCAGTTTCTAGTGCAGACATGACTAAAGCATGTAACAGTGGTAGCCATTTTAAGCAGGCTTCCTCACCCTCTATCCTATGCTGATACAAACATCCTTACTAAGTACAGTTTGTTATTTACTTCCTTTTTGGTAGGCCTTTGTGTTTTATAAAATCTCTCTCTACAGGCGAAAGCATCTTTTACTTGAAGAAGGTAGTCAAAAGGGAGAAAAGCGAAGTGCTAACCATATTTTTTTTCTTAATTCAAAGCAATCCCAGTCATAGTCATTTTGAATGAGAATTTCTCTACCAATGCTAATCCACTTACACTGGACTTTCAGCAGAAATAAATTAAGTTATGCAGTTTTATACTGTCAAACTGAGAACAAAATTGGCCTAGTGTGTCAAAAGTGAAAAACTAACCTTATTATAGATGCTTTTACTTGTTCTTCTGTGCTGTGGTGCAATTTAATTTAATCAAGATATAATACTGAATTCAAAATGTTAAAAAATACGTAGCAGGATTATCATAGTTGTGTGATCTTTCTCTGCACATCATTATGCAAATAGTAATGTTAAAATACAACTGTCTTTTCCACCTCATGCACACCATCACCACAAACAGAATGTTTTTCCTTACTATTCCGCTTTAAGAGGAAGTCTCCAAGGTTAGCTGGTAGCTGAATCCTAATTCACAGCTCAGTTAACTGGAAACCTCAAACTTCCTGTGGTTTCTGTGAGTTCCAGTATATTATCCCGTTATCTTGCTGTGCACTCCCGGCATGGATTGCTCTGGTTACCATCAGCAGCAGATGCTGGTGCCCCCTGACCTGGCCATGGTGGTTGCCAACCACTGCTGTGCAGTGGGGATTGTCCCTTTGTGCACCAACTTTACAACCTTCTGGAAATGCAGCGGGGAGCTGCCGCAACTTTTCAGCACTGTGTGTCTTCTTTTCTGGATTTGTTACACCATTCAAAGGGGAATGTCTTGCTAGGCTTGAATTTGTCATTAATTTCACCTAGATTAAGATAAAAAGAAATGGAAGTATTTATTCATAACAAAGGTTTATATTAGACCTAGGTAAGGAAGCAAAAGAAAAGTGCTCATGTACTGTTCATACTATTTCCATCTGATTTGCCATACTACCCCAGATGTCAAGACTTCTGTGGTCCAAGACAACTTGTGTTCATGTTACATCATTGGAAAACCCCTCTTTTGATGTAGCATGTTAGCTTTTATGGCCAATTTTTGGGTAACATTTGAAATCTTCCCGTAGAGTTCTAGAGAGATTTGATCTTATTCAACAAATTTTCTTATAATGCAGGAGGTACTTTGGCCATTTAAAATAATTTAAACAAGTGTTGTTTCATTTCCCAGAAAATGTGAATGCCTCTTCATTAGACTGGATGCCTTCCATCCTAATTGGCTATTTAATGACTGCTTGCCTTAACAAAGGCTATATCTTGTCCTCTCACCTCTTAGTTAATTCTGATGTTTCACTATAAAGTGTTTCCTCTATTGAACCTCCATTCTGTGTCACTCTTTCTATTAACGGAAAACATCTGATACAATTGTCTACAGGACGTAAATGTACTTATCTCATTCCTGGATACTGACTGAAACCAGACACCAAAGTAAACTGAGATTCTGGGATGACAATCACCCACATTTCCTGGATTTTTTTAAGTAAGTGATGATTTTGGACCCAGTCTCTAAATAAATCTAAACTGACATAACTTGCTTTGGATCTAACAAATGAGGTCAAGGGCTGGTTGTATTTAAAAATGGACAAATATTTGTGCATGTGTACATGTATTAAATAAACATATTGTTGTTTGGGCTTGTGGGGTTTTTTGTTCTTTTTGCTTAGTGACAAAACTAAAATGTTAGAAATAAAGCCTAGTCTTGATTTGAAGCGTATAATTTTTTTGTCTTGTCAGAGAAAACAAACATTTTAGGTCAAAATGTGCCTTTGCGATACATTTACATATTTATATATTGTTCAAATGAAAATGATTGATGCAAATTATTTGTGAATCTGACAATCTGACCTGCTCCAACTATACTGATATTACTGGCTGAAGAAATAAACTAAATTTGAGCAGGTGAAAAATATTCATCCACTAGTTGTAATGTACTCAAGTCTCAACAAAATCATTACATCACTAAAATTGCAAAAGAATTGGGTTTTGACAACTGAATCACTGACTGGAAACAATTATTCTGAAAAAAAATGCAATTTTTATAAACAGAGTCAGTGGTTTACAGTAAAAGACATTTCCCCAAATAGCTAAAAAATCGACCATTCAGATACATTGCCACAGACTAAAGAACTTATAAGTCAGATTTAATGTTTTTATTAGGCACTGTCTCTCCAGCTGTTTGAATGAAGCAATAAGTGACATTTCAAAGTACACATGTCTCTAATTACGCTGAAAGTTAAAAAAAAATTCTTCCTCCTTAGCAATCTAAATACATGCATTATTACAATTTGTTTGGGTTTTTTTTTTTCCTTTTTTGTTTGTTTGTTTTTCTTACATATGAGAATAGCATGGAAAACTTACTACCTCTCGAATTACAGCAATGAAACAGTCACAATCACATTTGCTTGCTTCTTCTATTGCATTACCTAAAATTTAGCCATTGTTTAGAAAATACTGAAATTTCAACTTCCAAAGTGATTGCAGGGGGAAAAAAAGGGTATTTGTACTATAGCCCTAGAGCCCAGAGTGAGTTCCCTTCTGGGAAGGTAATTGTGCAATGCCAGTTCATCTTCAGAAATGAGAAAATGTTAAACTCTTCCTTTCATTAGCTTCTCATTTTTAAAAATACTTTCCAAGTTTTCTCTTATTTAGAAATGCCAACTAAATTTGTCCCCTAATATAAATAGGTAAAGCTTAGATATCTAAATTTTCTTGACAATTTTCTTGCAAATTCCTCTTTTCAGCTCCAGCTGTTGTTATCCATTGAGATTTAGTTCTGTAGTATTTAAGAAATAAATTTTTAAAACTATCATTGGCCAACTTGGACAAGAATGTAAAACCAGCTGGTGATTTTTCTTCTAAATTCTTCCACATTTGAAAACATTGTAATTGAAAACATTTTTTATCATATTTGCTGTACTTGGGCAAAAAAATGTTTTCCAAAATGTTAACTTTTTCTTACCCAGTATCACTAAAATAATTCAATTCTAGCATTTTAAAGCCATGGTGTACCTTCAAGTCCAGGTTTCTTGTAATTTATCTTAATCTATTATTCCCTATCTATTATAATTCGTTATCACATTTGTGTACCACCATATCTACTCTTAATATAAGGCCTAGCAGTGAAACACATGCATTAAGGTGCTAAATACTTGCACATTTTGCATGCAGGTTATGCAGGAAGAGTGAAGGGATCCCTCTGGCATGTGATAACAGCACCTCCATCAGTCCCTACTGAATGTAGTTTGCAGTTTGCAAAAATAAATGCATTAAATATCAAACTGTCAGGTTTATTTCACAAGCATTCTTCTGTGAAGAATTTGGACACTTGTGAACAAATTCTATTCACTGAGTGGACAGAAATTGACTCCTCATTGCCACGAACATGAAAATTTCAAATGAGATAGTGAGAAGCAGAAGTCTTTTTGAAAATGTTAAAACTAATTTTCTGTTAAAGCTGTAGTTATCAAAAATCTTCTAGAGAATGTCTGAATCTGACTTGAATCCAGAGAATTTGAATATATCTGGTTTCAGGGAATTTTATCCTTTACCCTTTTCACTTAATATATGATTGGAAAACTGGATCATAGCTCTAAGGCACTGGAGGTGTTCTGATGACTTCAGCACTGTTTTGGACCTGAAATATAAACCAGTTAAATACTAATGTATTTGCTTTCGGTGTTTATTGCCACGATCATGATTTTATTATTATTATTTTCTCTCTTAAATCTACTGACTGCATTATTGCTATTTGGAATACAGTGCATGAATTATTTTCTCTTTGCTAATACTTGTCTGCTATAGCAGTTATCTTCAGAATAGTCAGTAAATAACATAGCTTGCAGATGAAACATTCCTTTAAAACAGTATGTTGTAATGGCCTTGTGCTCAATGATACAACAAATAAATGGTATTTAAAAGGTATTGGCACTGTGAGCTGCATGACCCAGTTTGCGAGCGAATACTGCAGGACAAAAACTGGAAGAAAGTGCTGCTTCTAGTGAGGGGCTCCTTGACAGGTGGTAGGTCGGGGGTGGAAGTTTTGAGCCCTCAAGAGTCTCCATCTGCTGTGGTTCATTTATTTTGCACAACCCTCTGACTACAGACCAGTCATTACTGGTCTATAGCTCCTGCCCACAGCTCAGTCACTCGTGGTGTGTTTTCTACCACAGGCCAGGCTCTTTTCTGCTTCTTCCACTTCTTAGTCTGGATCTTATCCAACACCCACCGTGTCTCACTTTGAATCATTGGATAGCCTGGGTTGGAAAGACCTTGAAGACATGTACTTCCTACCCCCCTGCCGTGGACAGGGACATCTTTCCTAGACCCGGTTGCTCAAAGCCCTGTCCAGGCTGGTCTTGCATATTTCCAGGGATGGGGGATCTACAGCTTCCCTGGGCATTATTACTAAATACATGCATTATTACAATTTGTTTGGGGGTTTTGGAACACCTGTCCCAGTTCTTCATCACCCTCACAGTAAAGAATTTATTCCTAATATCTAATCTGAACCTATTCTCACTTTGAATCCATTCCCTCTTGTTCTGTCACTACACGCCCTTGCAAAAAGCGTCTCTCCATCTTTCTTGTAGGCTCCCTTGAAGTACTAGAAGGCCACAATTAGGTCGCCCCTAAACCATCTCTTTTCCAGACTGAACAATCTCAATTTTCTTAGCCTTTCCCCAGAGGAGTTTCTTAACCTGTCCGCAGATTCCTCCCAGCACTGTCGGTCACGCACTCCATCCTCCCAAATTCTTCCCCAACACGGAAGCAGGTCTCACATTCTTTCGCACCACAAGGCTCATCTGAGAGGGCTCACTAATACAGTAAAATATTAGCGAACCAAATGCAGTACATCACACAGCGCTGAGTGTTCATTGCTCTGCATCCCCACAGCGACTTCCGCAGCTTTTCGGATCCGCTATGGACTGCGATTACGGCGCGCTCCGAGGGCTCCACGGGCGCAGCCCGAGCGGACAGAGCGCGCACGCCCCGGGATGGCAACCATACAGAACCAACGCCAGAATCAGTTCGGTTGGAAAAATCCTCCGAGATCATCGAGTCCGAACTGGGACCGAACACCACCGTGTCCCCAAGTGCCACGTCCACCCTCTCCTTAAACACCTCCGGGGACGGTGGCTCCACCATCTCTCTGGGCAGCCCATTTCAATATCTAATCACCTTTCCTAAGAAATTCCTGCTAATGTCCAACCCAAACCTCCCCTGGTGCAGCTTGAGGTTATGTCCTCTGGTCCTTCGCTACGCGAGGGTACATGTCGCAGTGAGGCGCGACAGCAGGGTAACTTTCCACACCGTCCCGACCACCAGCTGCCCACTCTACAGCCCGACTACCGCCCCCCCACGTCCCAGCCCGGCCCATCCCCTCACGCCCCGGCCCCGCCCTTTCCCGCCTTTCCCGGCGGTGGGAAGGAGCGCGCACGCGCAGAGCAGCACCCTGCGCGCGCTGCGAGCCCTGGCGGCTGCGCACGCGGCGGTGGCCCCGCCCCGCCGCGTGAGGCGTGCGCGCGCGCGCAGCGGCCGCGGCGGGATGTTCGTGGCGCGCAGCATCGCCGCGGATCACCGCGACCTTATCCACGATGTGTCCTTCGACTTCCACGGGCGCCGCATGGCCACCTGCTCCAGCGACCAGAGCGTCAAGGTCAGCGGGGAGCCGGCGGGCCTGGTGCTGGGCGAGTGTCGCGGCACCGGGCGTGCGCGGCCTACCGGGCTGCGGGTCGGGCCGGGGCGCAGCCGAGGGCTCGGTCCACGGGAGGTCCCGGCGCGGTGTCGGGCTGTGGGGGCGGGAAGCCTTTCGCACACGATGCACATTGTGTTTGTGTGCGACCTGACGTGTGTAAACACGGAAACTCCGCTTCCGACCCAGTGCTGCGGCAGGGAAAACATTCCCGACTGCTGTGCCTGCAGCCGTGCCGCTTGTTTCATTTATTCAGCTGAAAATCTGTATTTATTAAAGAATATTTACGAAAGAAACTACTGTTTCGTAATCTAGTGCCAATAATCTGTACTTAATATGGGAGGAAGGTGAAATGTTCCAGAATGTGCCCTGACAGACTGGGGAAAGTGTAGAATGCTAGAAGCCTTGATTTTGACATTCCTTTAGAGGAAATAAAGTAACATTTTATATTTACTTAAACGAAAAGCTGATTCCCTTTTTTCGTGCATAGTGAGAGGATGGGCAAATATTCGGGAGTCACCTGGATAGACGTAAGAAATCTAATTTGCAGAGAGCAGTCATGTTGGTTATTAAGTGCAGATAAATGGTTGAGAAAGTCTCTTTTTTTCGTAGAAAGCTGTGTCGTATGTAGATTAAGCTTAAGAACAAGGAAGCAGCCCTTTCTCCCTTACCACAGACTAATAAACCAAATAACCAACCGCAATAAAACAGTCCCCGCAGAAAGTAAACCAAAGCCCTGAGAATTTTTGGTGTCAGGTGGTGTCTTTCATTTGGTTATGTTCATGATTTTCTACATAATTTTTCAGTAAAAAACTCGTAAGTATAAAGGTGTATGGGAAATCAGGAGAGGGGAAGGTTCAGCGACCTGCATGTGGTTAAAAATCAAGGCAGAAATCTCAAAACCAAACAAGATCTGTTCCCCCACTACCATGATATATATTTTGCTGTCCTGCTCTGCTTTTGGGATGAATGCTGGGAGCTGCATTAGGGTTTTACAACCAGAGCTGAGCACGTGAGGATGCTGGGGGCTCTAGAATGAAACAGAACTCTTGGATCCAAGTGAATGAAATATTGGGAATTGTAATAAGTTATTTTCTATGTAATTTATTGTTTAAAAAGAGATAGAAGTCCTACAGTAGTGGCTTTTGCAGGCGAAGCCTCTTCTCCTCACTTGTAATAGGGATGTTTTCATGGTTGAGTGAAGTGCAAGTTTGTACTGAACCACGTACAGTGTCCTGGATGAAAATGTTCAGTGGCGTGTGTGTGTGTGTGTGTGTGTGTTTGTTTATATACATATATCTATATGTGAATGGCTGTGTCTTTAAAGTACGAGTCAGTAAGCTTTATTTACAAATTGTATGATTGTATTTTGATTTCTCAATAGGTCTGGGACAAAAGTGAAAATGGAGATTGGCATTGTACTGCCAGCTGGAAGGTTTGTATTTGTAAAACTTACACAGACGTAACTATAGTTCCTCCTTTGTTTTTGGAGAAACATGCTTCATTTCTGCTGCATTTTAGAGTAGAAATGCTTTTGGTTTGATGTAGATTCTGTATGTCTTGTGTGAAATACTTTTTCTTTGCTTTTAAAAAACATCTCTAGTGCCTCTTTCTTGAAGCAGTTGCTAACTTGCAGTCTGCTCTTGTTAGCACCTTGTTATGTTGGCAGACTCTAGTATCAGTAAACATTATCAGTGACTGGTGTTTGGGGAGTAGGAAACAGTACCTTAACTTTTAATTGAATATTTTGTTTTGCATATAGTAAGATTTAAAAAAAATACAAAAGGGGGGAAAATTAAAGGGAAGATGTCTGGCTATTAAATGTTACAGTATCTGACCTCCACTTTTTGTTCTCCAAAACCTTTCTGAGAACTGTGTCATATGAAGGCTCTGCTTCATCTGGATAATTAGTGCATTCAGCTTCTGAATTGTTCTTAAACTTGTATTTGATAGGACCACAATGTATTCATCCTTGTAAATAGCAATGCAAGGGAGGCTTTTGAATTCCCTTTCTCCAAGACAGGAATGTTGACTAGGTATGAAAGAGGAGCTTCATAGTAAAAGACTAATAATGCTCTGCAAGTGCTTTTGAAAAATACAGGCAATCTAGAGGTGAACATGGCTGAAATTTGATTGAGAACAAAGCTTTACTTTTAGCATCAAGACAGAATCATGGTTTGGAATTTAAAGTAGTAATAAAGAATGCTAATTATTAAAAAAATTATAAATAATTACAAGTGAATACACTTGTAATAATTGCGTTTTAAACACTAAGAGCAACAACTTTGCAGTGCTGGTTGGAATCAAGAACTGCGACAGCTGCTGTGTAACTTTGTGTAAGAGAACGTAGGTTTCAAGGAAACAATGTTACTACTTCCTAGAATTCTCTTCTTCAGAAAGTCTTGAAAATACTGGTTCCTTGGCCTAACGCAGTTAAGTTTTCTCCTCTACAGTGTTGTGATGTTATCTTGCAGACACACAGTGGATCAGTGTGGCGTGTGACATGGGCCCATCCTGAATTTGGGCAGGTCCTGGCTTCCTGCTCGTTTGATAGAACAGCAGCTGTATGGGAAGAAATAGTGGGAGAGTCAAACGATAAACTCCGAGGCCAGAGTCACTGGGTGAGGCTTGTTTTCGATAGCTATAAAGTTTCTGATTTTGGCTATCTATTGTTCATTTGTGGCAACATTCCAACACTAAGTATTTTTAAAACATTTGAGGAAAACAGCTAATTGGTTACATTCAGGCCAGTTACTGTCACTATTATGGGTGTTTCATAATAAGATGTTCCCTGGCAAACAACTTGCAGACATGAATTCCCACCTACAGTACAGTTAAAGTTGGGTTTTTCTTTGACAAGATATAATTTCAAATAACACTGGCTGTTCTCGCTTATCTTACAAACAATAGAAAAGTTGGGGGGAGGAATTTTTTTGGTGGAAGATGTAAGCAGTCCAGTGAAATGGTGTTGTCAGGCTTTGGTTAGCCTTCCTTAGAGAATAAATTTTTGATGGAAATTTCTTTGCAGGTCAAGAGGACCACTCTAGTAGACAGTAGGACATCAGTTACAGATGTGAAGTTTGCTCCCAAGCACATGGGTCTTATGTTAGCAACCTGTTCAGCAGATGGAGTTGTAAGGATCTATGAAGCTCCAGATGTGATGAATCTCAGCCAGTGGTCACTGCAGCATGAAATCTCTTGTAAGCTCAGCTGCAGTTGTATTTCTTGGAATCCTTCAAGGTATGTTACTAAAACATTTGCTTTATGACTGTAACAGGAAGGGAAAGACCATTCAAAGCTGAACTGCTTCGATTTCTGTTTGTCCAGAAGCACTTAATGGTTTTCCCTGTGGACACAATGTTGTGTCTTGCTGATCCAGTTACTCTTCTGTTCATTAGCAGTAGTCTGTGCTGAAGGTTCAGAGTACAAGCATTCGCTTTATTGCATGGGATAAGACAAAAGTTGATTTAAAAATTAGAATTCATCTACATTCAGTTTATGTGATTTATCTTCCAAAACCTGAATGAAATATCACTAAATCAATCATTAAAAGCACTGCAAAGAATGCAGATTCTGCCATGAAACTTGTGGTAAATACTAGACTGCAGATGCAGTCTATTATAGAAAGTCAAGTCTTCTCTCTGAGAACATAATTTTAAATTGCTAAATAATATTGTCTAATGGTTTCACTTTAGTGAGTTTATAATGCAGGCTTTTGAAACAACAGAGTGAAGATAGTGGTAACTGTGAATAGCATTTAACTCCTGTTTCTTTGTCATTTTTTCCTTGTGATGTTTTGTGGTGTTTTGTTTTCTCTAGAGATAATGTGTTTGAAATTTAACAAATGGCTTGGTGTACTGTCTCTGGGAGATATTATCCATAAATATTACATATGTGTATGTATAGTGTGTAAATATAACAGTATTTGTTTTCACCTTTTAGCTCTCGAGCACATTCTCCAATGATAGCTGTGGGAAGTGATGACAACAGTCCAAATATACTGGCTAAGGTTCAAATTTATGAATATAACGAAAATACCAGGTATGCTAAATAACAATATATGGTGTTTGTGGGACCATGAAGTTGTTTATAATGTATGACCCTATCATTAGATGTGGAATGGAGTAGTAAATAGTACCTTAATTTTGTCTATGATCAATTGGGTGGGAAAAGAGAGAGAGACTTCAGAATGGTAACTGATGTTAACAGAAATGATATTGATAATTTTATTCTCTGTCAGTGCAGAAATGTCAGTGTTCTTACCAGCATTTTAAAGGGATAGTTGTTGTTTCTGTGTCTACTAAATTCTATGTTTAATTTTGCACAAGGAGTTAACAGTTGAAATTTGATTTGTGTTGCACCAAGCACTGTTTTGTTCAAAGCCACCTTCCAATGATTTTAAAGGTGTGATTTTAATGACAGAAAGCACTGTGAATTGCTTATGCTCTGTCAAATTTCACATTGAGTTCAATAGTTCACAGAACCAGAAGAGGCTGGTAAGTTTGTGCACCACCACTTCCAATTAAATGATAACAGAGAAACTGTGTTTGATTGGGAGTGAGTGATGTGGGAAAGGAGCCCAGAGTGTTCTGTGGATTTTATGCCCAGTTTCAGGCAGTGCTCTCCATGCATTAACAATAAAGTTACTGTAACTTAGAAAATGGAATATGTGTTTATCATATGGCAGAGGAGGCAGGCAGTGGTCTGCTTAAAAGCATGGAAAATTTAGTTACTGAGATGCATAATCCCTTTAAATTTGTGAATGGAATATTTCTTTTTATCTCTTCCAATTGTAGACAAAAATGTTCTTTGTACTTTGTACAATTCTACTCTGTACAATTCTTGCTTTGTTGTATGACTTACAATACTGTAGCATACTATACTTAGTGGGTACTGTATGTGATAGATTCAGTTTCTGAAGAAATCTGCTTGAAATGATTGCTTAAATTTATGTTAAAAATACTTTTATTTTTGCAAGTCTTATCATGCATACTTAACCCTTTTTTCCATCATTTGGGAATTTATATCATTTGCATCACTGGCAATTTTCATGGCATTAAAGGTTAATTTCTTGCACTGTTCAGGAAATATGCAAAGGCAGAAGCTCTGATGACAGTCACAGATGCTGTCCATGATATTGCATTTGCTCCAAATCTGGGAAGATCCTTCCACATCTTGGCTGTAGCAACCAAAGATGTACGAATTTTCACACTAAAACCTCTGAGGTGAGCTTAAGAGGAAGGTAGTTTGGTGTGATGTGATGCATACTATACAATCTTGTTCAAATAGTCTCTGCAAAGCAAAAGTAGTAACTTAATGTATGCAGGATTGTTTTTACCAACCTGATTTTTAAGTTAACAAAATTGTGAGCAAGTCTGTAATTTTGTCTTAATACCTAATCTAATAACAGTTGTTATTAGAAAGATGTAGATCTCTCTGACATCATGTTCAAGCCTAGACCTTTGAACAATTGTGTGCAGAACTGTCACTTTTCTCTTAAACAGGAAAGAATTGACTTCATCAGGAGGGTTAACAAAATTTGAAATTCATATTGTGGCACAGTTTGACAATCACAACTCCCAGGTGTGGCGAGTGAGCTGGAATATTACAGGCACAGTGCTTGCCTCCTCTGGTGATGATGGCTGTGTTAGGCTCTGGAAGGGTAAGGTCACCCACCTGAAACATATTAACTTTATAGTCTGCTGAATATACTTGAGAAATTTTACTCAAAACGTAATTTTAGAGTGAGTGTCCAATTTAGATTTGTGAAAGATAGATATTTTTTCTATATTTCTGTTTAAGAAAAACAAATTTCAGAAATAACTTTATGTTGGAATACTGCATGATTTAGGCTGCTGTGAATAGTTGTTACTGTACCCTGAAATTGTTTCACTAGACTAGACTAGAGCTATGCATGAAGTTACCATTTAAAAAAGTAAGATAGATCTTTTCCTGCTGCTAAACCTAGAAAATCTACATTCAGTCACAATATCCAGGCAAATGGCTTTTTTCTCTTTAGATTTTTAAAAGAAGACAAACAAATACATGTATCACCCCCCCCTCCACAAACCAACCAACCAAAAAACCACCCCCCCCCAAAAAAAAAAAACAACAAAAAACAATAAAACAAAAAACCCAACAAAACCACCACCAAAATTCCCACACAGTAACCCACTGGCAGTTACCTTACACATTCTCATTTGTTCCTCAGTATTGTAACAGTGGAAACGGAATTTTAAATTATGGACAGGCAGAGAATATCAGGCAGCTACAGGGGCAGATTCTTGGCTGTTTGGAATTTATATGTTGGTGTTGAAGTTCAGTTCTGATTCACACCAGGTGTGGGTCAGTTGGAATATATTTGTAAGGAAAGCTGAGCTTCAGACTGGAAACTAACAATTTCTATATATCTGTGTTTGCAGCTAATTACATGGACAACTGGAAGTGTACCGGTATACTGAAAGGTAACGGGAGTCCAGTGAATGGTAGTTCTCAGCAGGGAATTTTTAATGCCTCTCTAGGTTCAGCCAATACAAGTCTGCAGAATTCACTGAATGGCTCATCAGCCAGCAGGTAGGTTAATTGCTAGAGAAACTGATTTTCAGTAAAAAGTATTTTCTCTGAATCGTCTTAATTTCATTTAGCTCTCGCATTTGTTTTACATATTCTTAAAATGCAGTGTCATTTATTGCATGTTACTTCTATAAGCTCTTCTGGTTTTGCTTTGTGGTTTGTCTGCTGTGCCAGTGTTAGGAGGAAAAATGAACAGAACAGTAAGTCATACTGAATCAGTCTGTATAAATAAGCAATGTAAATAACTATTTTCATTTTTAATCCTTTCATATAATTAAAAGCAGTGTTTCTGAAATAGTTTCAAAGGAGAAGCTTCATCCTACTGGTGTGTAACAGCCCTTTTGTTTTAGACACATGTTTAAAATTGAAGCAACAATACTAGCAACAAATTCTGTATTTCTCTGGGAAGGGAAAGGAAGGGAAGGAAGAAAATCTACTTAATAACATATGGTTTCAACAATCAAATGTTAGTGTTAGTTTAGCACTTGGTTTTTGCAGGTGTGTAGCATCAATTGAAGAAAAATTTCGTGTTTTTTTAAAAATTTTCCTCATGTGGCATTCATATTGGAGATAATTTGCCTTAATAATCTTTGTAAGGTTTTTATTCTGTAATAGTTGCTGTTTAGTGGGTAAATTTTACTGCCTCTTCTGAAAAATCATTTTCATTTGTGTACAATGAAATGCAGAAATGTGCTGTATCTGTATGGTGCAGTGTGCACAATCAGCTCTCAGAGTTGTAAGTCCTGTATAAGGATGAGATGTGGCCAGATTCTACAGCAGCAGTTTCCAAGTTTTGTGGCCACGTTTGTTTCAAGTGCCTTGGGATACTTTCGCTTTCCATCCATGTCCACTTATTCATGTAGGGTTTTTTCAGTTTGGAATGCTTATCAGTGAAGTTAGCTTTTGGAGTGTAGCACCAGCCTGCCCCCTTTCCCTTTCAGCCGTCAATCCTGAATGGCAGTTCAAGATCTCTAACCCTGGTGAACAGAGAACAGGCTCCACATTTTCCTCACAAGATAAATGGGAGTGCAAAAGGTGGTAATGGGCCTGGTCCCTACAAGAAAGGGCAGCAGAATGGTGTTTGGTCATGGTTCCAGGTTCTACTTGCAAATGAAATGCAGCCCTGCCTTGGAAGTGGTATATCCAGAGCTGTGTAGCTGTATTTGCTTGGGCTCCTGTGGGGAAATGCAGGCTGTCTTCAGCTCTTTAGCACAGGGTGTGGTTTCACAATCTCCTTATCTGAGGCTGTGCTGCCATTAAGAGTAACTATCCCCACCCCACTAGGTTCTTCTCTTGTCCCTGAACTTGGTGTTAAGCCATTGTCAAACTGAAACTTCTAGCATTATTTCTATTCTCTTCGTTGTCCTGTATTTTGGAAGGCGTTTTGGTTTGGTTTTTAATAAATTATTCTTGCGTTTGATCTGTAACACAGTATTATTTCCAGAATTAAGTCAGTTGCTGTGGAATTTCCAGACATACGGTGTCTTGTCCTAGGATTGAGCCTTATTATAAAACTACACACTTCACTCTATGCTTTCTTTGGTGTGATATTGGCCTGAAGTGTGTAAGCACAGTTGCTAACTTCTGTGTTAGTATTAACCTGCTGATAAAGATTTATGCATTGACATTTGACTAAATAGGTATCCTACACATAACTTATTTTGTCTCTGACTACCTGCTATGTTTTATGTCTATACATTTAAATATTTAAAACAGCTATAACACAGGCAGATCTGGGAAAGATTATAAAAACACTATGGCCCAACTGGATATGTACTCAATAGATTTCAGAACATGTGATTTAGATTGTTAGGAAATAAACCAGCAGGGCTGTATTATTATGTTGATGTAATTGTGTGTCTAGATTTATGATACAATTTCCATTCTCCATTTGTATTATGTCCTTTTTAACAGAAAGCAGAGCTGATACCAAGCTAACTGGAGTAACTTTGGTGTTTTGCTGCTTGTTGCATGCACACAGGAATGGAAAACGAACTCCTTTTTCCCTTCCCCAGCGCCGTTTGACCTCTCCCAAGACACCAGCAGCCTGCTAACTACTAAATGCTGTTCAAAAAGCCTTTTTAAAACACGTTGCGTGCGTTTTTTGTACTAGCCTGCACAGTTTGATACTGATGGAACGCCCAATAGAATAATATTTGGAGAGGCTTCTTGTTTGGAAAAAAATATAAACAACCCACCCAAACCCCCAAACTTCCATCAGAACGTATTTTTGAAAGCTTGTCGAATTAAAAGATAGTTCATGATTAAAACCAAGAATTCTTGTCCTTGATTGGGATGGGAGGAGGGAAACAACCATTACAATAACTTTTGTTAAAATTCTTTTGAGAACCAATTTGTTTTGCATTTCAGAGTGTTCAGCATTTGATTAAGATTCCTAAACATTACAAGGTTGTAACTGCTTTGTAATATATGCAGCTGTTCTAAAGGAGTAAGAAAACTGTTCTGACAATTGTACAGATGATGGCTTTTAGTACTTTGATATTGCTTCATTTATATTCTTTAGTATGACTTCAAATAAATGTTTTGTAAGTACTGTCATACTTCCTTCATCCTAAGAGAAGTACTATTTCTGTTACGTATTTGTACATTCCTATGGTAATAATTACAATTACTTGGAGTGCTTAAATTCTCTAAGCATAGTGTCCTTGAAAAGTGCAAACACTTTAGCCAAACAGAGTTATAAACCAAAATGAAGCTTGTTAATTGTCCCATAATTTCATTAATAAACTGACAGCTGTTCTTTGATGTAAGCCCACAGAACTGTAAACAAGACAGAAAACATAATATAGTTATACTAAAATGCACGAGTGTTACGGGTAAGTTCTAATAAAAGCAGCAGCAAAATGGCATGGAGTGGCATAATTCTGAATCTTGCATTCACCAAGAATCTTGAATTTACGCTGAGGATTTTGCAGAAATATGTAAATAGATACAAACACTGTATTTCATTAAAAGTTATTCTCTGTAAATGTATATCATTTATGTAAAAACTGATGTTTTTACGTCTATTCTAGAAATGCTCTGAGGTTAATCTGAATTATTTGCATATGCAGAAACTGTACTTTGATAATATTTAATGTATATTTTGTGTCACAAAGCATTACTGAAAGCTGTTAAAAAATCACAGAAATTATGGGAAAATGAAAGCCTGTTAATAGCTGTACTACACCTTGACTTCCAAAGCAATTCATTCTTTTGTAAAAATGTGTACTAGGACTATGACTATGGTATTCTTTTCAATGAATTTCAGTGGAAAAGGCTATTATTTTGCTTTAAAGAAGAGTTTCCAGATTTGTCTTGTTTTGAATTACAAGCCTTGATTTCTGCTATTATGTTCTGTTGGTTTTGGCATGGATATACTAAAGCCTTTTTTTTTTTCCAGCATGTCTTTTCTCCCCTTTGGTTCTCCTTGTATTTACTACCTTTCTCTTCTTTTCTTGTTTTGTTTATTTTAATTTTTTGTTTTGTTTTGTTTGTTTTTTTTTGTTTTGGTGTTTTGTTCCTTTCTTAATTGTTTCAGGTATTTCTTTCCCCCTCTGGATTCCCCACGGGCTGGATCAAGATGGTCCAGTCATGCCCAGCTCCTTCCTCCTCCTCCTCTGATAGAACAGTCTTGTGATGCTGACACTGCCAACCTCCAGTATCCTCACCCTCGCAGACGATGTGTATCTCGGCCTCTTAATCTTTTACCTGAGAATGAAGGGGTTTAATATGTTACTTTAAATAAATTCTGAAGGGCCTTATTCTGGTGTTTGTGAATGCTTCCATTTCTGGTTGCCTTTGTATTCCTTCTCTGGTACAGAAGAGTTTTTAAAAAATGTGGGAACTTTATGCATGTCTTGCAAAACAGAAAACATTTAGAACATACTATTTGTGTATCAAAGACCATTTTAATTTGTACCCTTTGAATTTTGGCAACATATATAAACAGTATTAGCCACAAGCTCTTTATGGAGTAGCTGACTTCAATGTGCCTGTCCTTTTTTTTTTCTTCCCCTCCATTTGGAAATCAGTTTAGTATGGTCTTTAGTTTTTTCTTTTTGTATACTGCGTTCACATGTGAAGCACATTCTCAAAATCAGACATGCCTTTAAGACACTTGTGAGCGAAGAATGAATTTGGATCATCTTGTTAAAGAAACAAAACCATTCCTGTGTATACTGCAGCAAAATAATTGGAAGTGCTTGGGTTTTTCCATCTTACTGTATAAATACTTAAATTTTATAATGGTGGTTGACTAATAAACTTGTTCTGAAAGGTCTGTATTTGTATGCTTTTCCTTTATAATAAGCTTTTTTCTTTTTTAATAGGTTCTTGATGAAAGTGGTTTTTTGATTCAGGTGTCCACTCTCCTAGCTCTGCTTTTGTGCCATTCTTGATGTGCAGCTGCACATTCCTGGTCTGTGCCACAAGCTGTGCTCTGACTTTTCCTGTGGATGTGCTGAGGGTCTGTGGAAACTGTTAGAGCTCTTGGGTTTCACGTTACCTCTCAATTCCTTTCCAGTGAATGAATTAAATCAGGACATTTTGAAGAAAGAGTGCTGGCTTGAAAAATGTCAAATGTCTTTTCTGATGTATCAGTACAGGAACATCAGCTGTGCTGTAGATCAGCGTGTTGGCACTGACTCAGACTGGTCCAAGACAGGCAGGGAGGTGAGAATGCTGGACAAAGAATGCATGGTATTGCCCAGGAGTAGCATTACTGCACAAGATGGGATTGCTGAGTTTGTTGGGCAGATCTGGCAGGAGGAAGGAAGGAGGAGGCCTTTGTGTAGCAGAAACGTGAACTGTAATGGTGTATTTCAATGTGCTTCAAAATGGACTTTGCCTGTTTCCTAGTGAACTAGACCACTATGATGAGGTAAGGGAGAGCGCAACTTGTATTTTTCCAAAGTGACAAGTTCCTGTGAGTTTTACTTGTATTCTTGTATTCATTTGCTCAAATCCACCACATTTGTTTCTTTATTTCTCTCTGAGGAATCGAGTTTTAATTTAAAATCCCATGAGGTACACTGGTGTTAGTATATGCTTGCTGAACGTGTGTGGAGGGAGGTTGCTGATACTTTCCAGCCAACAGGAACACAAATACGGAAGAAAAAAAGTTTTATGCCTTTACCAGAAAAAGTTAACACAAAACCATGCCAACTTTGTATGCTAATCAGAAATGTTATATGATTAAAAGATAATGCTTAAATGGTGGATGGAAAGTAGCATTCCTCTGAGGGAGAATGAATAATTAAAAAAAAAAAACTGTAATTAAAAAAAATCAACACTATTATACTGGGAAACATTCCTAAGCCACAACAAACTGTTTCTGGGTATGCAAGCATCAGAACGTAAGTTTGAAGTGTTTAAGCCATTTGCAGAATTCCTGTCTTAACCTTGAAGAGGTCACAGATTAACCAGTTAAAGTAATGACAATTTTTTGCAGCTTCTAGTAGTGCATTGTTAGTAGTTTATTCAGCGTGGCCACATTATTTTCCTCTGTGATGAACATGTGTTATTATTAGATATCCTAATTCCAGTCACACTTCTTACTAATGGAAATATGCTGTAAGTTTCAGTGCAAACAAGTTGTGGTAGAACACAGTGGCCAAATACTTTAACCTCAGCAACTGAACTCAGGTTGGTTTTATGGCTGATGCCTGCCTTACCCCCTGCCTGCTATTTTGTATTGGCCTCTCTCCAAACCATGACCCTTCGATCCACATCCCTGGCTTTCCCCCTCTGCTTCCTCAAACTCATGCTTTCCTCTGTTCCCTTAACTTAAGCCTGTGAATTGTACTTCTGTGCAGGACCTGGACCCTTGGACCTAGGCAGCAGAACTCCAGGAGGGAAGATTATAGGAGGGCTTTGAAAGGGATAATTACAGCAGGTACTCACAATATTTTAAATTTATCCAGCACTTTTAAAGGCTGCGCTCCTTTTTCTTCTGAAAGACTAGCCCTTCTACTGCTTCTGTGCTTGGACCACATCTCAATTTGAACTGCCAGGATTAGAAGTTTTTGGATCTTGTAGAAGCCATGGGATGGCTTTAGTGGTTTTGTTTTTCTTTAGTTTTATATGTGTGTGTGGTTTGTGTCTGTGGTGGTTTTGCTTTTGTTGTTTGCTCTTGTTTTGAACATATTTGAACCAGTATGAATTTCTGATTATAACAAATGTGGATTTTCACTCTCAGATTTTTGCACTCTTCATACCAGGAATACAACTTTAGAAATGCATTGTGAAAACGTCCTGGACAGCACCGAATTTGATGTAGATCTAAAGTTCTCATGTGCGCATTCACACACACAAACTCATGTTTGGAAGGCACCTACTCACATCCTCTGCTTAAAAAAAAAGTGACATGTACGCTTCGGCATGCAAATAAAATTTTCCAAGTTCTATACACAAACTAGAACACAATGAGTTCCACCTCAACATGAGAAAGAACTTTACGCTGAGGGGGCAGGGCCCTGGGACAGGCTGCCCAGGGAGGTCGCGGAGTCTCCATATCTGGAGAGATTCAAACCCCAACGGGAGTGAGCCACCTGTTCTAGGTGACCCTGCTTGGGAGTGGGCGGTGGGACTGGACGATCTCCAGAGGTTCCTTCCAACCCCAACGATTCTGTTTCTCAGCCTCATCTAACTGATTTGGATGGCAAAAACGGGACAGAAAACAAAGCCTGGAATATAAACAACGTCGCATGAGTTAATCCGAATGAAGCTTTTTTTTTTTTTTTTTTTTTTTTTTTTTTTTTTTTTTTTTTTTTTTTTTTTCAATTTTATGTTGGACGGCGAACAGCAGGGTCGGGCGGGATGTTCAGCGGCCCTTTCACTGGAAGAGCTACTCACTGGTAGGGGGATCCAAGCCTGGCCGGCCTGAAAGCAAATACCCGAGACAAAACACATCGATGACATCATCTCCTTCCCCACACCGCGCACGGCCCCCCGTGCCCGTGCCCATTCCCTCGGGAAACGCCCACCCTCCGTTCCCGCCTAACGGCTGCCGGGACGCCGCCGGGGGCGGGGCTGGGCGGTGCCGCGCGCGCATCGCCCAATCACCGTCCCCGCCACCCCGTCCCAAACTTTCTCCCTCCGCACCTCCCGCCGCGGGCCGTGCCCGCCAATCGCCGGCTCCGTTTGGGGCGGTGCCATTGGCTGCGCCGGAGGGATCGCCAAAGTTTGGGAGGTGAGAGCGGCGCCGCCGCGCACGCGCTTCTGGCTGCACGGGGGGCGGGTTGCTCGCGCGGCCGTTTCCGTTGCGCGCCAGGGGAGCGAGCTGTGCCCGCCCGCCCGGCCGCTGGGGGGCGCTGCGGCGGCTGCGCGGGGTGGATCCTGAGTTTTGGCGGTCGGTCCATCTGTTCGCCGGCCCGTCTACTGCTCCTGGGACTCTCGGGAAGGGTACAGTCCATCTCATCCTCCTGTTTGGGCAAAAAGGCGGTCGCCGACATCCAGCCGGTCCCTCGTCGCCCAACTGCGCGGCGGAGCGTGGCCGGTGAGCGCCGGAGCGTTCCCGCCGCGGCCCGTGGTCGCACAGAGTTGATGTCGCCTCAGGTGCTCCCTGGAGGGGCCGCGTAGGGAGGAAGGCAGGCTCGGACTGCCTGGGTCTGGGCGGCTTTAAAGGCTAAATATAGGCTGGCACATCTCGCAGCGGCGCTTCTGTGACTCGCAGGAGCTCCGCTCTTTTTACGCGCTCCAAGAGGGCTGTAAAAGTATGTCCCCCAAAAATCTCGGTGGGAGAGCACTGGGAATGGTTCTTAAGACGTTTGTGGATAAAGCGGGGTGATTGCCCAGGGATACTGGCAGTGATATATGAGTAAAGTGCGTTGCCTTGTGTAAGTGTGAAGCTGTTTGGATCCTGCTTGCAGATGCTGCCCGACCGGGGCTGATGGTGTTGCCGGGCCGAGTGCTGTTCCAGGCAGCGTGCGCTGGATGATGGAAGAGTTCAGGAATATCGCCGACGAGACGTTCCCCAGCTACTTGGGCCATTCCTTGAACAGCAGCGCGAGTGTCGTCTTTGAGAATGTCACCGTCTCCTCCAACCCGGGATTACCTGTGGCGGCCTCCACTGTTGCCAGGAGTCAAGCGGGCAGTGACAACAGGTGAGGGTCTCAGGAAGTGCCACTCAGTAATTTAAAAAAAACGGTTGAAGCATTTAACTCTAGAGAGCAAAAATTAATTTCACCGATTACTTGGTCGGTGATAAATTTGACTGTTTACCAATCGGTATCTAGTAATCAGCAAACATAAGGTTGTCTGTATTACCATTATAAAATTTGCATTTGATTTGTAACTAGTACAATACTTAACATTTTAAAAAAATTTCCTTAAAAAGTAATTTAATTTTGAGACTGTAACAGTCAAGCCTCTTTTAACTCAGCTCTTCAGCTTACTCTACTCAAGTTTGAAGTTGTGTAGAGAATAATACATTTTTACATAACTGTTCACTGAACTTACCTGAATCTGGCTCCTTTTAGAAAGTGTAAGAGCTAGTGTTATGTGTAAGAATTAAAACTTGCTCAGCAAGGAGTTTGAAGAGAGTTTGAAAAGAGTTTGAAGCCTTTGCACTTAACTGCTGTCCTGTTATTTAACAACAAGTAAGATGAGACTTTAATACCCTGTCTTTCCAGAAGGACACCACTAGCCACTAAAAATTGTAATGTGGTGTTTCTTTAAAGGGCTACAGAAGACTGGAGAGGAGTGTTCAGGTTACATGTCTGTATCTGTAAATACAGATTAGCTAAAATATTGCAATAAGTTAACTTACAGGAAATAAGTAGTCATCAGTATGAGTTTTTTTCCCGAATTCTTTGGAAAACAGGAGCAGTGCATATTAGAATGACTCTGACGTGTGTTTTTAACCTCACATTTACAGGCCTCCTGATAATTTTGCATCCTATTTGGAAGGGAAACATTCACCTCTGTCAGGATCTCCTCGCAGCGGTCAGTCATGTCCTGAGCCAGTGGAAAGATTTGCTCTCTCCTTTCGTGATGACATGTAAGTGAGGTGGTTAGGATCTAATTCTGCCCTCAAATGCAGATACCAGTGAGTTAGTATGTAGATTTATATGTACTATATAGCCAATTATGGGCTACTTCAGAAATGAGTTGCAGAGTTGCAAACAGCAGCTTTTACTGCTGGCCTGCAGTAACTGGAGAGCTCAGCTGTGCATTGGCCTGTTACCTTACAATGTTTGGCAGCCTGGGCAGCTTTTCCTGCAAAAACATCTCCTCCGTGTTTTCTGAAGAAGAATAGTGCTCCATGTGGAAGCACCTCTACACTGATTGATGCCACTTAGCCTGTGCAGGCCTACATGAGCAGCATTCTGCTGTTTGGTTGACTAATTGGACTTCATGTACATGACAGGAATGAATCTTCAGAAGGGATGTTTTCTAGACTGTGAGGTTTGGTTTTGTTTTGTTGTCACACTAATTAAAAATGTCCTAAGCATGATTATTTAATTGACTTACTTGAATGTGGCCTATATTTACCTAGTTTGCTTTACATAATCTAGAATTAAGCTGATGTTTCTGTTTCACGTCATGTGTGTGAATAGCATTTTGCACTGATATAAATATGTTTTGAGTAAGTATCAAGCAGTTTGCATACAGAAAGGAGCAACAGTTTCTATTACATTTGCCTTCCTTTTAGCCTCAGTGACTGGTATTTTTTAGGAAATAATTAGTGTTAGTGATACACTTGAGAAAGCATTGCTGAGTGATGGCAGTGTTGGAAGCTGTTGCACAGGTTATTGTAACCAAGGCCAAACATGCTCCTGTTGTGACAGAAACTGCTCTGTGTGCCTTTCTCACTGATAAAATTGCACTCTAGGCAGTATGTCCCTATCAAAACAGAGAATGTAAGATTTGAGAGGGAGTCAGTGTCTTGATAGTACTCAAGTAAGGAAACAAAACACAGAACATAAAATAGTTGTGTTTTAGACTTTCAAATGTTAGTTTCATTTATTTATCTAAAATATTGAAGCAAAAGTATGAAATTTTAACATCTGGCATGGTTAATAAGCCTACGTGGATGTTCTGTAAAATCAGAAGTGAAGCATAACTTTCCTGCATAATTATAAAAGCTGTTCTTTAACTACATGCAATTTCAGTAACTCACGTTCTTTATAATTTGGTCCCTTATTCAGTGTAACAAAAGGCTTGGTGATATTGCGGACTTGGCCAATTCTGGTCTGGTGTTTGACTTGGTCTCAAATGGATCATGGAACTTGGCCAGAATAGACCCTTTTGTCCTTATACTTCTCCGTCTTAACGGAAATGAAAGAGAGGAACAAATAGGTAGAGAGGCATATTTTGTAAGAAATTTCACTATTTGTTTCACAGTTTAGATTGTGACACTGAAGTCCTTGTAATTTTGATATGTATTCTTTTATTGTAAAATGACAGGCCTCTAGAATCTATCCTTTATTGGAAACAACTGACTGAGATAAAGCAGTTGGAGAATTTATCAAATATTTGTCACAGGAGATGATATGGTCTGTGTATCTCACTGATTTTTCATTGAAATAATTCTCTTTGTAGGGAAATTGCTACAAAAATTGAAGAGCCCCAGCCACCTTGTGTTAATTTGAAAGAATCCCACTCAATATATGGAGAGCAAGCTCAGAATGTCCTTGAACATTCAAATCGTGGTCAAGGTATCTTACGTGAAGTTTTGCCACTTGAGCACTTGGAAGGTATTACATTTTGAGGAAAATTGTGTATTTATTGTCACTATACTTAGCTTTTTATGCTACAGATGTCTTCTTTTGATCTTTTCACTGTTTTGTGGCAGACTATAAATGGGTTTTGAAAAAAAAATCTCTTGGATTTGAGCAAACTGGAAATAGAAAAAGCTTGTGGTTGACATGTTCTTGGACTTCTCAAAGTACAAAGCTCTACAGCAAGTTGGTGAAAATAATGTTTGCTATATAATATCTTAAATAGAATGCCAGTAGTAATCTGACCTAGTTTCAGGAACTTTGTGGAAGAAGTGTATGTAGCTTGTTCTCTACCCCTTCTATTTCAGGAAGTGTAAAGGTGCAAGGTTGTGTTTTTAACTAGCATCTCTTCTCTTGCCCTATTCCAACCTGTAATAGATGGCTTTAATTGGAAGCATACTCTTCTAATGAGGTTATGCATGAAAAAATAGTTTTGAATACTTGCTGTGAAAACTATATTTTTTCTGAAGTCTGGGTAGAGTAGTGGGAGCAAAAGAGTATTCCCAAACTTATTTTAATAGCACAGCTATTGATATTAAGCTTGTCTGGGGTTTTTGCTCATGTCAGTTCTGTGAATAAATTCTACTTGTCCATTAAAATTCAGTAAATACAGTTAGTAAATGCATGCTTTTAGATGTTATCCTTTTCCAAACTTTGAGTATTTGTATAGGTTTTTGTGAGGTATAAATAATTTTGACAGATAACATGTTCAATTAGAAAGTACTGTAACCTGTAATATAGGTAGATCCTTGTAAAAACCCACTTCTAACAGGGATGTGTTAGGTTCAGTGATTTGATAATGTAGTCTTGAGGAAGTGGCAGTAACTGGCAACAAAATGATGATGCTTTGCGAAGCTGAGACTGCCCAGTGTTTGGACTTGATAGTCGCCAGTCAGATTTAGTTACTTGATTTTAACTTGGAAATTGTTGTTTGGAAATTCTTTTAGTCACATCTATTACTGAAGAATTACAAACTTTTTATTTTTTTTTTCTAAAATCTGTGTGTGCAAGTTTAAACTGTTCTGTCATGTGGGACTTGAAACTGGATTATGTGTGGATATAACACACAGACAAGTGGAAGCTGCTTAAAATGATCCAAAACAAGGTGAAATGCAACAGTGGAACAGAACACTTGTTCCTCCTTCTGCTAATGCAAACTGGGACACTACTTTCATGTACTGCCTTGTGGAAATCCTTAAAGCAGTCAATATATTTTGTCATTTTTAGAGTTCTAACCCTGATGAAGCTCTGCCTTTTTAACAAGATCCTTTACATTATTGTCATAAGAACATACAAGGTTTAGTGTTGTGGTAATCTGTATGTTTGGGTTACTTCTATGGTGTACGCCAAGCCCTTCCAGAGGCTCAATTTAACCTTGGAGAATAGTCAGCTCTTGTTATGTTCTCGTGTTGTACTACTAAAATACTGCTAACACCACTTTGTTTCAGGTTTGCCAACTGGAATAGATTTTCTCCCAGACATTAAGAACAGCAAGGTAAAAGCTTTTCCAAATACAGTGAAATTAAATGTTTTCTAACATTAATCTTCTGATAGACTTAATTCTGTGAGAGGAGGAGGGAAGGAATGGTGTTTATTGTCTTACATTGTGTATACCTTAAGTTTATAAAGGTGCTGATATGACTCACTTTGCCTTCATTTTGCAGATCACTTAATTAGCACTGCGATTAGCACTAATCTTCCTCAGTTTTGAAAGTTATTGTTTGCTCCCAGCCTCCGCTGTCTTGTAGTTCTTTGTCAGTGTAAGGACCTTGCATTTTATCCCAGTTGTAGTCTATCTTAGTGAAGCATCTTTTGAGGATTTTTTTGTAGTGCTTTTGGAAGTTGGAGTAGACAATCCAGAGCTAGCAAATCAACTGCCGGTATTGACAGGTAGAGTTATGCTTCACCCATTTTTATCTACTGTGTAAGAGATGCTAACAGTTTTGGGCACAGAGATACAATGCAGACAGGAATGGGAGGTCTCCTGTTCCTTATAGAAAACACATATCAGGCTGCAGCCAAATGCTGTCCAATACATGCTCCTTAATGTGTCAGCTATTATTTTCATTTAGTTTTCTGTAATTTGATTTTTGTAGGAGCCACAGTGGTCAGTGAGTTGCAGTTGAATGCTTGCATTTTCCTTTCAAATTCTTTACTTTCTGAACTTGGAAATTTTTTGCTTGGACATTTGTGTGTCAAAGATGATCTGTTCATCACAAAGAATGTGAGACTAAGCCCATACCAGACATAACATCATTGATTTTTTAAAAATCATTCAGCTATAGAGAAGATAGAGTATTTGGTGTTAGCTAGACTCAGCTGAAATATTACTTTTTGAATAAATCAGTATGCTCATTTGGAGAAATTTCCAACAAAGATTGGATCCATATGTACAGTTTCTGAAGAAGCTCTGTTTTAACAGCATAGGAAACTATTGAGTGATGTCTTTGTACATTTAAGTTGGGATTGCAGCTCAATGAATGATGGAGGACAGTTTTTTCAAGTGTAAACTCTTTAATGCAACATTTCACTTATTTTGAGGTCTCTTAAGTTTGGTGTCCTTCAGATGCTTTTTTTGCTCTTCCCTTTTTCTGATTCCTGTTTTGCATGCATCCATTCTGAAAGCTAGCAGGCAAAGGTGCACTGGTACTAGAGTGTTTCCTGGGATAAGTAAAAAAAGTGCATGCGGAGTTTGGCAATATTAATTGACCTCATTAATTGTTTTTTTGTTAACCGAATTCATACAATAGTTAGTAATTTCTACAAACAGTTCTTTATGGGTGCTTTTCACAGGTTGGTCCATCTGAGCCTTCTGAAAAGCTGATGGATGGTGCTATGTCAAGTGTTCATCTTAGCAGTAGCCTTTCAAGTTTTTTGGAGAATGAGAAACTCTCATCTCTTCTAAGCTCAGACAAAGATTCCACTGGTAGGTGTGTTTATAACTCTTGGTAGCTGAGTCTGTAATTCTGACTCAATGTTATTGCATACTTAAGAAAAAAAGTTCTGTTTAACTTAAGTATTTAATATGAGATTGTGTTTGATAAAAAAGTAGTATAACAATGTTAAAGAAAACTGTTCTTTGGAAAACTGACTATTTCTAAGTTGTAACAGGAGTGGGCAGTTATGGAATTTGTCAGATAAGATCACAGTTGGAATTTTAATCTAAAAAATTAAACAACAGTACTCAGTTACTGTGAATCAAAGATATAGGTGGCAACATGGGCATTGACTTAATAAAGTGGTAACTCTACCTACATTATCAGTTCAGGTTAGTAGGGGTGAAATTCTGTGGTGAAGAGCACACCCATGCAGTTAGAAAGGACTTTTACTTGAGTCTAAGTTCGGCTCTCTTTAGATGCTGCATGTGTGGGCTGACATCCAAGTTGGAAGTCTAGTTTACCTGCAGGGATAAAGGTGAGAGCATGAGTTCGGTATCACTAAGAGTTTTTAACTTTTTGTGCCCTTCCAGTAGCTGCTGCAGAAGGACAAACGTACTGTCCTTCATGAATGCAGCTGACTTTGCCCGTGACATGAAGGATGACAGGGCACATTCTTGAATGTAGCAATGACGAAGGCAGAGTGATCAATAGTTTACTGTTATGAGATTAAGTACCCCTGCTGTAAAGTAGGGCTGCTATTTCTCCCATGGTATTTACATATGTCATGACTGGCTTTTGAGGTTGTTTTGTTCTTTCTTGTTGCATAACTTCACTTGAGAGTTAAGCATATAAGAATTAAGTTAATAATTTACTGAGTAGAAATACTGGGGTTTTTTTGTTGTTGTTGTTGTTGTTTGTTTTTGTTTTTGTTTTTTTTTTTCGCTCAAGTGGATGAAGTTACTTTTAATTGTCCTCTGAGGAGTTGGTAGCTGTTGGCTGGAAATATTTGCCTGTTCAGGGTTCCAGTACTGGTGAAGCTAACTGGTCTTTTTATTTTTATCCTGCAATTCAGTATTCAGTGTAAATTATGGAATTGTTTTGATGGGATTCGATAAAATATCTGTTAAAAGTGAAAAGGATATTTTCTTCTCTTTTCATAGATGATGATATTGATGATGAAGAATTCTTTGATAACCAGCTAGAAGCGTATTTTGAGCAGCTGATACAACCAGAAATAAGAAGAGACACCAGCCTGCAGAAACTCTCAGAATGCTGTGCAAAACTGAAGCTTTCTGAAAATGTCTTATTACAAGTATGTTTAAAGTTCAAAGCTCAGCATGCCCAATGGCTCTTAAACATTTTAAAACTTTCAGTGATTATATTTGTTGGTATTCTTAAACAGAGTTAGTTTTAACTGCTTTTGTCGTTTCATTTTTTTGTTTCCATAGCTATTAAAGCAACATGCTGGCACTTCTTTTTTATCATACAACGAGTTTATAAATAATCTTTTTAATCACTTTTTTTTTTCATCTTGGATAGCAGTGTCCAAGGTGTTACTAAGTGTATAGCAACACGGAGGCTTGTCTTTCCAGGAGAGTCAATAATTCTCTTAAGTAATTGTTAAATGTGTGGAAGTTAAATGTAGGGCAGCAACAGGCTGGCTTGTGGTTTGCCTTTGAGCAACAGTTAGCTCCATTCCAAACAGGTTGCCAGGGATTAAGTGCTTTCTGTTTTCTTGGCTTTGCAACAATCGATGTGACCCTGGCAGTCTCATGCTTGACCAGAGTGGAAAAGTGTGGTTGATTTAAACAGTTAAACTGCAGCTTCTGAAATTTCTGAAGTTTCCAAGATGTGTGGGGAGTGATGTTAACCCTGTACAAGTAGTCTGGACAGGCTGCAATTTGTTACAGCAGTGCATGAAGGAAGTGGTAAGTGGTTTTAAGAATGAGAATAACAGAACTCTGCTCTCAGGGCTTCTCTGTGCAAGATGTCCCTGCTTCATTGCCTTGTAGATAGAGAGTAGCGTAGGTACAAAGGGCTCTGAGTCTGATTTGGAGCCCTCATCCGACAATGGGTCAGCCAGAAAGGAAAGGACAATAACAGAGTACCCATGTTAAAGTGAATGAGAGGATGCAGTAGGAATAAGGAGGGAACTTCCCATCTTCTTACTCTGCATGCCCTTGCAGGAACATCCATGGATTGGCATAGCCAGGAACTTGGTGGTAGAGGCTAACTAGAGGTGCTGGCTACGGCAGTGTCATATGAGTGAACAAAGTATCATTAATCTCTTTACTACTAGAGAATTTTTTAACATTCTAAAAGGCTCTTGTTTTGTTTGTTTGTTTTTTCTTTTGTATATCTATTCTAGTGGAACCTAAATATTTTGTATTTTTTATTTAAAGAAGAACTTTCAGGATTCTGCTAGTTATGGGGCTGTGGCTGGAATAGACTCTGGAAATGCTAGTGATGAAGATTCACAAAATGAAGGGATAACTGGCTGTCCTGTGCAAAGAGAAATGCTGCCCAGAGCGGTACAGCAAATGGTATGGAATTGCCATTTAAATTCCTGTTACTCGTGTAGAGTAAGACTGTAGTAGTGATGCCTTGGGATGATGGCAGTGTGTTTGAAAACTTGTCAGATCTTTAGCTGACCACCCAACCTTCCTTTACAAAAAAATAATACCACTTTTTTTTAGATTTTAGATGTGTTTTTCAAGCATAGTCAGCTTAGACTATTTTGCATCAAGAACTTTTAGTATATGCAGTTAAAAACTGTCCTTCTGACACTTCAAATGATTATTATTTTCAAAGAATTCCATGACTGCTGGGGATGTGCTGGATTCCTGCACACCTGCTGAGCTGCGCTTAGATTCTCGGTATCTCCAGTGCATGGACAACCATAAAGCTGATGTCTCAGATGTCCTTCCAAAGCAAGAAGCAGAGTCCTCTGTCTGTCAGGCTGCTCCTTCTGATGCAGAAGTGCTGCACACAGCAAGAGCATTTTCGGGACATGGCACCACTCCAGAAGTTCGTAGTGCAAATGCTCCTCAGGCAGATGCAACTCAATGTAAAGCTGGTCCTCGTGATACTTACCTGTCTCCAGCTGGGGACAGCTGTGAGAACTTAAGTTTAGCTACAGCAGACAAAGGTAGGAGGCTTTACATACAGCCTATCTTTATATTAAATCTAAGTCTATGCAATTGTGACCATAATCTGTTGCATGGAAAAAGAAATAAAATTGTAAGCTAGGCATTTTTATTTAGTTGCAGGAGTTGGTAGTAAAAACCAATGTAGCATGAATTAAGTCTGACTTGATTGTTTTATGTTGCAGTTAACTTACTTATTTGCTGATGAACTGAGTTTAAGCTTGCACTTGCAGCAACCTGAGCTTGCAGGAACTTTTGTCATATCCCTTTTTATTTTAATCCATAATGTAGCATTTGATGTATCTTTTAGGTGATTTACCACACAGCATTGTCTATCAAAATGAGGAGGGCAAATGGGTGACTGATCTTGCATATTACACTGCATTTGATGAACAACAAGATTTAAATATGTATGAAGACATTGAAAGAAATGAGGAGTTCATTACTGGCTGTATGTAATCATCATTTTTAGTTCACTGTTGTTGTCTGTAATGTTAAGTAAATGTTCTTTCCCCTTTTTTTTCACTTCAGCAAATCAGTATTTGGTGTTGCAAAGCCTCCAGGTTTTGGATACTACAAATTATTTGAAAGCTGTTGCTGACAGTAGTCTGTAGTGATACTATATCATCATTTATAGTTCATAGCTTCTTTGTGTTTCCTACTCTTCCCATGAGGAGTGTTTTAAAACAACACAAAAAACATTCTAACATTTGCCTTTGGTACCTATTGTATGAGCTGAAGCAATTCCTCTCACTTCCACAGTTTTTCCTTTGGACTTTAATGATTGTCATCTTTTCTTGCAAGAAAAGGAGAAGAAGAGTAATTTTGTGTTGCATGATGATTATAAGAGAGGAAATAATTATCAATGAGGAATTACTACAAAATCAAATAGAATGTGAATACAGTGTCAAAATATGAGAGACTTGAAAGTGTTGAATTGGCTAGCTGCTGATTTTTTTGTGAAGTCCCTTGGGAATGTCTTGATGCTGAAAAATGGTACTGGTACTGAAAAATTTTGGAGCTTATTGAGGGACTTTGTGACTCTCATCTTCCCTTGAATTCCAGGCTTTTTGAACCTCTGTTTACTTAAAAAGTTGTTTATTATCCTTAAGCTATGGCAGACTGATGAGAGCCTGTATATTTGTCATACAGGCTTGGATAATACACATGTAGTGCTACAGACAAATTGATTCCTTAGCACCAAAATGTCATCTGCTCATCTGTTTCATAAGAGATTCAAGCAATGTGTGTGCAACAGCATTTCTCCTAATCTCTTCTAGTTTCTAAAGCTGACATCTAGATGAGCTAATGTATTCTCAAGATGTCCATGGTCCACTCACGGTTCTTCTTTGTTTCCAAGTGAATGCTGTCTAACATTGTTTATTTTGAATGAGTGATCAAACAGGGTTGACTGGTTGAAATAATGTTTTTCAACACTGCAGTGATTTTCTGATGGTTCAAGTAAATATCACATCATTTGGGAGACACATTGCCATTTACTATGTCAGTAACCTAGAACGCTTCCATGATTTTGCAAAAGCCATTATATTTCAGACACTTTCTGGATCTTAGAATTGAGTTTTTGAGTGATTAGAATATTTGACTGTTGTAAATTTTTCCAATGCTAGTTAGGTTTTTTCCACCTGATAGATTTTTAAACATTTCTGCTTTCAAGTCAACAGGCTTACCTCTTTGCATGGTAGATGATAACACACTGACAGATTCCGTGTGATTGGTGTTTTTCTGGCTGCTAGTCTGCTTGTCTGTCTGCAGTGGTGTTTGACAGCTGAAGAAGTTTTGTGTGTAAGGACAGAAAGGACATACTACATCTGATTCTTTGGAGTCTCATTTATGACATGTTTCTCTGTCAGCAAACTGCACACAGTGTGTTCTTGTATGGGACAGTGCAGGAGTGCTCCCTTGGCAGTGTTACATTCAGTTATATTCAACTCTCAGTCAGTAGCATTTCTTTATCTTCTATATGAGCCCTACAGCCTCCAGAGACTTTCTGAACCACCCAACAATGTGTCATTGATAGTGCCAGGTTGCCTTTAGGAGATGAGCTTGGATTGTTCAATAAAGATTCTAACTTCGTTTCTTTCCTCAGAGTATGTATTGCAACTTTCCATGAGTAATTTTATGGACGACAGCTGTATTCACCTTACCAGTTTGCATCTGTTATCGGCTTCTGCCCTGTGCCCTCTATGCCTAGGGATGCTCTGTGTTCAAGGCCATGTATTTTTGAAGTTTTGATAAGCTTAATGATACGTTAACAATGCAATCAGGTGGTAGAGTAGTATCTCTTGACCAGTTTTTTGCAACATTTTGGTGAAGAGATTTTAAAGTGTTAGTTGTTCTGTAGATGGTAATTGTGAAAATAGTACTGGCATTTGAATTGAAAAGTAAGATTGAGTTATTTGTTAATGTAAATTAACCCATTTTAATTTGCATGGGTTTTTCGTGAACTGGTACAAGCCAGTATCTTTGCTTTGGTCCAATTCAAAGGTACCACCTCAATGGAAAAAATTTTCAACCCCAAATATAGTACAGATTTGATCTGAGTTAGCCATGTGATGCTTGGTTCTAGCTAGTATCATAATCTATATCATGATAATCATAACCATAATCTTGGTGTCATAACCTATAAAAAGTTACAGTTTAGCTTGAGGCTAAGGCTGTTAGAAACTTTCTTTATGGACCATTAAATGCTGATTTGACTTTGGCTTCTAAAGATCCAGCAAGTACTCCTTTAAAACTAATTTCATATAACTTTTCTCACCAATAAGTGATTGAGTAACTCCTAGTGTGTCTGTCAGACTATCTCAGGTCTAGAATTCTATATGCAATAACTTTCCATCAAATTCTATGTGCAATAACTTTCCATCAAATTGAGTTTAATGATGACAAAGAGTGATGATAGTACTTAGGAACTTTTGTCTTATTTTAATAAATGTTCTCTTTGGTTTTAAGCTCAAGCAGCAGCTATGATTGCACAAGATGAGGAAGAATTTGAGAAAGCACACAGACTTGTGCAGGTAACTAATAACCTCAATGTAAACAAAATAGTTTTCTAATTTATTTACAAGTTGCAACTTCTGAAACCTCTTTGTCTGCAGGCAGGAAAGGTAGGCAGTCCAAATGCATCTGAATTGGCAAATACTTCGTGGAAATCTGCTAATAGCTTCCTTCTGCAGAGAACATCTGATCTTCATAAAGATGCCAGCTATTTACGCTTGTCTTTGGGGGAGTTCTTTGGTCAGAGATCAGAAGCTCTTGGATGTCTGGGTGGAGGCAGTGATGTGAAACGGGTAGGTATCTAAATGTGAATATTGAGAAACAAGGAAAAGACAAGACAAGCAACAACTAGCACTAGTTTTGTTATTTTGTAATGAGTTCTAAGTTCCTTTAGGAAGGAAATTCTCTGTGTGCAACAGGTGTGGGTTGACTAGTTTCCTACTGGAATTTTTGATGTGAAGTGCTTGCTGCTGTTATGGGTGAATGTTGATCTTCACCTTTTGGTCAGGAAATAATTATATGTAGGATTAGAGGGAGAAGGGTACACCATTTACAGGAGGTATGTTGGAGGTCCCAGCAAATTATCTACACAGTTGAGTGAAGTGCTGCTTCAAGGGTATTTGAACAGTGAGGGCATCTCTGAATGGCTATGGATAGTTGATGTGCTATCTGGGCAATGCCCAACTTCAGTAAAATTGTAATTATCTAGATTCTGACTTACCAACATCTGGATACTTCTTGCATCTGTTGGATACCTGGTACTTCTCTCTTCTGCTCTTGGTAGACAGGATCCCATCTGTGTTTCAGACAAAAAAAAAATACTGGGAAATGTGTACAATCGGAAGAAGTCACACACACTTGTATTATGAGGAATTGCTGGAGTTGGCAGAGTTAGAGTCTGTCCTAAGCATTCCAAGGCTTAATGGCAGACCATGCCTCCAGGCAGAGATGATGTGAGCGTATGTACTTTATTTTCTTTATTTTGAGTAACTGGTATAAGTAAGTTGTGTCCTGATTTTGGTTGCGATAGAGTTAGTTTTCTTTGTAGCAGTTAGTACAGTGCTGTGTTTTGGATTTATTATGAGAATAATGTTGATAACACACTGATGTTTGGGTTGTTGCTAAGTAGTGCTTACCTTAAATCAAGGACTTTGGAGTGTCTCATGCGCTGCCAGTGAAGCAGGTGCGCAAGAAGCTCCCAGGGAGCAGGGCCAGGACAGCTGACCCAAACTGAGCAAAGGGATATTCTGTGTCATAGAACATCCTGCTCAGTCTATAAACTGGGGGGAGTTGGCTGGCAGCCATATGGATCACTGTTCAGGGACAGGCTGGGTACTGGTCTGTGGCCACTGAGCAATTTGTGTTGTGCACCACTTGTTTCTCTTTAGTGTTATTCCACTCTCCTTCTTTTTCATTACCAGTATTATAGCTACAATTTATATCTTGTGTCAGTTATTAAACTGTTCTTCTCTCAACCCACGAGGTTTACCTGTTCTTTCCAGTTCTTTCTGTCGGGAGGAGGTGGGGAATGAGCAAACAGCTGTGTGGTACTTAGTCGCTAGCTGGGGTTCAGCTGTGCCAGTTGTTAGTTTATTTTATGTATGTGTGGGGAAGTGCAGTGTGTGTGTTTAGATTAGGCATTTGCAATGCTAGGAGGCACATGTTATTTCTTAGTGGTAGGAGAGGTATATCGAGCAAGCACTGTGGGCTTTGCAAGTGCATTGAACCTATTTGTTAATTATTAAATTTACTCATGCTGTATTCCGGGGTATTTTTTTATAGCCATCTTTTGGTTACTATATTACATCCCCGAAGGAAAGGCCACCTGTTTCTTTGTTAAGGCGATCTGATTCGTCAGGAGGTGACATCGGCCAAGAGATTTCACAGTTGTCTGAGGAGCCGTTTTCAGGTAATGATGGAACAGCTCTCTTTTCCTATGTGGCATTGAGGGAGCATGTGTATCCCGAGAATGCAGGTTTTTAGACAATTTCCTCACTTACAGTAATTATTAATTCCTTGTTTTTGTTGTTAGATAACTTAGAAGCACAAACAAGAGAACATGCAAATTTTACCAGCTCTGAAGGTTCAGAGCATAGGATGGATTCTACTGCTGGAATACATGAAAACATTAATACAGAAGCTGCTAAAAGAAGTAAAGCAGAGGTATTTCTCTTGTATTTTTCTTTAAAGTGCAACTATGAACTGAACCAAAACTCAAATTACTCCAATAATTATTTTTTCTTTGAATACAGCTAAATTTGGACTTTCATATCAGCTCACTGCTTTTTGTATTGATCATTTGAATCCTAGTACGTGCCTGTTTCTTAGGATAGCTTCATTAGAATGGTATGATCCTGTAGGAAGTCAGGTGTTACTTTCACCATCTCATTTTCCTTTTTCTTCCAACTTCACTTTTGGAATTGCTTAGTCTATCAGCCCATAGTTTTTTAGAGACTTGTAGGCTGTTGATGTTCTGTGATCAAGTTTCTGAATTTCAGCTGTGTCCTCCCTTTCTATTTTTTTAAATGAAACAACTTGTCTTTAGCATTGGAATAAAATTTTTTAGTTGATAGAATTTAAGAATATAAACATGGTGCAAGTCTGAAAAAAGTATCTTTTTAGTTTGGTAGTTCTTGATACCTCCCTTCCCTGCCTGTGTCACCTCCCTAAGCCTGCCGGCAGTGCTGCTCCTAATGCAGGCCAGGATGCTGTTGAGCTTCTTTGCCTGGCTTGTGTTCAACTTCATGTCTGCCAGGACTCTCCAGCCCTTTCCTGCCAAGCTGTTTTCCAGCTGGTTGGTCCAAGGCCTGTACAGGAGCCTGGGGTTATTCCTTCTTAGGTGCTGATCTTGGCATTTCCCTTTGAACTTCTCAGCCCATCTTTCTGTCCTGTTGAGGTGCCTCTGAATGGCAGCTGACTCTCCTGGCATATCAGCCACACCTCCCAATTTTGTATGATGATGGAACTTGCTGGAGGTGTACTCTGCCTGATCACCCACATCATTAATGAAGTTGTTGAACAGTACTCTGGCCCTTGTATTGATCCTCAGGATACTCTACCAGTGAGAGACAGGCCTCCTGATGGACTTGGTGCAGCTGGTCTACCCTTTGAGCCTGGCAGTTCAGCTTGTTTTCAGTCCAGTCATGGTGTACGTGTCTGCTCCATGCTTTGTCTGTCTTTTAGTGAGGATCTTGTGAAGTCATGCATGCACAGCTACAGGAGGATGGGTGTTTTCAATTCTTCCTGTGTTTGTATCCATCAGAGAGACAGAAAGAAACTGGACCCTGGACATAACTGTCTACCTACTCCATGCCCTTTGCTAGGAATAGCCAATGTGAAAACTAAAGAAGCAATCATACTTGAGTGATAGAAAAAGCTGTAGGAATAGCTGTGTCTTCTCTCTGTAGAGGCAGGTGATTTAAAGTTAATTGGGAAGTTACTGTATATTTGGTCACAGTAACTTCTCTGCTATTTGTCCCTGATAGGATTTTACTCCTAGTTCTTTCAACTGAACTAAATAAAACATTTCAGGATTTTAAAAGTTTCACAGGAACTAGGGCTTCCTAGTAGGCAATACTTATTCAACCTAGAAAAGCCTTTATGAAGTAGATTTTAAAAATCAGGAGAATGAGAATAATGTCTATTGCAGTGTTCCTTCTAGACAGGTGTTTGAAAATGCATCAATGAAGAATGTTAATATATTGCCACGTTCTGAAATGCAAACAAGAAACAAAACACTAAACAAAAATTTTCTTACTGTGGTGCTTAACTCATTTTGTTTTGTTGTAGGATGGAATTCAGAAAGGCAATGGGGATGGCTTGTCTAATCATTCTGACTCTGTCTTGAGTATCAGCACCATTGCAAATGCTATTGCTAACGCTTCCTGCAGTGCTGAACCTTCCCAGCTAGCTGCTATGATGATGGCACTCTCCAATAAAAGTAAAAGGACACATGTCCTTCCTGGAGTTGTTAAAGAGGCTGAACTCTTTGCTAATGAGGTATCCAGCAATGAGGAAAATAGTGCATTTGATATGGAAAAATACCTCAAAAAAACAGATGAGAACAGATGTGAAAGTGAATACGAGAGTGTTATGAAACATGAAGCATCTGTCCAGAACCTTACATCTGATACCTTTTTACTGGGTAAAGATAAACATAAGGATGCTCTTGCAGAAGACTTGATGAATAATCATAGTAAACAGCGAGGAATAGAGAAGCGATTGCTTGATTATCTTAATGAAGAAAGTGACAGTCAGAATTTTTCTAGTCTGTCTGGTATTCCCAACCTTGGAGATGTAATTGCAGATAATGTTCAATATTCAGAAAAGTTGTCAGATTTGGTTAATAGGAAACATTTACAGTCAACGGATGCTGATATTAGATCAGAGACACTTAATGGAAATGAAGCCCATACATGTGGAATTCTCTCAGCAGCAAAAATGGAAGTGGCACAGCGAAATCTGCCTTCTTACCAGAACAACAACCTCGCTAATACATGTACTGTAAGGGACAATAGAAAAACAGTAGCTCAAGCAGCAAATGCTGTTCCTGAACCATGTAATGATTTGGTGGAGGGAAGTGCAGGAAATACTCCATCCCTCAGCAGTTTAAAACCTGCCAAACAATCCAGTAAATATGTCTCAGTAAGTCCTACAACAGCCAAGCCTGTGCAGAAATTGAGCAATGATGAGAGGAAGCAAAATATAGAGAAGAGAAACAAGGATGCCAGTACTCATCCTGGTGGGAATGCAAAACACGTAACTTTCGGGAATCTCTCCTCAGCTTTCCAGAATAGTACTGGTAAGTAAACCTATATAAATGCAATTAGTTGTTGAAAAAGCTTTTCTTGACAGTAAACTTGTTTCCTGTTCATAAGGAAATATGGTGCTTAAATTTTGTTTTTTTTTGCCAGAGCATAAACCCCCCATTCTACCTGAATGTGACTTAAATCTGGAGGGTGAGCAATACAGCTTCAGACCTTCAACTTCACCTCTGATTCACTCTTCTCCTAGTGAGACTTCTGGAACAGCATTTTCAGGGTAAATTTATTGGTGCAGGTGATAAGAATTAGTGCTTCATGAGGATTGTTGAGGGATCATGTGTTACTTTAAATATTGACTGTGATCTAGATTTATAGAAGATCTTTATTAGGCTAAGACTTCATTATGCACTAAGCTGGATATTCCATAGACCGATGAAGATGTTTTTTTAAAACTTAGAAGTATTTAGCTCCATTTGGTTCTCTGATTTGTATCATTGCTTGTTGTGGAAAAGGGTGGGTAAAAGTATTTGTATTGCTTTTGATTATTTTATATTTTGATACACCCTTGTGCCCAAGGTTTAAGGTTTCCTTAGCAACTGAAAGAACAATGTTTCTTAAATGAGCTCCTATAACAGTAAGTGTCATGAGATTGCAACTGTATTGGTTCTGTAGTCTTAAAATCTTGGCCAGTAGCTAATGGTTGTGGGCAGTCTCATAAGAAGATGAGGCAACTGATTTCCCTGACTTAATTTTTAAGTTCATTGTTTGGTATTTAACTACAGTTTGTGTGTTTGTATGTGTTATTAGAATTACAGGCTGTCTGGCATTTCTCAGAAATGGATATGTGCAGGAGTAGATGTATTTTTGCAGGCATGTTATATAGCTATTAGGACTTCCAGTTAAAATTGTCAGTGACCTTAATTGTTGTCATGCTAGCTTTTCTTGTTGAGCAAAGTGCTGAGAGATCCTGTGTTTTCAGGTATTTGAAATTAAGAGAATCTCAGCAGCAAATAGGAAGCTAATGTGTGGTGCCTGGGAGGTTAAACGATTTCTTTTGACTTTTTAATCTAGTTAGATACAAGTATATTGATTCATCTCTTTTAATAAGTTGTGTTGTTTCTGTGGCCTTAGCATCTGAGTTCAGTTGTGGAACTCTGATGCTTTACGTATATGGATTTATATGGAATGAAACTGTGTTTTATGTGCACCAAAGCCAGAACTTGTAAAGGTTAATTGAGAGCTTATTTCTCATTTCTACTGACTGTATTTAACAGAACAGCTAAGTGAGTTGACTTTTAGAACAGTACAAGTAATATGTAACATTGATTTTCTTGAGGGCAGCATTAAAAATGCATATTTTAATACTGGCATATTTTGAATATCTTTTTCAGATCTGAAATGGACTTAATTTGCCCATCACATTGTCAGGAATCTCCTTGCAAAGAGAGTGTGCTACCTCAATCTGCTTACTCAAGTCCAAGCATGAGCAGGTTAACCTATGTCTCTGCATCTGGCAGTACCCATAAGAACTCAGCAGTGATTCATAATCCAGGGACATACTGGGTAAGAAACACAAAATAGCACCTCCCCTTTGCCCCTAAACCAAAATTTACAGGTCAAAGTAATTCTAAATTAGAAAAAGCCTTCAGGGTTTTAAAGCAGTTTAGGGTATGCTGTGCATAGGGAAAAGATATTTTTCTTCTTTCCAGCTTCTGAGTTTTTCAAAAATTTGAATTTTGGTATCCACTGTGCTAAATGCACACACTCTAATAAATACAAACACAGTAAAACAATCAAAGAACTAGGAACTTCTGAAAAAGTTAGAATTGATGTATTTTTTCCTTTCGTTCTTTTCCATAATTTCTCATTAAGTCATTCTGTTCTTGGAATGAGGTGTGGTATTCCAATAGTATTTTGCAGGATCTATATTACTGTCATCACACCTGAGGCTCCCTTGCTATTCAGCTTCAGCTGTTAGGAGAATACTTCTGTTTTGGTTTGTTTCCTGGAGAAGTGTATATACATACATAATATAGCTTGTACTACTTTTTTCAGGACTGAAACTATAATTTTCTACCTCTGACAGTCATTCTGACTGGTTTTACTGGTTTAGAAAAGAATGTACACCAAGGGTGAAATTTGTGTTCAGACTTGCAGTCCTATGCTGATTAAAATAATTGGCAATCTTTTATCTGAATTTATGCATTCCTTGGACTGAAATCTGTGTTACGTTGCCCTGCTTCCAAAGTGTAATTGTGGATGGAACTTCATAAAACCAGAAAGTTCAAACCTGAAAAAACTTTCTGACTTACATGCATGTGTGTGTAAATATGAGTGCTCATTCCAGCTATACCATACCTGTCAAAATGGCAGGTCTCTGAATGATTGAATTGTGTGAGCACACAAAGTGAATATTTGTATCAATGCATTTTCATGCATCTCAAAGCCTTTTTGGTTGATGGTTTGGTTCAAGGCCATTCAGGTGGGGTTTTTTTGTTGTTGTTTTTTTTTTTTTTTTTTAAATCTGGCTAGTATGTCTGGTGTGTTATTAATACTGTTTTGAACACAAGTCTAAAAATATAGCACCACAGAGACTGCTGTGAAGAAAATCGACTCCATCTCAGCCAGAGCCAGTAGAATGTGTCTTTAGGATAGCAGACAGCTTGAAGCTGTAGGTTTTCTTTTTCAAGGTGAAGAGTCACAGTTAAAAAAGTAAAACTTCAGCTATGACAAACTTGGTTATTTATGTTGGATGGCAATACCAACAATGATCGGACAGGAAAGTTTCCTGAACAGGCAGTACCAGAATTAGGTGTATCTTATATATCCTACTGCTTTTCTAAAATATGTAATACTGTATGTTATATTTATTTACTAGGGTGAAAATGCTGGTGAACTGAGCACAACAATAATTCAGGCCAGCCCAATTCCTCCACAGGAACGTAAAAAAGAAAATCTAGAAGACCACTCACGTCAAAGAAATAGGAAAGAAGCAGTACATAGTATTGACAAGAAACAAGAAGAAAATGAACTTGCTGGTCTTCAAAGAAAGCCTCATAATGTACTGGACCAAGAACTGGCCAAAGAAGGTTTTGTGAAGAATGAAAAGCAGCCTCCATTTATTCCTTCAAATGTAGCAGCAAATCATGAAGATCTAGAACGTGTTAAATCAGCTTTACCAAGTCAACTCTGCACCTTTCAGCCACATTCTGTAAATGTTGATGTACAAGAAGTGTGTCAGGATCAAACAAACAAAGCACAGAGACAAGGATTACCATCTCTGAATATGTTACCTGTTTATTCTGGATTAAACACCTGTTTGCCATGCAATCAAAACTCCTCTGGTGAACAGTGTGTTCACGTATCAACTGTTAAATCCCATGTCACTACATCTCAGAGTCAAGCAATTTCTTCTTCTGTCCCCACCTTGCTTACAGGGCGTTCTCTTGCAACAACTCCCTTTGCACAACAACATCTGGGAACTATACAACATACAGGAAATGCAGTTCTGTCTCAGTTTCATGGCTGCAGCTCTGCAGGTTTTGGCCTTCCAGCAGGGCTTCCTTGTTCTGGTATCCCAGCAGGACATGTTGAGAATCCACTTACATTAGGAATTCCTTTAGGTCCAAATATTGGTCCTGGCTTTTTGAGTGCAGCTTCACTTTATAATCCACATCATCCTTCATGGAATAGTAATATCTTAAATATAAAACCATGTACTCAACAACCTCTTGGAGCTGGTGGAAGTGAGTGGGAGTTGTCAAAGTCACCTGGTATTGGTAAGTGTGATTTTTACAGTGTGTTTGAAATACAGCTATGGACAGGAATGGTGATAGTGATGTGGCTTATATTGTAGTAAAGAAAATTAAGATGGTACTAAGTGTAACTGCAATTATTATTTATGCAAAGCCTATTACCAGTTTTCCTTGTTTAATGTTGTTCTCTGAATTCGGTGTCTATTTGTATAGCTCCCCTAATGGTCTTCAAAAACATTTCTCATAATTTAGAAGAATTTCAGCATTTTTCAATATTAAGTAGTTTTGTGTTTGTGTAAAGGATCCAGAACTACCTTTCATAGGAGGAAGAGAAATCCTAGCTGCAGTTCAAACTAGGCAAGACAAGTCATGCTCTTGAAATTCCATTGTATTTTATCTGGAAAGTAGAGTACATTTCCATTTCCAGCCTAATTTGGTATTAGCAGTCAAAGAAGGCCAAAAGTCATAAGAGGTTTGAACCTCATGGAGGGTTGAAACTGTTTGCTGGTTATGAAGGGAAAGACAAGCTGCCAAGTGTCTTCTGTCCTTTCTACCATTACTTGGTATCTAGACTTAACTCTAAACCTAAGCAACACAAATTACTGTTTAATTTTAAAAACTTGTTTTAACCTACAATCTTGTTAGCTGTTTTTTGCTATACTTTTTTTTTTCTGGCTAATTCTTTTAGCCTAATGACAAGCTAGTGGGGTTGAAGATTTGAATCTGTGGCAGTTTAGAGCTTGTTTATTGATTGTTCCAAATAATTGATCTTATTAGTGCATTTTAAAATAGTGAAATACTCCTTACCTACTTTTATGCTAACAAGATTTTGTAATAGTAATGTTCAAATTTTCTGAGTTGGGCTAGTACTGATTAAATTGTGACCACTGAGTGTTTTATATCAGGTGTGTATATATATACCTTGTGAGTGTGTATGGAATGTGCCATTTCCATAAGTATTTATTTTTGTCACAGTAGAACTTTAAGATGCAAATTAGAAATTATCAAAATTTCAAATTCCATGCTTGTGGAAAACATTCTTATGAGAACTGTAGGAGTCAGACATTTCTTTGCCATAATGAAGCATTTGTCAAATGAGTTCATAAACTTGGTGGCAGCCTAAGTGCTGATTTGCTTCTGAGTACTAACAGGAACATATTTTCTTCCAAAGGACATATAAAAGTACCAGAAGAACTGAAGTTCCCTAATGCCTGTTGTTTGGGAATTGCATCACAGACAGTTCTTAGCATTTATAATCCATCTGACCGATGGTTGCAGGTCAACATTGGAATACTCAGTGTTTCAATTAATGGGGAAAAGGTAAGAGGTTTGTTTTTTTTTTATAAAGCTGAATAATACTGTAATCTTACCAGATATCATATGTAAAATTAAGGCCCTCTTTACAGATTTGTGATTTTTTCCCCTGTTTTATAGTTAACATGCACAAAAACAATGCTACTTTCTTTAGGCAGACCACCTGACTTCCTCCAACCAGTAGACTTTGTGAGGTAAATGGCACACGAGGTGATGGATCTGTAGAATTGTATTGTGTGCATGAAGTGTGGAAGACTTGAGCATATGGGTTGTTCATTCCCACCTCTGTGTATTTGTGCAGGAAAAGTCACCCCTAGGCCAGAAAACATCCATGCTGAGGACTGTTACTGCTAAAACATTTTTGGCAGTTTGCTCTTCTTTTTCTTGAAATCAGGAGATCTTGGGTGATGAAGAAAAAGAAATATTTGCAGCAGGCTTCAAGCTAGATGGGTGGTTCTGTGGCTTGTAGGTAACTTGTAGGCCATGAATTGGCTGTCTTGCACTTCAGTTTTGTTAAATTCTATATACTTCTGTTATCAAAGTAGTAGTTCCAGAACTAAAATATCTTGAGAACTTGAGAATGAGTTAGATTCAAGGTCCATCAGAATGGTGTAATTTCTTTTATCGATGGATACACTTGGTAAAGAAGAATATAACAACAGAACAAGCATAGGATACTCTGAGCTTCTGGCAGTTTGATACTTGATAACTTTAGTTAGATGTTATTTCTATTCTTATTCGTTTTTGGTTGACTGCTCTTTATCTAGCTAATCTGTTGAAAATATGCAGTGTTGTCCACAGGTCAGTTCAGTTGTCAATGGTATAGAGTATTGCTTTTTTCTATATTTAAATATGGTTCTTGCTGTTTTTATTTGGCCCATATTACTGAGGAAGAGCAGACAATGATTTGCTTTAAGTATTGCAGCTTACAAGTCTTAGAAATCCTGATCACATCCCTCAGGTGTATTCTTCCAGCAGATGTAGCATGTGTCTTTCCAGGAGTATGATTTCTGGTTTTGATCTTGTTTTCTAAGAATGCTTCTTCTTTAAAGAACATCAAGCCACAGTTCTGTCTGTTCATGTGTATATATATGTATAAAACCATGTGTGTATATGAGAATAAGGATTTGTTGCATAATTTTCTAATCAGCTTCATAGGGATTTTATGCAGCTCCTGTAACTAGTGATTCTGTTGTATCAAGAGGTGATGTTTTTAAAATGAAATTGCTTTACAGTTGTTTCCATGAATATATATATGCAATTGTTCGCAAAGTTTGATTAAAAGAATTTTTTTCAGTCAGCTCTGAGATAATGCTGCTGTTCTTTGTCAAAAATCAGGATTTTACTTATTAGTTTTCCCAGTGTCCATCGTTCACTAGATGATAGAAAGAAACCTCAGCAATCTTTAGGCTGACTTCTCTGTTTAAAGTAAAAGGCCTGTAGTTGAGCAGGATGCAAATGGGCCATGCATATGAAAATGCAGTAATTAAATGGAGGAAAAATATATACAAAATGTCTGTGTTAAACAGTGGTGTCAGATAAATGTGTTTGGAAAGGAAATGTCTTCTGGTAAAAGGCCTGTTTGAAAATGACACGTATTTTGTTTTTCAGATGGATTCTGTGAAACATCAATGTCTGGTTTTCAAGAACAAAACCATTGTAGGACCCTACTCTACCAATGACCTGAAAATACTTTTCTTACCTTCCTGTGTGGGGATCTTCCAGTGTATCCTCAATGTTTCATCTTGGCCGGTTTCTGCAGATGCTGAGACAATCATTCAGTCAGAGGCTTTGGCGAGCAGGGTAGTTCTGACAGCAGTCGCTGAAAATCCCAATTTAGAAGTAAGTTGCTGCTTATTGTGGGTGTTTCATTGTGGTAGTTTTATGAATGATTTAATGACACTGGAAAATAATAGGATTGCAAGGTTGTTCCTCAAAGAAATCTGGAATTTCATGTGTTTTGAGTGGGAATGTAAATGTAGTGGGAAAATTTTTGAGAAGCTTACTGCTATCTGAGAAGTTCCAGTTGTGGAAAAGCAGCTAGCTGGAAATGAATGATTCTGTGTGGAAAGAGTAAGTTAAAATGCATTACTTCTTCATTCTTAAAAGAGTGGGCAAGACCTTAAACATCTGATGCTTGCTAGGTATCTGCTGTGTTAGATTGGGCATTCAATGTAATAAAAAGCATTTATTTCCAATTGTAAGGATTTCTTTGTTTTTCACATCAAGTAGGCTTTGTCTTGGTTTGTTACTACCTCTAGCTTGTTTAGGATTGTAGAGAATGCTTTCTTATTTTGGACTAATTAGAAATTAAGTGCTTGCTTTTGTCTTGTGCCTTATCATGAAGAACACCCAGGTGGAAGACAGTGTGACAGTAATTAAATCTGGCTTCATATAGTTCTAGATTTAAAAGTATGGACAGGCAGAAAATGGCTTGATGATATTTCTAGAGGTGCCTGAACAAATTACGTGGTAGTCTGTGACATGGTTGATAAAAGTAAAATTTTCAGTCATCAGCCACAGCAAACAATTTTTTTTTTCATTTACAGTCATCTTTTAACTTGCTTTGGGCTAATTGTGTTTTGAAGTAATGAATGCACCGTAATGGATATAATTTTTAATGCTTCTTTCATAAATTTTTATTTATTTTTAATGCATTTTTTTTTCTTTTACATGTGGTTCATTCTCCATGTTCTTCATAGGATGTAGTTCAAACTTGTGTCATGTTCAAATAAAATTTAAACTCTGTGCTCAATCTCTGCTTGTTGTTACATTCTTAAGATTGGAAAAAGTACAAAATAAAAGCTGTATTTTACTACAGATCATGACACTGAAGTGTTTTTAAGCTAGCAAAATTTAACTGGCCCTTAGTTCTTTTCTTAACTTTTAGCTTGCTGAAATGAGATTTTAACTATCTAAAACTGACATTTCTTACTTGTTAGCAATAATCATGGTTTAAACTTACTTTTCATTCGAATTATCCAAAATAACTTGATTGTATGCTGGATTTTGGTGGATAAACATTGCACTAAGATTGGCTTGATTGATTAAGGCAAAATGCATGGGAGCCAATTGGCTGTAACCCATTCTAATATCAAAGAAAACATGATTCTGAGACTCCCTACCCCAGTAGGAGATTTGTATTATATGTGGATATAGGGTTAAGAGGATGGAATAGGCAAGTAACATCCTTTCTTTCCTGGTATTTTTGTAGGGTAGTGTGTTTTGAAGGTTTTCCTTTCTTCTAAGTTCTGCTTTGTTTTAAAACCAGGTGGAAACAGGAAAAGGAGATTGTCTGGATTTTGGTGACTTGCCTTTTGGCAGTCAGAAGGCTCTTCCCCTAAAACTTATCAACAAAACCCATGCTTTTGTGCCAGTTAGACTTACTATTAATGCAGTAAGTACAGTAAACTTCTGTATATGAGAGTTACGATCTTGTGATACTGAATTTTAATATCCAAACCCTTTATGTTACATATCATTAAGAAATATATCTTGGATCCTAGATGTAAGGTTCCCAAGAAGTCTTCTGTTAGTCAGGAAATAAATATATTTTGCAGGGTGGTAATCTCATTCTGCTGTAATGGTACCAACAAAAATGCTTCTGGAATAGGTGTGTGGTGTTTTGTTTCATGTCTGTTGTTTACTTTTCATAGCTTAGCCGTGGGATTCTGCCTCTGGTGCTTGCTTTGATAGCACAGGGCAGCAGATAGGAAAAGGCTTATGTTGCCTAAACTTTCCCTTTGAGAAGCTGAGAAAGCTGGAAGCTTCCCTCTTCTCTCTGAGAAGCTGAAGACATACTGAACTATTCAAATGGAATAGCTGACTGTTCAAACAAGCAGCCAAGCTTGCTGCTAGCAAGTTTAACATACTCCTGCAGGAGCAAGTGTGGGACTCTTCTCTTTATCTGCTTTGTCACCCACTAGGTAGTAGCTTGTCTGAGAGGCTGCAGTGTGGTCCTGTCTGCATCTCTGGCAATGCAATTTTCATGTTTTTGGCTAGGCTGGGCTGGCTGCTGATTAGTGCTATGGAGAGAGCTGGCCTTGTGGCCTTATTCAGGGGAACAAGAAAGGACTGGCCTTATGTCAAGTTGGATCAAGTTATCTTATGAACTAGTAATGTTTGGTCTTGGACAGCCAAACTTCTTGAAGGCTTAAGCTAAACAGACTCTCCTTGCCCCCCTTTGCTGCAAAAGGATTTTCTGTTGTTTTTAGAGGGTTTGCTGGACTATCCTATGCTTACCAAAACTGCAGTCTAATTTTTGATTATTTTTTCCAAACTACTTGGGTCATTCAAAACTTGTCTTGCATTTCTCAGCTGTGTCAGCATTGCTGTTAGTGACAATGAGAGATTTAATACTTGTAATACTTTTTTTTTTTTTTTACAGAATGCAGTAGCCTGGCGGTGCTTCACCTTTTCCAAGGAACTTGTTAGTACTTCTAATGAACATATGGATACAGTTTCTCAGACAGCAGCTCCATCAGTTCTAAATCATGTGATACATGCAAGCCATGATGGGCAAGTGAGTAGTCTGTGGTTGGCTGATTCTTCTTTTTGCTTGCTGTCTGAACTGACAGTGCTGAATATTTGAGTTCACAGTAATGCAGTGCACCTTTTGCATGTTTAGGTTTTGTGGGTGTTTTGTTTGTGTGTTTTTTCCTCTCAATAATTTTCTCCCTTCCATAAGGTGAGTCAACCAATTTATTTTTCAGGATCCTGAAGCTTTTACAGTTTGGGTTCTGTTCCATGCACCTAAGAAACAAATTTCTTGTTCAGGTAAAGTAACATGATTTTCATTTCAGCTGAAACAGATTTGACTTTTAATGTATACGTGTGTTAGAATTGCAGGAACAGGCTGCAAACCTGAAACCATGTTTGGTTTGTGTATGCTAATATTTAGGTATCATATTTATTTTTAGTAACTGTAGGAGGCAGAATACCTCTATATCTTAACCCTTTATATATTACCAGGGACACTTTTACTCAAGTGTGAAGCTGTACAAAGTTTGTATGGCAAGATGCCTGGAATTTGTTAACTCATTTTGAGGAGGGAATTAAATCATCACTTCATAAAACATTGCATTAATTGCAAAATAGATAATAAATTTGAAGAAAACTCTGAATTGTTTTTTCTTTCTGGATAGAAAATAGTACATATATCAACTAGTTTGGCTGGTGTGGTAGGATGGGCTTTTTTGTTTGCATTAGCAACAATTTCAGTCACATTTGACAAAAAGGTAAAACTCTTAAATAAGATCCTGTGAGATTTTATTTAAAAGGGGAAAAACTTGTTGCAGGAGTAATGGGAGACCTTCTGTTATTATCACCACATGAATATATTAAGATTGAAGAGTAGCTGAAGTGAGATATACATCCATAGGAATGCCCTTTGCTGTTGGCAGACTTGCTTGCTTTTGCTACACATGAAATTGTTCCTAGATTCCTTGGGTCCAGCAGAGGAGTTCCTGGCAAGAGTGGATGTTGAAGTGGATAGTCCAGGACCTAGCACTGTGATTAAAAGTATTTCTCTCAGAGCAAGAGCTGGAACAGCAAAGATACATCCTCCAAAACACTTACAGGTTTGTGTTACAAACCTATATTTACAACCTGTATTTCAAGGATGGTTTGCCTCTCCTAGCCTCCTACAAACAAACTTGGAACGTTTGGTTTTATTATGTATGTATACAAAAATACACTTACTTAATTTTTACAGAAAATACATGTGTCTACTACTGTGGGTTCAACAGTCAAGCAGCAGCTGCCATTGGGAAATGCTGGAAACATTAGTGTACATTTGAAAGTTAAGGTAGGTTGGCTTTTCCCTCTTGAAATCATGACTTTTGTGCTGTTCATATTGTGCTGAAGCTAGAGCTGAGACTTGGGATTTTAGCACAGCTTTGTGGTTTGACAAAAGCTTTACAAGTTTACATAAAGGGAATGAAAGATGGAAAAGAGATTAGCGTACCCTTTTGGAAAAAGCATATGAGTTCTTTTGCTCAACTTCAGGGGTTTTTTTAATAACAAACATACCTTTCTGATAATTACTAAATTTTATCTAAAAGATTTGTTATACGTAAAAGTAGTGAAGCCTGTGCTGCACAGCAGGTGTTAGCTGGTAAAGGCTGCTTAAGGCAAAGCTGACTTAGCATTGGGAAACATCTGTGTTTTCTAACAAAACTCCATTAGCTTTTAGCGTATGTCTTGCCAACTCAAAGTGAGTTCTTTTCAGATATGCAATGTCTTTACTTGAGCTTTTTGAGAATCCCTGGAAAATATGATTCCAGACAGAAAGATAACTAAACACATTTGAAACTTGCGTTTCAAAGTCAACAGAAGGAGCAGTTGATTGCATTTTACAAAAAGAGGTTTGTTAGCCCATCATTTCTAGGGTCAGAAGCCGTGGAAATAGGATGTATGACTACTATCACAAATGCCACATTAAGTGATGATATTGGGTGCTAATTGATAAAGTTTTGAAGACTCCAGGTGTATTTAAATTGAACTGCATGTACAATAGGTGAACAACCAAATTGTATTACATGTTGTAGAAATGTTCAATCCCTTAAAATAGATAACTAACCCTCCCTTTTGGCTTTGTCTGCTTTCAGACATCAGATCAGGACAGCTGCTTTGCTGTTGAACCTGAGGACCTTTTCCTTAATCCTGGAGAACAACAAGTAGTGACTGTCCATTTTTCTCCAAAAAACACAACAACTGCAGAAAGGTAATATAACTGATTCTGTGCTGCATGTGTTAAACTGAACTACTTTTGACCTTAAGGTAATGAACAAATAGAAAGTTTTACCCATACGAGAGTCTTTGTCTTCAGTTGTTTTCATGAGAGTTCTCATCCATTACAAAAGGATTTTTGTTAAGGTTCACCTTTTCTCTAGATTATCTGCCTCTTCAGGTGTGTGTAGCAGAATGAATAGATAATATTTCCCATCAAGAAATATTCTAAGACTTATTTAGTGTAAATAAACGGAATAAGTCCCTGAGGCCCTCCATATAGTAGTTATTTCTAAAGTACAACAAAGCTTCAAAATACCTACCTTCAGCAGCCCTTTTAATTGCTTCCCTCTTTCTCTCTCTGCTGAGGCAAGGGAAATGTTGTTTCTGTTTTACACGTGAAAACACTCAAGAACTTCATTCTGCAAAACAAACTTGATTGGTTCAAGTGACAATTAGGGTGTCATATAAGAGTTTTTGGCAATGACAGGGATCTGACTTACTTCTTCAGAGCAGCTTTTCCTCTCTTGTTACACGATTTCCACTTTCTGCTGTGATAGAACAAGTATGGACAAAATATGTTCATATCTTCAAAATATGTTCAATTTCACTAGCTAGCTTAACCAGGCCTCCCCAGTGCATTTAAATTAAACAGTGAGAAGTTCTGTGCTAGCGACAGTATGATCCTATTCTGGATAGGTTGAGTTTTTACAGGCTTGAGGTACTCAGGAGGATTGGAAACTTTGTAGTCTGTGTCAAAGTGCTGCCAAAGGACAAATAAACTAACTGAGGCAGCAACGAGGGTCCATGTTGCCTGTTGATGGGATTCAGAGCTTTGTCCGCAGCCATCACAGGGATTCACTGACAGCTAGAATGGAGGTTCTTGAGGTTTTTTTCTTGACTTGAAGTCTGTCTGTGCTATAGCAAATGATTCAGGCTGTTATTTAAAAGCTAGATTTCCTTCCTTGGTGCTCCTGGATATCTCACATCTGTTAAAATTCAATGAAGTCTCTCATGGCATTCAAAAGGCGTCTCTTTAATCTACAACCAGACTTTGTTTCTTTCTAAAATTAGTCTGTCAAAATAATTAGAAAATAGTATGGACAAAAAATATTTTGCTGTAGTCTCTGAAATATTTATCTGAATCATTTCCAGATGAATGCTTCAGAAGACTGTGTAAGGTATATGTGGCATGTGTATTTTACAGCCCAAAGGATTTAAATTTAGAGCTATACCTAAATGGCAATGACAAAGGCCTAAAGCTGGCCTTTGTCATAAAATAAAAAGAAATATTTGTATCGTCCCCTCAAGAAGGTAGTTTTAAAAATGCCTATCTAATATTGTTTCAGTTATGTTTTGATTTCATCAGCTAATCTTGTTCTGTTGTGGGATTTAAATTTATTTATTTATTTTTAAAGTACTGTGAAAATCTTTGTGCTGCCATCTGGCCCTCAGTTTGAAGTGATGGTAAAAGGTGAGGTAGAATCTGGGAAAAACAGAGATGTGTCTACAGCTGCTGAGTGCTCAGACATTCCACCCATCCTCTCCAACAAGCAGTTTGTTGCCTGGGGAGCAGTATCACTTGGATCATCAGTGTAAGTATAAGCTGGACAGCCCTTCATATAGAATATCAAGTTAAGTATTTTATATTGCACTTATTTGAAGTAAAATTTCCTATTCACATTGATAATTTGCAGTGATTTGTACTATGCCTCAAGTGAAAGAAGCAGTATATTACAATACTTGTGCAAGAAAGTTTTGGAAACAAACTGATCTTGTTTGAGCCCTGTGTATTCTCGAGGACTCCTCAGTTATGATTAGAATATCTAGTTCTCTACATTTAATATGTCATGCAAGTAGAAATAAGGAGAAAAGTATTTTTCAATTAAGTTGATAGAAAAGTTCTTTTGGTTCTTTTGATGCTATTTCTTGCTAGGGATTAATTATGCTTCATCTCATCATTACAATGAACAAAATCCCATCTGTGTAATGTAATTTGACCATCTGAATAGCATAAACTGTTGAACATCCCTTGATTGATTTGAATGTACTTCAGTGTTAAAACTTTTAGTGATGGACAATCTGTTTTGGCCCTAATTACGAATTACTTTATCCTTCAGACTACTTCTTGTCCCCACTTTATTTAGTTTCAAGTTTACAGGTTTGGTATTTTACGGCTTAGTGAAACTGTTTATAATCGTTAAGATATTCTTTGCTTCCTTTATATGTAAAGTCTGCAAGTTTGGCAGATCTCTGAACTTATAGTAATTATTACATGAAGGACTAATCCACTGTTGGTTGATACTGAACTTTTTGAGGAATCTAATGATGTTCCTGGTGGTTTAAAATCAATCCGTGTTTGTAGCCAAGAACTGTTTCTGACAGCTGCATTTCTGGTTTTCTGGTTTGTTAAGGTAGTGTGCTTTTAACAGTACTTTTGGTTGTTTGGTGTTTGGGAATTAGTGCTTCTTTCCTGTATGCTGCTATCTTTATTTGGTGTTCCTCATGTAAAACAGTTTTAATGAACCCTTGGTTTTAGGAAGCTGAAATTATTTCTCTAATTTTCTTTCAACAGAGTACGAAAGAGTGTCTGCCAGTGTTGATAGAGGGAGATTTTCCTCTCTCTGTACTTCTCTTTGATTCCAACTGCATCATCTATTCTCTTATGTTGTAGCAGTTTTAGGGCTTGTCAAAATCATCTGTCAATGTTTTTTGACTTGTTAAAATGACAAAGGCTCTTGCTGGAGATGTTTCGTACCTCTGCTGAGGAAAGCTCTGAGTACCAGAAGCCTGGTCAATGCTAGCTTGTATCACAGAGGGGAAAAAAAATCGGTTAACCTGATTCTGTCAAGTGACTGTAACTTTCTGTGTTGCTATTACATTGAGAAGTACATGAAAAGGAGAAGTTATCCTGAATTTAGTTCTTTACAACTGTTCCAGTGAATCTGGGCCAGACTACTCACAAGACTTTGTTTCTGCATAACTAAGTGTCTCTGGATAATCTCATCATAACTGTGTCCTGAAGTGGGGATTTTTAGGGAGTTTTTGTATGGATAAAATTGCTGGATTCTTTTAAAGTTCAGGCTGTTAAGTACAGTGCTTGAACTTCAGAAAAGCTATATATATTTTTTTTGTAATATACATGTGTATATTTGGGGATTGTTTTGCTACATGAATATTTGTGTGTTGTGGTGTCTAACAGTGTTGAGTGTGTAAGTTTTACAAAACAGAAATAACTTTCTATTTAATATATTCTATTGTTCCAATAGATGATTTTTTTCTTCCATTAAATTACTTCAAAATTGACTGTCTCAGTTTCATTGTTTCCATGAATTAATCTATGCAGTTAATTTGTATTTGCTGTAAAATCTAACCAAATGTATTTTTCAGACAGAAGAAGTTAATTCTAAGAAATGACTCTCCATCTGTGACCCAGCATTTGAGATTGTTGATAAGAGGCCAGGATCAAGACTGCTTTCAGGTGGCTGTCATTAAAATGTCTCTTTAGTGCTTATGACAGTTACCAGGCTATGTTTCTAATGAAAATGTTTTTGCTCTGAAGTGTTAGCAGGCTGTGTATGTTTGGGACTGCCAAGATAAGTGTGGTAGCAGAGCTTAAGCTACGCTGGCATCCTTGGGAGCCGCTGAGATAGGAGTGCTGCAGCAAACTGGAGCTCAGTTTACAGCTCTCCAAGCTGCTGTAGCACAGCAGAGTCCATACTTGGTGGGCTGATCCATCAGTGGCCCTTCTTGCAGGAGGGAGTCTAGATGAGGATAGAAAAACTGGAATTAGCCTTTTAGAATTACCATGGCTAATGGGTGTTTTTGTTATGTAACCTGCATTGACTTATATCCCCTTTTTCTCTTAAATGTTCAGATTTTTAAAATCTAAAATCTTATACTGACAGAATTAATTTAGTGCTGGTAAAGTTCAGCCTTGACAGGTTGGGGATTGAGGCCAAAAAAGTCTGTCTAAACTGAGAGGCATCAAAATGTTCATTTATGGGAATATAAAGTATCTTGGACTTTGTTTTTTTCATTGAATATTAAGCATTGCAACTTTAAATATGCCATTGTCAAAGAAGTTAATGTGGAGTTCAAAGAAGTTAGTTCTCCCTTCCGAGTGTAGTAATTTTTTCTGCCTTTTTTTTTTTCCTGTTTAATCACTCAGTCCTGATGTCTGTTTTTATAGCTGCAAAGTATATTTGGATCAGAAGAACGCCTAACCAGTAATTGGCAACTCAGGATGCGTCCCAAAGAGGATGCGAACATATACCTGATGTTTACACCCACTCGAGTGACTTGCTGCTTTGCAAAGCTGGAAATCAAACAGCTGGCCATTCGATCAAAGCCAGGAATTAAGTTTACTGTAAGAGTCCCAACAGAATTTCTAATAATTTTAGGTGTACTTTTTCGGTAATTATTGAAAATCTAGTTGTTTCTATCAAAAACCTGAAAGTTCAAGATACATATTATGGGTAATTGTTCAAGTCATATGGGCACTAAATTTTATGCTTTGAACATTAGTATCAATTTTGCATATTATTCTTTCCTTTGTGAAGGATGAAGTATTTTATGTACTATATTAAAAGTAGCCTAAGATTTTAACTCTAAAAGTGTTAAAAAATGTGAACTTGTCTTGTTTTATAGGTAGGTCTTAAAGAAACTTGGAAGTAGAACTTGAAAATGATTGAGTAAATTTAGGCTTTTCTATTTCTCGCAAGGGCTTTTCAGTTTACATTTTCAACATTTTCATTTATTTTTCTGTAACTCTTTATATAGTTTACCATAGCTGAACATAATTTTTTTTTACTAAGAAGTTTTTTCATTTGAAGTACTGTTTTTTTGGTGATGGTTTTTTTTTTCCTCTCCCAGATACCATTATCTGGATATGGAGGAAGAAGCAATATAATTTTAGAAAATGTTAAAAAATTGTCAGATAGCTTCATGGTTACACTGGAAGGGTCATTGTCTGCAAGATTACAGAAAGCTTCCTTCAAAGTGAGGAACACGGGTTCCCGGGCTGCCTATGTTAAAGCGCTGTGCTTGGGAAACCTGCAGACAAAAACCATGATGGATCCTCAGGTTATGACGCTGTCTCCAGAGAAGTTTGTGCTAAGAGAAGGAGCACATGAGGTAAGTACAGTGCTTTTTTCTGAGTAAATTTTATTAATTTAAATTAAATGCCTGACTAGTTCTTTATTAAAATCTCACTTAATTTTTGTAATGTCCTGTTTCACTTGTATTGTAGTAATCTGTTGACTCATATTCCAAACATTAATACAAACGATAACATTTTTTTCCCCCTCAGTATGTTGTCTGTTTATTTTATCAGGTGATTACTGTAACATGGAATCCAACAGAAAAGACCTTCCACCCAAGCATGTTGGTATCGACAGTATGTTTTTTTTGGGGAGATGAAGTTTCTAGGCAGCAGTATCGCAGGTAAGATGTGTTTTGCTATGGTAACAGACAGATGTTTAATAAGAAGCTAAAGCTAGGGGTATGTGCTGCCACAAGTATGGTTTTAACATGTTTCCAAAATGAACAAGAGCAAACTAAAAGATGATGATAATATATAGAGATCTGTTAAGCCTTGCAGCTGTAAGTTGTCCATGGAAGTTTGTTCATTTATGGCTTTGCTTACATACTGTAGCCACAATGCAGGTTAAGGATTTTATTCTATTTTAACTTTCCTAAATTCAAGTGTATTGGGTTTTGGGGAAATGCTTTCTTTCTTGTATCGAAAGAGATCTGTGTTCTGTCTTGGTATCTCTCTAATGTGTATGTAACTTTAAAGAAAAGGCTCATGAAAAGAATAGTACTGAAATCCAGGAGTATTAAGTTTCAAACAAGGTTCATGTCTTGGTTTGCTGAATTCTGTTGACAAAGAATGTGTTTGAGTAGATGTGCATTTGAGAAAAATAACATCCACATGTGCTCATGACACACTAAGGAAACTTGTTGAAAATACCTTGCTGATCTTAAATAGTGGCTGTGTTATTCTGCATTTCATTTTGTATAACTCAAATGAAATGGCACACTCACAGAAATGGCATACACTGCTTTCAGTGACATAAGTGGCACTTGTGACTTGTGCTGTCCATGGGGCATAGTGTAATACAGACTGTTAAGGCTAGGTAGAGCACTAAGGTGCTGATGGTCATAATTCAGTACAAAACTTCAAAACAGCATTATTTCTTAATTGCTTTTAAATGTCATTGCCTGACAACGTGTGGAAGTCATTGAGTGTACTCTTATCCAAATGAAGTGTTAAATGCAGCTGAATTTAACTGCATGACTTTGAATAAAAGGCTCATGGAATAGCTGAGCTCCTGACTTTGATAGGTAACTGGCTTATTTTCGATATCTTAGAAGATACTTGTTCCTGATTTTTTGTATGAATTATTTTGTATGAGGCAATGCTCACTATGTTGGAATCCTCCTTAAAGGGCTGAAGTACTTAGGGAACAGTTTTGGTCTACAGATCAACAGAAAACCCATCTAGAAGCTCAATACAACTACATAAATACATATTGGAAACTTGTAAAATTTAGAGTCTGGATGTTGTTATGTATGCAAAATGACTTGTTGATTTTATTAGTCAGCAGGCTGGCATGTTCTTGAAAATAGTGATCTAACTGGTTGTTTCTTGGTGGGAGGTTCTCTGAAATCTCCCTTGATAACTTGAAAGAGATGTGTATTTCTTGCAATGACTGAGTTCTCTAAGCCAGTCCAACCCCATTCTGTCATTGTGCACTTGAATGAGAACATGGTTTGGGACTTAGGGGCAGGAAGATGGAATGAGTACTCTGTCTCATCTGCCGACTTGTGCCCCAAGTTCCTTACTCCAAAATAGTATAGTCAGCAGCCCAGTAAGTAGCTTAGACATGAGAGTTAGTAGTGCTCAGGTGTTCTTTCCTCCTCCTCCATGGCTCTGACCTTACCTGAGTGCCAGACTTCCTCTTGCTGACCTGTAGCTTCCCATTTTTCCCAGCACTGTTTATATCCCTGTGCCTCACAGTCTTTTCTATTCTGCTGGCAGTCATGCTCCTTGGCTCTGTGTTCCTGCTGTTGGCTGGCACCTGCTGCCAACTCTGACATTGACTAGTCAATTTTTCCTCTCAAAAGGCTTTCACTTGTAACCAAAATAGCATTCTCCTGCTTCCTGTGGTGATTGAAACATCACTCAGATGCCTGATGTACTTATCAAAAATCTAGGTAGGTGTGACTGACAGCAGAGAACAAGTATGGGAAGACAAACATATGGTAACCATTATTTCAGTGTTTCCTTTTACTCTGCAGCAATAGAGTAGGTATTTCTTTAACCATTTTAAGACTGTGAAAAGACTTCAGTTTTAAATGAATGCTCCCAGATTTAGGCTTGATGTAGTCAAGAAATGATGAAGTGAAAATTATCCTGGATTCTTACAATTCTTACCAATCTTTCAATTTGTTGTTTCTAGTATTTTGTTTAATTTAATGACTCCTGTTTATCTCCAACAGAGCTGTGAGGCATAAACCTGAGGCAGAAAAACGCATAATCCCAGAAAACAACTTATTGAGAAACGCTGTATTTGATGAAGAATTTCAAGGGGAGCAGCTTGTGACAGAAGGTAAGACTACAGCTTCTTAGAAGAAAAATATAATACATGTTTTTGTGTGGCAAATGTGCTTTTGGCTTAAATCCTACTTACTTTTTAACTACTTTTTTTATAAATATAGAAGAAAAATTCTGAATTAGGACAGTTGTATTGGGCAAAGCTTTGTTGTATTTTCTTTCCCCAGTCCAGCTGAGGAGGAGTGTGATAGAATGGTTTTGGTGGGCACCTGGCATCCAGCCAGGGTCAACCCATCACAACAAAATTTGCCTTTTTTCATTCGGTATCTATTTATTGAAATGATTTTCTGTACTTTTCTCCTAGCAACATGAAACCCCAGTCTGTAAATCTTATAGCATTAAAAATGCTGAGTTTATTTGGAAAATACTCACCTTACTAACTATTGAGAAAGATTCGGTTTGTTGTACACAGATATATTTGAAAATTGAGCGGCAGATGAGTTGGCTGATACCAAAATATGTATTTATTTTCCTTCCTAAATTTAATAGCTTTTTCTTCTGCTTGTTAGTAAGGAATGCATTAATAAGAATACAATATATTGTAAAGGGTTCCTTAAAGCACCCTCCTCAACTGTTCAATCCCCTAAGTGTCATGAACAAATTTACTGTCAAACTCTATTCTTAAACTAGTTATATTCACATATGGAATTACTGTTGTAAGGCTACTACACCTGAATAAATGTGATCTGTTTATTTCCCTGTGAATTGTATATTGTCTTTACTTGGAAAATAAAGATTTTTTTTTTTAATCATTCATCTTAGTTGGGGTGAAATCCTAGTGAACATTACATACTTGGGTTCTGGAATATCCTTTAAAATTGTTAAGCCAGTGTTAGAGAAAAAATTAAAACCCAAATCTAATTTGGCATAGAATCAAATTAGTATTTAGCATTTGTATAAAGATGGAAATTATATGATACAATTTTTTAAAATATGTAATATTTATTATACTTTATAATAAAAAGTTCTGAACTGGTGTGTATTCAGATTTATATGTTGTGTGTTAGTGTTGAGCTATGCCTGATAACTAAACTTACAGGAAGTAGTTTTGGAATGATCTAGGATTTCTTAGCTGATGGATTATTAACTAGGTCTATGTCTTAAATCTCTGAGGCATAATTTCTGAGTATTATAGAATTTTTCTTACTAGAATTTCTCTATTACTCTCATTTTTAGTATGTGATGTCCCACGAGAGACAAATGATATCCATCTTTTCTATGCAAATATGCAAAAGATTCTCCTTTCTGTGGTTGGATATTCCTCTTGTGATCAGGATGCCTTTCAGCAGTCTTCTGGACCCCATTCAGAATTGGACAGGTACTGGAACCATAATTAGTAATTATATGTATGTAATTATGTCTTTTTCTTGTTAGGGTGGTTAGGAACAGGTTGCCCAGAGTGGCTGTGAAGTTTTCATCTCTGAAGAAATGAAAAACCTGGCTGGTCAATGTCCTGAATTAACCTGCTGTAGCTGACCCCCTTGTGCAGGGGTGTTGGACTGGGTGATCTCCACAGGTCCCTCCTGATCTCCAGCATGTGTTGCACAGCATGCTGTGACACTCAACTTGCATTGCCGTATTTCTCTATGCAGTACTTGTTTTCTCTGTGTGTGTTTTATTCAAATTATATTATCTTCTGGAGATAATTGTCTGTTTTAGTTCCTCTGATTCTAAATGGTCCTTCCACTTCCAAACATTCTGTGAAAAAGCTGTGTCCTAATATAGCTGCTGGATTGTTTTTTACTTAATGGAGAATTTAATTAAATTGAGGGCCCATGTAAACAGTATTGTACTTTAATAATAAAATTTTGAGAAATACTAGGAGTAGGCTATTATAATTACTCATGAGATTTTTTTTTACTGCTTTTGCCTAATACAGTTTTATTTTCAGATTTGAGAACTTTGTCAGACATACCACTTCAACTTTGGATGTTCTTCCTGTTAAAGGACCTCAGGGTACTTCTTTATCTGCAAAAACTAAGGATCTAGTTGAGAATAAACCAGATGCCCAACAGACTTGGGCTGTTACACCTGAGTATTTGACTTTGACATCTCCTATTGGTAAGTATTTTTTGAGGTTAATGAAATAGTCACTTCAGTATTAAGATAACCATACTGCATAAGATGTAAGTGTGGGTTGGCCATTAATCTTCATGCAGACTTGATTTGAACACAGTTTTGGATAAATTATCAGAGGTAGTGTGCTCTGTGTATACATACAGAATGCACTGCATACCTATGAAAATTTTAAAGTAATGTGAAGGTAAAATGAGGGCAGAAAACCTTTTTCATTGGCGCATCTCTGTATCTTGGGTGTTTTTGTGAACTTTTGTACATTAGCTGTTTTTTGTGTTACAGGCGAAACAGCAGATATTAAACATATACAGATTCTGAACAATTCCAACAGAGTGTTGACATTTGAACTCTCATGGCCAGCTCACTGCCTTACTATAATCCCACAACATGGAGCTCTTGAACCAGGGTAAGTATAATTCCGTAAGTTCCTTTATGTGTGAAAGTATAGTGAGGTTTTGGAGGAATTTAGTTTAAGTATGTAACTAATTTAGGAATTTCAGTTGTTTTTTAGGAATTTACTTTAATTTGCTTAGACTGTACCCTGAAACTGTTTTCGTTCCATGGTCTAGACTGTTTGTCAACTAACATGCAAATCTAACTTTTTTTAGGATCTTATCATTTTACAGTTGTGTATAGTGGGAATGTTTTTCTGTCACATGTATAATTACCTCGATACTAGGAATTTTCTGTGCCTGGCAGTACTACTATTATTGCATAATTTTCAAGGAGCTGAATGGCCAGTGAAGCTAAAGCTTTAAAAATTTCTTTTCACAGTCATTTTTTGTTTAAAATTTAGCTATGCATTTAAAAACAAAAAACACTTCCTCCCTTCCTTCAACCAAGAAATGACCCCCAAAGTGGCAGTTCTTATAGAAGGCTTCTCTTCTGGGGACTTAGTGTTTTCTTTAGCAAATATGTTGATATTCCTCACAACTTGATTTTGGGATTTTTTTTAATTATTTTGAGAAAACTGGGGTTTGCCATTCAACCTGTGGCTTCTCAGTATCTGTAGGTGTGAAAATAATGACAAGCCAGTGTCAGCTTGCCTGTGCCTTAATTAGTGGTTTTTTTGAAAAGAAGTAATAATATCACTGTATTTGTATATGAATCTTTTCACACATGGCAGCAAAGACTTCCACAATTTATGCTTGAATTGTCTGCTCACCTCTCCCTTCTAAATTTCTGGTGGTTTTTTGAGATTCAGTTCAGAACAGCTTTAAGACCATGTTGTTAAACTGTTCTCATCTTAAAAAAAAAGGGTCTCCCACCAAAAATAGATCTTGCTTTCAGAATTGTATTTCAGTAGTTTCTTTAACTTGGAAGATGCTTGCCCAAACATACTTTCTCTTCAGTCCTGCCTTGCTGATTGCATTTTAAACACTTAATTTCATATTCATGTAGATGTGAATTTCTGGGAAATTTTCATCACTAGTGAGAACAAAATAGAGTTCCATGGAAGGGCTAGAATATCTGCCACTCATTGCAGATTCAATCAGTGCCAAGAAAAATCGTCTCAAAAAGCAGTAACAATGAATGACTTTCCAGTAGCTGTGCGAGTAAGGACATACTGAGTGTCTCATACCCTAAATTCAGGATTGTCCGGATGATTTCTTGAGAAGAGGGTATTGAAGGCCTTCTGCAAGCAATTTTCTTGCAATGTAGAATTTTAAAATGTATTCACTGGAAAATCCTCACATTTTGGGTCCAGGTAAGTAGTTTGGATCAAGAACAGAGGTCTGCAAGTAGGAAGCAGACCCGTGGGAACAGCGGACTTAAGCACAGCAAGCTACACTTGCCCAGCTTTCTATTTTTCATGAGCATCTCCTGACAGTGCCAAGGGCAGTCAACCTGTCAGAACAGAAGCCAGCCAGAATATTTTATCCTCTGCACTGTGGTGGCTGGAGCCTGCAGAATTCTTGAACTGAGTTAGGCCATGAAAAGAGGTGATCTGATTTCTCAGTGATGGTGAAAGAAGATCCTGGGATCATAGCTATTAAAGCTTATATATTGAATATCTGAATACCTTGAATTTAACTATTTGTAGAGCATCTTCACTTATCTGCTATCTTAAAAGTGCATCCTTTTTTGGGTGGGCCAGTGACAAATGTTGTGGATAGTGATTCTAGTATGAGAATCATGCTAGTTAATTTTTTTTTTTTTTTCAGGAGCAGTACACTAATTCTGGTGAGTCCTAATTCATCGCTTTCCGGTAGGCCCGCATTAATTCCTTGGAGTGGCCTAATCTATATCCATTGTGATAATGGACTAAAGGTAAATGGTTTACTTGAGACTTGAGATTGCAACTTTTTATTTTACTTTGTCAGTTTGAATAAATGTGATAAAACCTTTTAGATTTGAGTCAGCAGCTCTCTCAACTTCCACTGTTCTTTTTAATTTGTAAAGTTCTCATAAAGAAAAGTAGTTGAGATGCCATTTTGTAAACGGAGATTTTTAGTTCATTCATCTCTGAAGAAATACTATGATGTTAACACTAACTGAATTTCCAACAAAATTACACCCACCAATGCCTTATGCATCATTTTCTAAAATGCTAAAAATATATATGTAGGTGTGCACACATAAAAGTAGTCTCTGTCATATTATAAAATTAAAGATGTTAAGAATTATTGGACAAGTCACCGTAGTTCCTTTTGAATTCCCTTAAGGTAAACTTGACTTTCTGGATGACAGGTCTGTGATAAAGAATATCTAGAACAGATTCTGCCTCTTAATGGATTTTAATCCAAGACATTTACCTAATCCAAGATTAGGTTGAGGCATAGAAATAAAATTTATGAAGCCAACAGTTTTTCTTTTTTCTGTGTAAGAGCAGAAGAATGCCTTGGTAATCTCTACTAAACAACGAGACTTTTTAATCTTACTTTTACAGTCAGTGTGTGTTTTGGGTTATTTGTAACAATGCATGGAGAGAGAAATAGGCACTGAAAGGATAAAACTGTTTCTACTTTCCTTTTGCATGGAGAGAAGTGTGAGGTATGATACAGAACTGGAAAGTGCCTTCATAAAACCCAAACGAAGAGGGAATTTGTTGAGAAGGAAATGGTGATTGCATATAGTTAACTATGTTATGTTCTACAATATGAGAAAAAGATTTAAGAAATCTACTAGGACAAGTGTAGGGAATGTAGCAAAACCCATCAAATGATAAGAAATCTGGTGGTTAATAGTGCTTTTTGTCATTTTTTTGCTACCTCTCCAAATCAGCAAAGATTTTATGCTAAGATTTTACTAGCATTAACTGAACTTGTAAAATTTCTAATTATGTAGCAAAAGTGAACAAAAAGCTCCTTCGGAATGAGGCAGGTCTATTTCCATTATCTTCAACAGGGAATGTTATAGGAATTGTCAGTTAAACTAGTTGAAATTATTATTCCTGTTGAATTAAAATGCCTAGACACCAAATTTTCAATGAATGTTCCTTTTCTCCTAAATTAAACTTGTCCTAGAATCTTTAAACTTTTGAGGTTGGAGAAGACCTGGTGATTTAATGTATGAGAGCTTTCCTCTATTGAAATAAAAGTTGAATATAAGCTCTTGCAGCTCAAGGAAATAGAGCTAAATACTTTAACTTGTTAATATATCAACATTGACTGTTTAAAACTTTGCTTTTCTCCAAACTGTGCAAAAGTTTATTAAAGTGCTTATTCAAGAGGCTGTCACACAGAGTGTGTCTGGATCTGACCTTCCATGTAGAAGATGTGATACAGTTACTCCACAGTCTGAAAGTCCTACTGGTGATGTGCCAAAGCCTCTCCCCAGGCTCCCTCTAACAGAAATGGAGATAAAGAACAAAACCATTGTTTTTCCTAAAACAAGACCTGGTCAAAGCTCAGGTAAGAGGAATTAGTTATTAAATATAGCATCTGTAGTGTCTTGTGTTGAGGCAGTGTTTATTGTATTGCATATTTGAGAACTTCAGTGCAGCTTTTTTTTTCTTTTTAAATTTTTCCATTTTTTTTTCTTTTTGTTCTCCTTATGCAGTATAGACACACCTTTTTTTCCACAGATAGGTTTGCTAGCAGGCAAATCAGTTGCTGAGTTTTTAAGCCACTGTGATGAATGCAATTACACTGTGCCTGGGAAAAGAGGGTGTTAAAAGGTTACTGTGTCTACTTGAAGCTCTCTTGGCTCAATGCATCTTTGCAGTAGATCCCTTCTCATCTGCTCTTATGCCCATAAGATATGAGACCAATCTGTCTATGTTTAGCAGGGAAATAAATGCTCTTCCTAAAGACAATAGGAGTATCAGCTGTAAGGCTGGCTGTCCTTGTCTTGGTGCATAGTGATCAAGAAGGACAGTGTAGATAATGGAGTCTGAAATGCTTGGTCTGTACTTTTAATTTAAGTAATGCTTAGAAGTCTCAAAGTAACTCTATGGAACTCTCATTCTGTTATGTAGATAGCAGGTTTTTTTGTAGTACCAACTTTTTTAGGTAATGAAGGTTTTTTTAATGATCCATTGACATAATTTTTTTTTCCAGCAGACTTGAGGCCTTTAAAGGCTTAATTTATCAATTATATCTAGGGGGGGTTTGCTAAAATTATGAAAGGATTGTAATATAATACTTTGGTGTTTATAAATTTCCTGTATAATGCATGTCTGCAGCTAAACTTTAAGTGCTATTCTAGACTCCTGTTAATTCTTGCCAAGAGACATATATTTATATATATGCTAAGTAACAAAATATATTTTTTGATACAACTTCTATTTGGTCTCAGACTGGAATACTCTCAGTATTTTGTCTCTGAAGGATCAAATAATGTCTTGGGAGGTTGGATATCTTTTGGGGTTTTTTGGTGGAGTTTAAATTTCTTGTGTATGGGCTCTTACAAATTTTATGACAGTGTGCTTTGTTTGAGTCTGCTCTTGAGATTTGTTATAATGAAAATTGTTTCCACTAAACTTCTGTTCATCTAGAAACATAGTTTCTGCTTAACTCTTTACAGCAGAGATGCTTGAACAAAGATACTTAGTTTGCTCCTCTGATTCTCTTTTAGAGAATTATCTGGAAATGGAGAACAAAGGGAATGGAAATCTGAAGTGGATTTTGTCATCTTTTGCACCACCCTATGCTAAAGTGAGTGAATGCTTGCATTGGGAGTTTCATGCAAATCCCTGGGTTTTAACTTCTCTCTTCCTGTTGTGCTCTCTCTCCCTGCTGTCTCTCAAGAAAAAATATATACGTGAGCATGACCTCAGCTACAAAGTTTTTTTTTTCCCTCTGTTCATATCAGGGAAATGTTTTGCTCCTTTTTTTCATTCCTAATGTGCTTCCTAACTGTGAATCACTCAGTGCTCTGTGGTACAGTTTCTGCTTCACATACTGCTTTACAGAGTTTGCTTGTGGTCATACAGTATCATCATCCAAATTGCATTAAGTAATCAAGCATAAATGAAAGATAGGTGTCGCTTTTTGGCTCCAGAATGCCAGACTTTTCTTGTTCCAGGCTTGTGCTGCTGAAATTGCACTGTACATGGTATCTCTGTAGAAATTTGTGTTAGGTCAAGGATATTTTGGTTACAGTGCTGTTGCCTGTGCCTAGCTGTTGATATTTGTAAATGCTTCCCTATTTTTGATAGTCTGAAATGCTGTGATGATTTTTGATTTTATGCTGGAATTAATATTATGGTCTGTTATTGTAAAACCATGAAAAATGGTTATGTAGCTCTCTTAGCAGTACCCCGTGGGTGTGTCATGTTCCAGCCAGTGCACCACCTCTGAACTGTAAATCAGTAGTTGTGGTGACTGGATTTAGTAGTTTCAATCTTTATTAATTTGCTTTTAAGGAGTCAGTATCAATTCTTCACTTAAAAGCAACTTAATTACTGCAGTCTTCTGCAAGGGATGTGTGTGTGGGTGTATTGTGTGGTTTCAGGATATTTTTTTCCTTTACCTTCTGAATCTGACTCATAAATTTATTTGCAGGATGTGGATGGAAGTGGTTCTGTTTCTAGGGTTCCATACCCTGCTTTTGTATTTTCCCATGTTTCTGGTACTCTTGAAGTTCATGGACAAGAGAAGGTAAACATTTATAAATATTTCAGGCATATTAGTGTATCTCAATTGTAAAATAAGACCTTAAATGGTAAATAAATTTTATTTGATAATGATAAAATGTTGGCCTTTCAGTACTGGGTTCTGAAGTGTATCAGGTAGTCTCTATCAGCTTAATTCAGCAGAGCTGATTCTAAGAATTCATGCAATCAAAGTAGCTTGATTTCAAAGTGGTGGTGTGTTTGTGTTACTGTTTAGGGGTTTTTAAGGACAAATTATTTTAAACTGAAAATTATTTTAAATGTTTTGTAAAATTCCAGAAGAAAATGGCAAATAATTCTGGGTGCTTACAAAACCTGACTCCCTTCCTTGAAGCATTCTTGCTATACTTGTTCAAGAACAGTTGTCTGTTCCTAAAGTTGGTTTCATTTGACTTACAATTTTATCTCCTGGCCAGTAGAGGGATTCATAACCACAATTATAAAGCACATCCAAAGATAGACTGGATGGGTCTGTAAGGGTCTTTCCTCCCTCATCGTCTCTCACAATGCTACTCCAGTTTTATCTTTTCATCTTCATTAATGCATGTCTTTTCATTGTTATGGATAATTATGACATTATTTCCACAGATATGCAATTTGTAATCTATTTACAAGAATAAAAAACTTATTCCTGTCCAGTTCCATAGTAATCTCATAACATTGCAAGCCATTATTTGAATTCAAACAATTGTATTTGCCTTAGCAATCCTAGTTCAGGTCTGTTTGAATAATATTTACATCACTGGCATACCAGGCTGTGGACTGGAGCTGATAAGGTACAGTGCTATCATGATTGGCTATTTTTTTTTTCAGTGGATATGATGTTTGGCTAATTAGTTACAGTTGTAGGGGTCTATTCTAATCTGCTGCACTCTTTCTCTTCTTCCCTTAACCTCAATTCTGAAAACAAGTTTATTCTTGAATTAACCTGGTACAGCACTATATGGAGACAAGCCTTTGTTACATAGGTGACCTTTTGGGATGATCAAATTCATAGCTTGCAAGTCGGTTTAAGTTTCAGGTCTTCTAATATTTGTAGCACAGTGTGCTTACAGATTTGGAGCTGGAGGAGTTGAGTTGTTCACAATTTATTTGCCAGATGAAGGAAGTTTTTTTTCAGGTGCACATATTTCCCTTCCTGGTCCTCTTTCTCTCCATTTTACTAGCAGAAGTAATTGTGCCAGCACTTGCTGACTTTGCTTAAAGCAGATTATCTGAACTCAAATTTTGTTCAAAATTGCTTGCACAATGTATTTCATCCAGTTTTTTCCACCTGTGGGCAAAGGAGGACTAGTAGTTGTATAGTTTTCTACAAGATCACCTGTGTGTGCCATGTGTGTTCTGTAGTGTGTAAATTTTGTGATGGCTGAACCATAACTTTATACAGGTAAAATTATGAAGATTCTGAAGATCAGTGGTGTTCTATATATTTTTTTTTGTAGGTTGCTGTAATCTTTTCACCTAGAGAGAAAGGAGATTACTCTCAGTTCTGGGATCTTCAGTATTACTCAGTTGAAAATCCGAGTAGGAAACACAGATTAAAACTGCAGCTTTCTGGAAATGTGAGTACATAAAAGCTATAAACACTGTCTTGAGCACAAATTTTTGATAACATCTTGATTTTACTATGCAGTACTCTTTCGTATGTACATTGCTATATTCTGGAAAAAGCTCAGCTCTGCTAGTATTTTTGCTGGGCTAAATAGAATTTTTTTCCTTATGTTACAAAAACACCTTTTTCCTTTTCCTTTTATGATAATGCATTTTCTTTTGCCATTTATGGTAGAAAACTTTATTTAGCTCAGGGAGACTAGAGACAAATTTACATTCTAGGGGAATAGTTCCTGTAGAGAAAGATGTTTCCATCAGTTTTGTGTGTCAGTTTTATTTTTGTAAATAAATAGTGAAGTAACTGACCTTTGCTATAATACATAACTCAATGCAGTTTTGGCATTTTCAAATGTCCATCTTGGAGATAAGATAAATATCTCTAATAAAACCTGCTTCAGTATTTTATCAGAGTAACAATGTAGGTGAGGATATTTGTGAAATTTATACATGGGAGCAATTGGGTTTGAGCTCTCCTTTGCTTCTCTATTGTTCCTCAGCTCAAACTTTATGCTTGGAAGAAATGGGTTGGAAGTTGCTACAGGTTTTCTGTGCTCTCTCTCCTTACCTTGCTTTTAATCCCATCTATACAAGAGGAATTTACATAGGAATTTACAGAGGATTTATTACCATAAGGAAGAATTAATTCTAATGATTAGATAATAAGCTGAATGTGAAGAGCTTTGTACATTCAGAATGGCATGATTGCTATATATGCTTTGCTGTCCTCTTCAGAAGGTTTGACTTGATTTTTCTAAGAAGTCCACACAAAGATTTGGGATCTTTTTTTAGAGTACTAAGCATGCTTCAGTAGTAGGAGCCTTACTTATCCTTCTTGCTGAGGTACCTTATATTTGTTTTTTAGGTTCCTTGTTCTTTCCAAATTAATTGTGTTGAAAGAGTACTTGTAAAAAGTTTATGTTAAATAACTTCTGATTTTTGGCATTAGAGTCCTGTATAATGTTTGGTTTTAGAGGGTTTTTTATTAAGCTTTCATCAAATTCTTTGGTCATAATTTTCCTGAAAATGAGGAAAATATCTAAATCATTTGTCTTTTTAAAGCTAGTTGAAATGTGGAGAAGATTAATTCTTTAACAGAACTCTAGAATTTTAAACAAGTCTCTTGTTAAAACGTGACTAGTTCTCAGAGTTGTGTAAATCTTTTAGCAGCATAACTTGATATTAATGTTTTTGAACTACTGTATCAGATTTGTTCTTGTTGTTTTTTTTTTCAAAGCTGTTAACAATTAGATCCTTATAGCATCTCTGCACATGGGAAAAAGTTTGTAGAAAATACTTGAAATGCATGTCATGGTCATTTTCGGAAAGATTTGAAAAGGTAGTACTGTATTTATCTACTAGGTATACATCTGCTCAGAAGAGGGATCAACACAGAACATTTAGAACATTTAGAGTGTTGCAGCTTTTAGTTGAGAAGACAAGTGAATCACAATCTATTATCTTCTTGGGATCAAGAGTTGAGGCAGTGTTACTGAAACTTTGAAAATGACTTGGAATCTGGTGGTTTTGCTGAGGTAGGGGACTACAGCTGTGGTTAATGTGACTTTTGATAGAATGAAGTGGGAAGAGTGACTGACTGTCATTCAGAGTGACTGAGTGGTGTTTATTTATAGCACCACTTCAGAAGAAATGAAAAATTTGGAAGAGCTCAGGAAGGAACTAAAAAAACAACATTAAGTTAAGAAAATCAGTGGCAACACACCACTTTAATCTTTCTCCTAACAAATTAATTAACTGTAATTTTGATTATGCTCTACGTGTGTTTGCAGTCCTCACCATTGGAAACTACAGTCAGGAGTTCAGATCATCATGTGTCCTAAACCAGTCCAAGAGACAAAGAAAGGAGAGATTCGCTCTGTGCTCTGCAGCCCCAGCCTCTCTGTGCTGGTCATTCAAACTTAGTTTTTTCTGTTCCTGAGGAGCATTTGTTCATGCAGCTGGGGGCTGCTACTGAGTGTTCTTCAAAGATCATTGAGCTGAGAATAAGTGTTGTGCACAGGAGTCTTGGACTGGTATTTGGGTGTAACTGTGGGTTGCTTCTGAGTGAACTAGCAAGCACTAGCCACAAGGCTGAGGCAGCATCAATGTCCTGACTGCTCCTTTAGCATATAGAAAGTTGAGAACTTGATAAAGAACCCTTCCTATTTTTGGAAGATACTACAAATGTTGAACGCATGCCATTTTTAAATTTATTTGATTTATGTACTTTAAAAGGTTCAGTAATGTACATAAGTAACATTAAATACATTTAAAAGTATCAGCAGCACAAAGCTTCATCATCTTTGTGTATCTCAGAAGTGAGATTAGGGAAAACCTTTGCTCTGAGCAAAATAATTCCAATTTTCAAGCTATACAAATTTCCGTGTTCCTGAGGTGTCTTTGGAACTGCAGCACTCCGTTGTAACCATTTGGAGTGTTAATGTACTGCTCTCAATTGAAACAGCAGAAGTCAGTACAGGCTGTGGTAAAGCAAGCAGTATTTCAAGATGCCCTTATAAAGACTGGGATAACTTCTGATCATTTTCCATAATGTACCTTATTCTCATGCAGTCAACTTGCCTTTTGATAAATTAGAATTTGAATGATAACAGAGGCATGACACCCATTGTTTTTGACTATGTGGAAAAATAAAAGCTCTTGAAACAAGACACGTGTGCAAATCCCTTCTTGTCTTTATTGGGTTCTACTGGGGTTGATGGGTTATTTGCAACTGAAAAATATTTCTTTAACATTAAGATTTATTTTTAATGGCTGCTGCTATTTCTGACAGACTGATTAGCAGCTCTTTCAATAGGAGAAATGAATGTCTAAAAGACAAGTTTGTCATAGCAGCTCTATTGAAGATGAATCTATTTTTTTCATCTTCCTGCGTCAGGGAATCAACTGCTTGTCTAAAACGTCAGCACCATTTCAAAAATTGACATAATGTTGTACAACCGTGAGTGTAGGAGGTTCTTTTGGTTCTTTAACTTTGTTTAAGATGTTGTGACCCAAGGGGACTTCAAAGAATATCATAGCAAGATTCATAAAGCAACACAGAATTTGAAATTGGTAATTTGTTCAATTATTCCCAATGGGTGATCTGGTCTCCTTGTGTTAGAACACCCTAAACAGGGGGCTTGGTGGTGGTAGATATTTTGGCCTAATTTCTGAATGCACAAACTACCATATAGTGCATTATCTGATTCTGCCTCTCTGGACCGGCCTTTCTTTGAGAAGGATATGTTGTTCATAGCACAAAATTATTACAAAGCTTCTTGCTGTTTTAAGAATTCAGATTATAATGCTGACTTATGTCTTCCTTCTTTCTGAGCAGTTGTTTAGCCAACTTGGGTTGTTCTTGAGGCATATGGGCATAATATCTGCAGAGGAAGTGAAGGGGTTTTTTGGCTTTCAGTAAAATCTTGGTTGCTTGCAGCCTTTTTGAGATTCCACCTGCACTGCTAGTTTGTTGTGAACCGTCTTGTAATAAAAAAGTATTTGTAAAGCACAGAAGCCTGTTGATGTAGTCCTCCTAAATAATTGCTTCCATCTCAGTGATCCAGACTCTTACGTTCCTGAAAGATTATTCTTTAAATAAAGAGTCTTGGATTGGGTAAGGGGAATGACTTACATTCCTGAATACCTAAATACTTTTGAACTGAAGTTTACAGTCTTCTCTGGTTTTGCCTATAGAGTACTATAGCAGAAAATGGAACACCAGTTGTGAAATCTTCTCCAAGTGCCCTTACAAAAACTGAGCTCCCAGTTACACCAGAAAGGAAAGCTTACTCTGAAGGACAACAAAAAAGAATAAGGTGTGTATGGGCAAAACCTGACAAGAGTGTGTCTGCAGCTGGGTAAAAGGGTATGGGAGCAGAACCCAACCCCACAACCAAAACCTTTTTTACTACTGGGACATCTGTGTGGTGGAACAGGCTTCACAGAGAGTCTATGCAGTGTGTGTCCTCAAAGGTTTTTGGGATTTAACAGGACAGCTTGCTCTGACCTCACATCTGACCCTGACTGGAGCAAGAGGTTGATCTAAAGACCATCTGAGTATCTTCTGACCTGAATGATCCTATGATTCTATGTTAGAGTAAGCAGCTGTAAAAACCAAACTTGCCAAGACCTCTTAGTGACTTTGTATTGTTCAATTTTCCATGCTTTTTCTTTTCAGTTGAGTTTCTTAAGTTGTCTAACCATGATATGCTGTGGTAGATGAACTGGTATTGGTGGTAGAATTTTGTGTATACTTTTTGGATATTTGCCTTTTGGGCACCCCAATTGACTATAAAGTCAATTCTGAGAAAACCACAGTACTGCATGTCTTAACCTTGCTTAACAGTCTTAAGTTAATTGTCAGTTCTTTCACTATGGGATGATGTGAATACGGCAGGAGAGTAAAGCATTTGGTTACACCTGCAATCTTTGATATGACTCTTGGTCTCTGGTAAAGCATATGGGGGAAAAATTCAGATTATGAAAATGCATGTAAGTAAATTCCTGTATAGTTATGCCACAGTGATGCTTTCATTATTCTTTCTGGCTAAAATATCTTGCCTATAAAACTTAAGGTGAGAGAGTCGATACTTTCTGGATCTTTCCCCCTTTCCTGATTTATTCTCAGAAAATAAACCTGTTACTTCAAGTATGCAATCAATATACACAGGTCATACAGGTCAGAAATGTTAATGTCTTAAATCCCTTTTTCAAATCAGACAAAAAGGTCAGGTCATTCAAGGAGTATATGCACCAGAAGATGTCTACGTTTTTCCTCTAACCAGAGTTGGGGAAGCATGCACAATAAAGGTCCACTTGCGGAATAACTCCTCTACAACACACATGGTAGGTTTGACAGACTTCATCTTAAATAGATACTTGTAAGTCCTTTCAGTTGCTCAACTGCACTGTTTTTTTCTCTTTTACTCTTGACAAAGATTGCAGTAGTACGTGTCTTAGTTTGCTAGTTCCAAAAGTCAGTATTAGAAGAATTTTGATGTGTAATTTTTCTGTTTTGCCTGACTGAATAACTGAGTATATTTGTAATATATTAATAAGAAAATATGGTAGTTTGTCATAGTTTGCATCGGTTTGTTATTATTCTGATTTACTGATTTTAATTAAAACATTTCATTAAAACATTGAAATGAGATTTTTTCCTTACTGTTCACAAATGTGGGTATTCTTTATTTTTAAACCCTGGGTCTGTGTAAAGCCGTATTTGTAAGTGGCCTGATTTATTTTACACTTGTCATAAATTGAATATGATGGGGTTAAATATAGTGCAATTTTAAGCATTTTGTATTAAATTACAGCTGAAATTTATAAATCCCACTGAGCCTTTCTACATCAAGCACTCAAAATACTCTCTAAGGTGAGTAATGCATATGCTAACATTCTCTCCTAACAAAAAAATTAACCAAGTAATTCAGTAAGATAAAGATCTTCTGTATATGTACATTGCTAAAATGTACATATAAACAATCTGGATGCTTTGTTTGTAGTTACCAGTTTGGGGGGGTTGTGAGGCTTTTTTGGTTGGGTTTTTTTTTTTTCCCTCTAATCTCTGTTCAAAGCAGAATGAGCCCACACAGTTATTTCTGCATCTGCCAATTTCTTCCCTGCAAATTGTTTCTAACAGTGCTGCTGCTTTTAATGCTAAGCCTAATGCTTCATGTAACCATTTGGCATGCTGTGCACAATCAAGTCATTCCTTCCATTTATGCTTTCTGCACAACAGACCAAGCAAATAGCCTTCTTCATGCTGCTAATTTGACAAACCTGCAGAGCTGCATCAAAGATTCTCTGCAAACACAAGGTTTGAGCAGCCACTTGAATTGTCTGGTCATACCAACTATTTCAGCATTTTACTTGCATTAAAAAAATTAAGTTAGTAATAGCAATCCCTGAAAATAAACCCAGTCATCTGTGGAGTTCATTACAACAAGTATGTGACAGTAGTATTAGTCATCTCTTCAAGCAGTACGGCATCTCACATGCTCATCTGCAACAGTGGGATTGTCAGGAAGCAGAAATGCAACCGTTTCAGTAGAAGTGGTACAGCACACATCCTCAGGGTTTAAACAGATTCCCATTTTAAACACAGGAAAGCTAAGGGTATAGAGAGGAGAAATTGTGAGCAAATCATAAGTGGGTTTAGATATTCTGTCTCCTAACCTGCTCTGCATTTATCATAAGGACAGGGCTGTAGTGGTGTCAGCCAGAAGTATTCAAGGTATTCTTAAGGCCGCTTTGCAGTTCCAAGTGTTGTAACTCCTCTTCAGCTTGTGTTAGTGTGTCAATTTAAATGTCATCTTTTTATTAAATATTTCACATGAGATGGCACAGAAGGGTTTTTCATGGGGGTAGTGACCAGGGTGAGATCTCTCCAAATAAAGACAACTAGCTAGATCTGTCTGAGGCTGTACAGCAGCAGACAAAGGACAGGATGACTTGACTTAGTCATCCTTGACAGAAAAATAAATAACTTCACTGGAAGACACTTTGATATTGCAAAATATCACTTTGATATGTTTTATTTGGTATATTTTCTGCAAGAGGTTATGAACTCCCACTGCATTTATCTAAAGTAGCCTTAGCAAGTTTAAAGGTCAGTCTACTTTTTTTTTTTCCTAGTTTTGGCAGTTTTTTCTTTGCTTGTGAATACCAGTTTTTCCTATCTTTTAAAAAAATAATTTCTCTGAAGTCAACATAATGCTCTCCCATTTATGAGCATAAAGCACAGAAGATTTGCTTGACTTGCATAGATGCTTTTAAAAAATGTGTTAGAAGTGTTTTAAATGGCTTTTATTTGAGAATATCATCAAGGACGATATCAACAAAGCCACTGGTAACTGTTTCCTTCTAAACTTGGGCATCTTAGGAAGTAATGTTCAAAACTAATTGGATGAGAGGACTCTTTGCAGGAACTTGGAATATTAGTCTGTAAATAAGAGTATAAGAGTAGGAAGTACCATCCACCTATATGTTTTTTGCCAAAAAAAGTGTAATGTACTAAACATGGTCTATTGCATGCTCTAAATTTTGCAGGCCAAATTTAATAGTAATCCTGTGTAATCAAGTTTTAAATCTAGATAAAGAAACTGGAACTTTGTGTCTAATGTCAAGAGTCTTGACCTGCAGAATTTGATGTAGTTGTTTTGCCAGTTCTTCAATTGGTTATGCTGTCCTAAGTACCAGTATGTAGCACTGCTGTGGAATTCTGTCTGCAATTTACACTCAAAAGAGTTCTATTTGTTGACAGACTAGAAATTTTTTTTTACTGCAAGGAGAATACTTCTAACAATATGACTCTTAAGTGATACAAACATATTAATTAAGCATTTAAAAAATGGCAGATTTCTGTTTCTGGAAGTATTACCAGGTTGCTGTGCCTACTTAAAGCTTGAAAGCAAAAATGTCCCGATTTTATTGCCTTCAGAAGCCATCTGATTACAGGGTAGTATAAGTTCTAGATACTACTAAAAGGTAAAGCTGTTTGTTGAGTTGTTCTCTTTGCTAATTATTTTTGTTTCCAGTAGCCACCCTTCTGGTTACTATGGCTTAAACTGGGCTAACTGCCCATACTCTTCTTTTTCAACTTACTACAGTGTTGTGTTTTGAGGATTAGAGGATTAGTTTGTCTGTGAAGCAGGCTTCAGACATGCCTGACTTTTCAGAAATACCACTTGAAGCTGGTGCAAAAACCTGTAAAAGCCATACACTATTCAGAGACTAACTGAAGTGCAGGCATAGTGGAAAGTTTGAAATAAAAGGGGTTTTTTTTTAAGAGAAAAAGAGTTAACTGCAGCAGAATTCTATTTGTCCTGAAACTATAGTTTTTGATTTCTGTACTTGAGAAAAATCTTCCGCGTTGCTTAATTTCTGAGAACGTTTATGTTATGGAGTAGCCCAAAGAGCTGTTTTATCTGGAGTCTGAACCTTCCAGTCTTGTTAGCTGAGAAAATGAAAATAGCATCTTTCCCTTTGTGTTAGGAAGCAAGTGTGATGAGTCTTACCTTGACTGTGAGAAATCAACTGACTGCTACAAAACAGACTACATTGTGTCTGACTTACTGTGCTTTTAGGGAAGAAAAAGAATGTGTTTAGCACCCACCAAATGGACACCTGAATTGAGAGATCAAGAGGAATTTAATATAGCTGTCATTTGATAAGAAACTGCTCTGTCTCAGTACCATTGAGGTCATATGGTACATATTCTGGAAATTAATATTTGACAGCCAGATGTGGCCATCTTTTTGAATGAGCAATACCTAACTTACTGATAATTTTTTTGATACAGTGTAAGTTTCAGTATGGTTATATTATTCTTTTTAAGTGTTATGTAATATATCAGGGATCATACATATATTATTTTTGAGGTGATACAGACTTCTGGCTTTCTACTGAATTTGCTTTTACTTCTGTAAATTCTCAGGTAGCCTACTTATATGCAGCTTCACACTCTATTCCAACTAAAATTTATGTTTTCTAATGTAATGCATGTTACAGATTAAATAGTCATACTGATGTCCTTCACTTTAAAAAATTGATTTTTTTTTGAAATGAGCTGAGTAAATATCTTCAGCCTGTATATCATAGGTGGTTAAAAGGACAGACACTGCCAGATTTGTTATACAACACTTGGCAGTCGAGTATGAGACATGAAGCATCATTTGATTGTATTCCTTTGGTGCACTGTTGATTGTAGTTCACTAAGGTACAATTACCTGATTAAAAAATACAGTAGCATCCCAGTCTTTATTCTAAATGTGTGTACCCTTATTTGATTCACCAGGATGCTGTTAAATAAAATAAATTGCTGGTGTGGTTACTTCAGCACTGAGGATGATACTAGCAAACGAGAATTGTGTGTAGGGCAGGTATTATGATTTTTAATATATGTAAGGGGTAGAGTAGAAGGGTGAAAGCACAGACTGATTATGATAGGTTGGATTAGTGTAGAGAAAAGGAGTATGAAAAGGTAGGAACACAGTGAGAAAAAGTAGGGGAAATAAGCACATTCCAGTGGACTTTGATACTATACACTGTTAAGAAAAGAAAATTGAAGGTATAGTAAAAGCAAACAAAACTGTCTTCTTTTTCTGCTAAGTGATGCTGTTCATTATTCCTTATTTCAGTATGTGCCTGCTACTGCTACCTGTTTCAATGCTGGATATTTCTATTGGATGCCATGGAATCCAATTCCACTCTGAATTTTCAGTTATTGCTTGTATAGCTATATATTTTTAAATGATTCAGTCTAAGCTTTTGACAATTAACACAGATGCCCATTATTTGGTATGTTTATATGTAATCCAAATAGAAGAAGAATTGTGTTAAAACAGTGTAAAATTTCTAAAATGCTGTTTGAGGATGGGCATACTGATTTACAATAATTCAGCAAACTATTTCTTAATGTAGAAGCAATTAGAAATAGTGGAAAACAGTAGCTTCAAATGCATGGATTTCAAAAACAAGTTGGAAATTTTAGTGTACTTGTGTAATGTTTGAAGGGAAGAAATCTAGTAATTCTGCTCTAAATAAAGCTTATGCACTGTCAGTATTGCCAAGAGGCAGGCCAAACTTATCGAGGTAAACTAGCGGCAATAAAGCATTGTATTACTTTATGTAATCAGAAGGAAAAAATGACCTTGAAGATCAAAGTCCTTCAGAAGAAAAATAGATAATCATATCTATAAAAATAAACATTGATGATCCAATGCACATCCAGTATACTATTTTGGTGAAAATCCAAACTAGACAAGAATTTGTCTATCAGGTAGTATTTGCTTGTTTATTAACAATGATTAATTGCCTTTTTAGATCCTATCATTACATCACTGTGCCAGTCCAGTTCAGGCCAAAGGCAGAAGGAATGTTTGAAGATGTCTTCGTTGTGCTGACAAGCAAATATAGCCCAATTAATATTCATCTATATGGTAAAGCTGCTGCAAAAAAATAGAACAGTTTTTTAACTGTTTATAAGAATTTATAACAGTTCATACCATTTAAAATATTCAAAGATTTGCTACTACATTTCCATACTAACGTCCTACTTTTTTTGCCCTGTGATGCTGCTTTGATGAAAAGTCTTCTGTAAAATAAATTATGGTGCTTGTTTTACAAATCTGTTTTGATAGTAAAGACATTGAGAAATAACATTGTATGTTTTAAAGTTTTCATTTTTTAATTTATGTTTCTGCACTTTTGAAGCAAATGGAAGTTTTGTATTTTTGCATTTATGAGAAATAACTAGATACTGATATATTTTATTTTAAGCACTGTAAATTCAGAAATAAAATCTATGTGTAAACAGTTGATTCTACCTGATTTCTGTCTGTTTTAGAGGATTCTTTGCTGTAGGTGAGGGATCAAGCTGCATCCTCTCAGACAATGCTAAATCTTTGGGGGATTGTGAGGGAATAGGGGGAGGCATTGCAGTCCAGAAGCTGACCTGTTAATATCGTGTTTCTGTGAGGTAATGCTGGCATCTGACAATCAGCCTCTACCTTTTTACACAGTTCAGTGGCGGGCATAAGCATTGTTTTTTACTCTTAACAATATGAAAACAATGTAAATTTTAACATGAGCAGTAGTGCCTTCAGCCCTTCAGAATTATGCATCTTACCCAGTATTCTGTCTCTGAAAGTCCTACAAAGATGCTGCTTTGAGAAATTACGTAAGCCTTGCTGCTTACTGGTTCAATTCCATTTCCTTACTTTCTGCCACCAGATGAATAAGGATGGGAGGTAGAATCCCACCTGTGCTTTTTTTTTTTTTTTTTTTTTTCTGTTTATTGGCCTGTTTATGAATTCACCTGTTTACATTTTTACCCTTTTGACACTGTTTCCACAGCTTCACGTGGTAGCCATTTTTAAAAGTTCACTATATATTCAAAATTTATATTTTTATATTTTAAATTTATATAATTTATATTTTTTTATAATTCAACAAAATTTATATTTTCTGTGCTAAACTGGATTATTTCTGAGTACTCTCCAGTTCTTAGATTGTAGGAGTCACTGAAGAGCAGTTCTACCATCCCCTTACCTACTGTTACCATGTCATAGAATCATAGAATAGTTTGGTTGGAAGGGAACTTTAAATGTTGTCTTGTCCACCACCCCTGCCATGAACAGGACCAACTTTAACTAGACCAGGTTGTTCAGAGCCCAATCCAATCTGACCAGGAATTTTGTTTCCATGGGTAGGACATCTTCCACTGCTCTGGGCAACCTGTTCCCAGGATATAATTGGCTTTCTGGGCTGCAGGTGCACACTGCCAGCTCGTGCAGCCTCTGGCTCACCAGCACCCCCAGGCTGTCCTTGGCAGGGCTGCTCTTGATCTCTTCATTCCTGTGAATGGTACTGGAGGTTGCCCCAATCCAGATGCAGCCCCTCGCACTTGGTCTTGTTAAACCTCAGGAGACTCCCGTGCACCCACTTCTCGAGCTTGTCCAGGTTCCTCTGGATGGCATCCCATCCTTCAGTTGTGTCAGCTGCTCAGCTTGGTGTCTGCAAACTTGCTGAGGGTGCACTCCATCCCTTCTTCTGGATCATTCGTGAAGATATCAAATAACACTGGTCCCAATATCGATCTTTGAGGGACACCACTTGTCACTGGTGCCCATTGGGACTCTGGTTGGATAGTCACATCCAGAAGGTAGTGATCAATGGCTCAATTTCTTAGCCAGTTAACAGTCCACCCATCAAATCCATCTCTCTGTAATTTAGAGAGAAAGATGTTGTGCAGGACTGTGTCAAAGGCTTTAAAGAGTTGAGATAATATTTGTAACCTTTCCTTTGTTCACATAGTCACTCCATAGTAGAAGGCCATCAGGTTTGTTAGACAGGATTTCCCTTTGGTGGAGGGTGCTGCCTGTCCGAAGTTGCCTCCCTGTCCTCCATGTGTTTTAGCATGGCTTCTAGGAGGAGCTGTTCCATGATTTTCCCAGGCACGGATGTGAGGCTGATGGGTCAGTAGTTCCTGGGCTCCTCCTTTCTACCCTTTAAAAAAATGAGTGTAATGTTGCCCTGGGCCTTCACCATCATGACTTTTCAAATATCCTGTTGTCTTGTAGCCTTTGGCTCTGTCTTGTATTTTATTTTTGTAGCTTGGAACTTTATGGCCAAAGTTGCTTTAAGATAGAAGTGCAGTTTTTTGACAGCATTGTTCTGTCATAGCATATGTACATTATTCCCTTCTTCAGGTTGGTAGGAGTGTGAGTAGCAATTTTGTTTTAGTAGGAGGTTGTTGGTCTAGCAGAATTTTCAAACAACTGAAATGTGAAAAAGCAGGGAGGAAAATCTTGAAGTTCCCTCTGCATTGCCTTTGGTATGTGCCATCAGTATTAAGTAAAAGTATACTAAAGCTGCTGTTTCTCAGCAGTCTGGAAACCAGGAAGGGGAGATTTATTAAACGAAATTAAACTAGAGATGAGAAGCCTTGTCACCTCCTTATTATCTCAGCATGTAAGTTCCTGTCTGTGAGATATTGTGACTATGTTCCTTTTGCCCTGTTTCTGCCAGATGTTCCCTGTTTCCTTAATTGAGGGGATGCCTATGTACTTCTGAACACAGAATTGCAACAGAGGGAATCTTCTCCCTGTTGCCTTACCTTGGAAGGCTTGGCTGCTTGAGAAACACTTTAGTGTACAAAAGACTATGTCTGTTCTGTTTTACAAGCACAATTGGAAGGCTCTCCAAAGCTGGAAAAAAGACTAAGCTCCCTGTGAATTACAATAAGAAACCCAGACTTTGGATAATTGAGTATTTGGTGTAAATTCAGAATTGTCTTTGTGTTCTGTTCCTGTGGTAGGCCTGCTCTTTGTGACTCTGTGCACGCTTCTGTTCTGGGCTTTTCCTGAGTTCTTGAGATGAGAAGAATTGGGAAGAACGGTTATGCATTTTTTACTTATGTTTTCTCCTGGGTTGGATGTAAGGGAGGAAAAGGTTGCAGAATGTGCTGCTGTGGATACTCCGGTGAACTATGCTTGTGTGCATTAATATGCAAATATATACAGGTGAAACATATCTGTGTGTGACCTGTCCTCATTATCCAAGGGAATCCTGATATGCAGGTGATGTGAATTATTTTGCTTCCTGTTTGCAGCCCACTGTGCTTGTTTCACTCCTAATAATCACTTTCTTTGCAGTCACTTCAAACTGGTTCCATTCCTACTCCACAAAATGAGATTGCTTCCTTTCCCCATGGTTGCTTTATTTATATAATAAACTTTTGTAGTCAAGACAATCTTGCTTTGCTTTGTCCAGTGCTTACAGTGAAAAGTCCTGATTTCTGTCTACTTCTTTTAGGGATACAGAAAAACTGAACAATTCTGTCCAGGACTTGATTAAGACTTTAAGCTGTAATACTTTTAATAAAGTAATCAGAATTAACTTCAGGTATAATTCTTTTCTCATTTTGATCTTTGACAGCTTTGAAACTTTTTTTCCAATTTTCTTGTGTTGTTGGATGCAATCTTTTGTTGGATGCAATCTTTTGTCTCACACTGCCAAGATTGACTCAAATGCCCCAGGCAGCGAACTTAAAAAAATCCCAAACAAATCTGAAACTGTCTTTTTAATTACAGTCATCTTACTTCTTGATTTTAAGACCAGTCAGAGAGGAAATTCAGAAATAAATTATTTTAAAAAATTCATTAAGTGCCTAGCACTTAGGATATCTGTGTACCTGTTGAACCTAATTGGGATATTAGTAATCATAATTATTCAAGAGCTTTGTTAAGTTTTCACATCACTGACTACAAATGGAGCTATAATACATTCTGTACACGTGCTTTAGTGTGTTTTGGGAGATTGTTGTCCTGGCATCTGAAACTAATTAGTGTTCAGAAAACCTTGTATAGGTGTATATCAAGGCCTGTCTGTGAAGATTATTTTGGTTATATAAAAGCTTAAAATGGTAAAGAGAATTTATGAGTATTTTTTGATATATAAAGTAAATTACTGAGGGCAGTGCTGGCCTTTTGAAATAGAATTCTAAATACTCTGGGCATTTCTGTTGTAGGAATGCCTGATAGGTAACATGCTGATATATTCTTGCTCCTATGATTTGTGGAGGAGTTGGGGGATAACAAAGTTCACCATGAGGTTAGTAGCTTATGGATCTTATGTATGTGAAGCATGTAAGCTTTCTATATTGCAGCATCTTTGGAAATGAGAAAAGGCATTCTGGAAACAAAAGTCCTTGGACTTTTGGAAGTCTTGGAAGGCTTGGCAGCCAGTGAGAGAATGGGCAGGTGACATAATATCAGTTGTCCCTAGTACTGTAATTGAGTATCCTGACTTTCAGTCACAGCTGTTCTGTTATTGTTTAAAAAAAACCTCCAGATAACAGAAATTCATGCCTTACTGTTTTCATTGTGTAGCATAAATGAAGAATATGCATCTTTTTATCAGAATGAAAACCATCAAGTATTTGGGTGAAGGATCCACCTGCCTGCCATGATGCCTCATATTCAGTGAGAAAGGTGTTACTAATTTTTTAAGTGGTACTGTTTGCATCATACCAATTTTCTCCCCAAATTTGCCAGCTAAGTAGAATATTGTTTCTAGCTTCCCATTTGAAAATTTGACTTGACATTAACAATAGAAAAGATTTTTCTCAATGTTCTTTTAATAATAATAATAATAATGATATTTTGCCTTTAGAGCACTGCATTAGTTCACTGATACATCAAGTAACATGGAATCTGCCTTACAGGTTCCCGTGGAGTGGTAACTTCTTATTTACAGAATAAAGAAGTGTTGCAGGCTGGAACATAGTGGATTAAAAAGAGGATTTTCTTTAGACAATTTATTAATTTGCTAAAACTGCTGCTGAAATCTTTTCAAACTTAATGCAATGTGCTAAATCTATACTGATAGCATATACACCTACCTTGCAGCATATGAAAGTTAAGGTAGAAAATGAAAATTCTACTTTCAATAACAGTGTTTGACCACAAAGCTTTCCTAAGCAATCCTGGATCTTTTATTTTTGATCTATGACTGTTGGAGGACAGTCTTACATGAGCACTTTTTAGATGTAAAATTAGATGGATATAATGCACTTGGATTAATTTTCTGTAAATATTATCTGATCATCTTTGAAAACTGCATGCTTGGGCGACACTTTTTGGCTCTAGACATTTCCTATGTGAAAGTGTTGGTTTGATTTTTGTACCTTTTTTTTTCCCCATGGAGGAAAAATGGTAGTCAGTGCTGACAAGCCGAAGCTTTTAATGTATAAATACCACTTCAAACCATGGAATTTTAAAGTATAAGACTCTATGAAGCACTCTAATATTTTTCCTGATTAGTGTGTTCATCACTGCCATTGTACTTGGCAATTATCTGTAACACAATTCCTGTCTTTATGGCTCAAAATGCTGAATTCTGAGACAGTTTGTCCTTGATTCCAGGGGCAGTTTGTTGTCTGGGAATGACATTTTCAGGTATGTCTTTCCTCCCAGACTCTCATCTATAGGCACCTGCCTAAATCTGACAGTTGAGCACCAGCTGGGAGTTCTGACCCAGAGAAGCATAAAAAGGCTGGAGCGAGACAAAATGATCCATCAAGTCCTGCTTGTAAGTCAGGTCTCCAAACATGCATTTTCCACCCTATAAATTAAAAATTAAAATACTAATGGGTGTGCTTTTGTATTCATCCAACAATTGGTTCATTAGGTAGGTATGTACAAAGAGGCTCTGCTTGTCAATGCTGTTTGGCTCTAAAAGGAGGCAAAATCGGTAGGGGTTAGGCTGGTGGTGAAATGCCCCCCCCCACCCCTTTTACCTTCCTTCCATGTTTGTTCTGGGAGGCTGGCGGTAGGTAATACTCATCCTGCATAGAGCTGGTTTGCATTGTGAGTGTTCTGTCACTAGTCACAGCTGTCAGGTATGTCAGTCATGTAGCATTGTGGTGGTGTCAGAGACATAATCAGAGAGATTAGGTGGACACAAAGAGCTCTGAATGAGGTGGTAATTGCGTTCAGGGGGAAAAGAGAGTTAAAGAAAGAAACTTTCCTTTCTCACAAGATCCATTAAAGAGGTGACAGCTAATATATTAAAGCTGGAACAAGATAATTGTGGTAAGAATCTTTGTGTGTTCTCCCTAAAATGCAATGTGCTCACAATAAATATTCAAATGCTTATTTTGTGTTGTGAATACCAGATAACCATTTACAGTGAAATGCGACCTCTTTCAAAAAGTTTAAATTCATTGCCAAGAATGTTCTAGGAACAGTTATAAAACTCAAAAGGAATATTGGTGCTATACTGAATCACAAAAATGCCATCTTATGAAAGCTTCTTTGCAGGGATTTTCTTCGAACTGGTCTAGTGGAAAAGAAATACTGAGATGCCAGACATGGGCTGTGCTCTTCCAGACTTTACTGTCTTTGAGTAGTACTTGAATAGTACCTCTCTCCCTCCTCTTCCTCACTTTTTTTTTAACAGACTACTTGAGTATCTGTTTACATTACAATTTCGCTGTATTGATGCCGTGCTTGAAAATTGCTACTTATCCTTAAGATCCAGGAAGAAATTTCCCTTCCTTTCCCTTTCCCTTTCCCTTTCCCTTTCCCTTTCCCTTTCCCTTTCCCTTTCCCTTTCCCTTTCCCTTTCCCTTCCCCTTCCCTTCCCTCTCTAGCATCTTTTGAAGCACTGAAGGTTGCTACACGTGTACACACAAGGTCTGTACTGGAACTTCCTTTGGCAACAATCTTTTAAGCACCTAGTCAGTGTGTTTTGCTTCCTGCCCCTACATTTGAGGTCAGGACCTCTGTCCCTTCCAAATAGGCAGGGATAAATGTTTTGGCATCCTCTTCAAGGTTTGAACATTCTCCTTTGTACCTCTGGAAGCTCTTAAAAACCTCAGCTAGTGTAAGGACTTCAGAAACTGCTGATCTCTATTTCCTCCTGCTCTTGTGGAAGGGCTGGTAAATTACAGATTTTGGTCATTTGGTGTGAGCCGATGGATTCCAAGTCAAGTAGGAAAAAAATGTCAGCAGCTTTTGGTGTATTATGTATTAGCAGAAGAGTTGTTAAATAGACCTTCCCAAGTTAGGAATTAATTCCATGGCTGGTTGTCATTATGGAAAAATAAGCATCTATGAACAATCCCCTGTTCTTTATGACCCCAGTGAAAAGTGACATTGATTTCCTGGCATTGCACAGCTGCTGTTGTGTTGAATGTTTAATCTGAAATCAACAGGACTGTTGAGTATTCTTTAATATCAATTAATATAAATTTTATAAGTAATGAATATAAAAGGCAAAAGCAACCACTAGTGGAAAAAATCAGTCCCACAACAAATTTAATGAACATCCTCCACTGCACTGCTGCCATCAGAAAACATGAAAAGCAATTTCATTTCTGTCCAATAACTTCTTGGGATCTAGAGTTTCTGTGTTGACTGAAGTAAAAACCCAGTCTGGCAATCTTTGCTCACAGGACTTTCAGAGCCTTCAAAGATGACTGTATACGTACAGAAAGAAGAAAATACTATATTAGACCCTATTGTGATAAATTTTCATGTCTCCTGTACCATTCAAGCCAACACTTTTCCATTTTCTTTTGCAGCAGCAAGTCCTGATAAACCTTACAATACAAAATAGAGAATGGTATGAGTCATGAAATTTTCTTTGACTGATTCTTCGTATAAATGAAAGTAGTTTCTCATTTCTCATGGTATTTAAGGTGGTTTTCCAAGCCTTCTTTTCTTGCTGGCTGTTCTGATTGAGAGTAAAGTGGGTTGAGAAGAGTCATCTCCAAAGACGGAAAGATTTGGCACATTTTGATTGTAACTGTCCTGCAAGTGCTTTAGGATAGTTGAGCCACCATGTGTTGGTATATTGGATTGATCAGTTTGATTCTTTTGGTACAGGTAAATCACTTGGATGCAGGTTAATTCAGGTTGTGTTTACAGAGGTTATTCTGATCCCCTTTTCAGGCTCCTGTATGTGTTTTCAAAGAAACAATACCCCAAAACCTTTCAAGAATGAAACCCCATTCCTCCCTATTTACAGAATTTTTTTTTTCTTTCAAGCTGGAAGTCTACAAAATAAGTCTTAGGTTTTCATCATAATCCTTTATGAGTTTTAAATCTGCTTCATAAGTTGGCAATTTTAAATGGTTCCTGGTGAGTAGAGCCCTGGTGAGCTTCAAAACCACACACAGTTTCAATGAAGCTGTGTGAACCTGCTTCAGAATCTCTGCAAGTTTTCCAAGCTTTTATGCTCTCGTATGGTTTACAGACAAAAACCTACAGGGGTCCCATTTAAAGCCTCCTAGCAGCTAAAAGATAGAGAAAAAATGGCTTTTAAAAAACCTGAAGTACCCTCTTATGAGTGCATTAAAAGCAATTTTATTTGCTTTCCACTTTCAAAATGCTTCAAGCTGCCAAAGATGTGATGTTAGAAAATGACTCATGAGTACTAGAGAGAAATAGTCTTTGAAAGTTGGTTCATAGTAAAGGATGACAGCTAGGCAAGTGGAATTTATGTATTCAGAAAGAAATATCTTGTGCCCTCATATTGCAGATTTTTTTTTCTATCTCAGTAATCTCTTCTTCAGTGGTTCTTCACCTTTATCTTACAGGTTTTCAGCAATTGTGTGAAAATCAGCTCAGAGCTTCAATTTGTTCCTGTGGATGCTATCTATCAATGTTTGGAGATCAGGACCTCCACAGAAAGTGAAGGCAATGCCAAAACAATAAAGGCTTCTAATTTAACCCACCTTTCAGGTAAATCATGATGTGTCACCCTGTGGATTGTCTGACAATCTGTACTGTAGGTTTTAGGAAATTTTAGTATTGCTTTGTGGGTTTTACATTTTCGTTGCAGTGTTTGGTACTGGAGTGGTTTCTTGATTTATTTTCTCTACAGGAAACACTGGGAACAAAGGCAAAGTATTAAAAAGTCCTCCTCATTTTGATATTGCTACAGCTTCTCACATTTTTCTCTTGCAGTGTAAATGAAGACAACAGTGTGGAGTAAACTTCAAAATTCAAGAATATTTGGACCTTATGTTCTCTTCCAAGCCTGTCTTGAACAAATGTGCTCTCCTTTCTAAATTGTATTGCTGAGTGTTGGGGAAATAAATTGTTAGGAAAGATTAATTTAATGAAATCTAGAGGTGACTTGACAAAACAAACTTCAGTGAACTGTTTAGGTTCATTTTCTAATGGTTTAAACATATGTTACCTCTAAGAAGCTCTCACAAAATCATGCCTTTTGAAGGCTTACCTTACATACTTCACAATCTTGTAAATGTGGCATATTGGTATGAATAACTGAGGAGGAAAACTACTAACATCATTAACTTTTAATGGTTTTAGTTTTAAATTTTAAAACTACATATTCACCAGCCCCTTAGCTTTTTCTCTAGGCAGTCAAAAAGAAGAAAGGAAAATTTTGATGCACTTGGTTGTTGACAACAGCTAAAAATTGAATTATTTTGAAATACTACAAAAATTAAAAAACTAAAAGAATTAAGTGAAAGTACAGAAGTGGTAGTAAAAAGTGTCTGAGCTGTATTGTTCTTGTGACAAAACAGAAAGCAAGATGTATGTGAACAGGATGTGAGCATAACCTGTTGAGATGATGAGATAAAGATTCTTACCTGGTTTTAACTGTGAAAACACAACCATGAGCCTAAAATTTACATCTGGAAACAATTCTGACTTACAGACTAGCAACATATTGTGTAGTTGAGTACTAATTAAAGAGGTTTGGCACTTTTAAAAATCAAATAAATTAAATGATGGAATGAAATTTTGAAAGCATTTGCAATACTTAGAGCAACAGTTGGTGCTTAATCTAACCATTTACTTGTATAAACCATTTAATGCAGGCAAGTATTTTGATTCTCAAAACTCTTTTGCTGCTCCTTCACAACTCCGTAGCTTTTTCTGGGGTCAGTGAATCCATGTTAGGCAGCTGGTGTATGTTAGGAAGTTGTTTCAAAGCCTCTTGCATATGCTACCTATTTCTTGCATAGGCTCTATGGTTTTGTGTACCCCTCTCCATTGTGATCACCCCTGGAGTCCTCAGAGGAATTACTGCCAAAGCTCCAGGCATCCCTGTGTGGCTTGTGTGGAACTAGTCTGTCAGGCTTTTCAGTACTGCTGCAAACATGAAAAGATGTTTGAGTTTTAAAAAAAACCCCTCCAAACAAACAGGACACCCCCCTGCCAGAAGAGTTGAGGCTTCCCAGAACTGCTGTAGCAATACAGGATTACTCACAAGAAGAATAATCACTAGCATCAGCAGACATGAAAACAGCTATGCTGCAGTATGATGTTACCCTCCTAGGAAGGGTCTAGGTGAGATTCTCCTGCACCACTTCAGTGAGGAGGTTATCATGGAGTTTTTCTAATGGCATGAAGTTCCTTATTCACTCTTCTGTAGAAAGATGAAATTTATTTTGTGTCATCGCAAAAGCACATATGAGTGTAAAATGAAAGAGAAATTTGTATACTAACACAGAGCTTGCATTTGTAACATGAAAAATGAACCAGCTTTTTTTTGGCTGGGTATAGAATGAGACAAATAGAAAACTGTTGATTCATTGAAGGTAAGGAAGCTGACAGGTCCTTAAAAAAAGATTTTGAGAAGAGACTTTGTATACTTTAACACTTGGCTGTGCAGAAGGAGTGTTCTTGGTGGATTAAGTAGAAGATGTTAGCTTGAGCTACACCGATGAGAAGTTATTTTTCTTTATTCTAGCAATGTATAGAAAATAAGCTGTGTTTTAGAAGACAAAACTGTCATTTAATCAAGTCGTGGGCAGAAGTTACTGCCTGGATCTTGCTATGTTTTCAGAAGATGTAACTGCCCCTCAGCTGCTTGTCACCATCTTTTCAGCTGGTGATTATCATCATCTCAGATCTGTTCGTTGTGCATGTTGTCATTTTCTAACTTGTCTGTCAAAATGAGTTAGGTTGAAAAGACTTTTTTTTTTCTTTTTAAGTTAACTTGGTTCTTTTTGAAGGCAACAGATTGTGGAACATTTGTAATAAGAGCCCCTCCAGCAGATAATCTCAAGCAGAAGGGCGATGACAGGCGGCTGGAGGTTGTAACCTCTTCTGAGCTGGAGGAGTTTCTTGAGATAAATTAGTTATTCCAAAACTTGGGTGGAAGGAAGCATATCTGCTGCAGGGGTGGGGGTCTTGTAGGCACCCCTCACCCTGCAAAAGCTGCTTCTGACACTTCCACAGCCAGGAGCCACCCGTGCTGCTGATCTGCTCCCTTCTACAGGCATGTGACTTAGAGCAGGGTGTCGGTATTCAGAGCCTGCTCGAGTCAGAAAGACATGCTGGAGTGGAAAGCAGGCCAGCCTGGAACGGTGATGCTGAGTATGAGGATGCCTTTGTCAGCCTGCCTAAGGACCAGCCCCCCTACAGGTAACATTCTTTGATGAAATTGGGTTGAAATCCAGATGCTCTCATCCCACAACTGCAACAAAACAGGGAACAGCTGCTGCAGGAGCAACGGCAGAGACTGTGGGGGTCTGTCAATGTCCCGGAGCGCACTGCTGTTCTTGAAAACCTGCTCTCTCAGGAATCCAATCCATATATGCTGAAATGCTAACATGAAGGTTGTCCTAAGATGCTTTTGAGTTAATGTGGTAATGTGGGAGTTGCTAAAGCATTTGTTCATTGAGATGCATGAGTTGAGGGCTTATTGGTGTGGGAGGCCATACTTCCTCTCTGCAGAGGAAGAACTCCACAGTGCTCAGCCTAGTTAATATATCTCAGGATATGAAACTTTATAAATAATGATATCTAAAAGAGGCAATTTATGGTTCCTCTTGCCAAGAATTTGCCTTACTTGTTTATCTGGGGATAGGATGAGGTCCATTTTCTATGTTAATATGATAGACCTCATCTCTAGCAGGTCAGACTGGTATACGGTCTCTGAAATGGATCTTCCTTTTGAAGATGAAGCTGTATTTGTCCTCAGTCCCAAAATCCAAGAGGTCATGCTCAGTAGCAGATAAAACAGCCATACATGTGGAGTCAGACACAAACTCTGAAACAAAAAAGGCAAACTGGATATTTTAAGTGAAATCCAAGTAGCAGTGATGTGAGTGCAGGAGTGGAACTGCAGTCCTAGGGACATGAGAGGATGAGCTGGAGGAAAGGTGAAAAGTTGTTGACTTGTTCTGGCATAGGGTCAGTGTGCACCACGATATTCAACTGGGAGAACAGAAGGACATATAGTGGAGAGAGTTTTACTTGGTCTTGCCTTCTGTAGTACTTAGGGTACAGGTCTAATCTTGTAACTCCACATTCCTGAACTTCTGGCTTTAATCACCAAGAACAGTGTATTCTTACAAGGACTTTGGTCTTCCTAGTGGGAGTTGGAGAACATGCTGGCTGCTTAATGCAGCGTTCTTGCAGCCAGGTCACAGAATCACTGGGTTGGAAGAGACCTTCAAGATCATCGAGTCCAACCCAACCTTAACACCTCAACTAAACCATGGCACTGAGTGCCACATCCAGTCTTTTTTTTAAACACATCCACGGATGGTGACTCCACCACTTCCCCGGATCAGTACTGCTATTTCAGCATCCAGCTTCTGTAATTGTCAGTCTCAATAAATTGAAACTCTCAAAGCACTGAAGGGTAACACCGTATCTATTGTAGCTGACTCTTGTAATGTTTGTTTTAGAAATGACTTAAGTACTATGTCAGTTCAAGAGTGAGTGTTAAGTTGCTGAGACTACTTACTGAGATGCATCTGAAAGAAAGGATTTTTCTTTCATATAGCTATTGTGTCTGATCACCTTTTATTCACTTTGTTTAGAACTCTTGAAGGAAGAGTGAGCTGAAAAAAATCCTGTAGCTCAAAAATCTGTATTGAATGGTACTCTATTACAACAGAGAAATTTATTTATTGTATGACCATAATGTTTTCTTCTTAAAAAAAAACCCCAAAACCAAAAAACCAAACAAAAACAAAAACCCCCAAACTTTAATAATATTTTCTTTCTGAAATTGTCCTTGCTGTGGTTTACAAATCTAAACATTTTTTAACCAAAACCCTGCAATTGATCGAAAATCTACATGAAGTATATCTTTGCAGAACTTAAAGAGGACCGACCATGCAGCAGAAAATATCACCACCAACCATTAATGTAAATGGGTGTTCATGAAGGTGCAATGGAATGTTCCTGACTAAAAGATATCTTTAATCCCTTTCTGAAATGGAATTTTGCAATGCAGCTGAGGGCCAACTGATTGTAAAAGGCTTATTATGAGGCTGAGACATTGTTGGGTCTGGATACCCTGAATGGCATCTCGATGTCAGCTTAGCCCCATGCTGATTTTACTTTCTTTCTCACTCTTATGGAATAGCTAAATGACACATATTCTTCTTCCTGCTGATGAGGTAGATTGTAAACATCCCTCTAGACTCTCAAATTCACCTGCTAGAGTGATCTGTCTGAGCTGTGGCAATGCAAAGTTTCTTTTCATGCAATTAATGGGACAATTATATCAGAATGATGAGATCATGCCTTTTGCTGAAAAGAATAGGGATCTTTCATGAACAAAGAGAGCTTTATTTACATCTTTACAAATAAAGCACCATTTTATTCAGTGAAAGTGGGTGACTGCTACAATTTGGGTAGGCACAGCATGGTATGAAGGTGAACTCACTCTGTAGAGTGGTAGGTAGAGCTTTGGTGTGGCTCTCTCAAAACAAAATAAGCAGAATTTGGGGCTTTTTCCCTGTTTACACTGATTAGTAGACTAGTGTGCACAGAGTTCTGGTATTGCCTAAGTAAACCTAAGACTGTTGAAAGTAATTCCATTTGTTTGCTAAATAAATGTAGAGAACCCATCTTGGTCTTTTCAAGACTTTTCATGTAGGTAGATTTTGTGCATGTAAATCAGAGAGGAGTGGTGGACAGTTCTGTACTCTGGGGGAACTACTGTGACTCATAATTTGATCCCAAGTTATGAGCCATATCCGAACAGAAACATGGAACGTATTTTCATTCTTGATTCTTTAGACTTAATATTTGTACAAGAGAAACCCCACTGACATTGTTAAGAGAAATACATGAATCTGAGATATTTTTACAGTTCTTTCTTTAAGCTCCAATGCATATTTTTTCTTTTAAAAACTCATTCAGTGAATACTAAATTTAGTCTGACTTTTGACACTGTTCTAAATGACATCTGGAGTTCACATAAAATCATATGTCTAGTACAAAGCTGAGACTGCCCACTGACAAATAAATTCCTATCCTCATGTAATTCTCTTTAGGAACAGACAAATCACAGCTATACTGACTCCAAAGTGGTTTTAGTTTTATTTCTGGTAGCAGACATGATTCTGAGGCCTCTTTAAATGAATTCAGCATCTAGCCTGTGCCTGGATCATTGCAGTTAACTACCAAGTAGAACCTATACCAGTTAATAGAAGGACTTGTGGATGGGGAGAAGTCTCCTTGATATGGCTCCAGTTTTCACCATATGGATGAGTGGTTTGTGGGACCAGAGAGGCCCAGTAGGTGAGAGGGTGCCTTGGAGCCCCTTCCAGCAGCAGCTGGGCAGCCTCTGGCTCTGTGCCCTATGCAACTGTTCAAGTGGCCCAGGCACCCGTGTTCCCTGCCAAGATTTCCATGCTGCTGTTGGGCTGCGGTGCCAGGAATGGGGTTGAACAGAACAATATCTTCTTTGCTCTGCTGCCTTGCCCCCAGCAGAAGGGCAGATATTTGGAGGGAGAAAGGGCTTGGAGATAGCATTGTGCCTGTTTGCCTGAGGAGGCTCTGAGGTCTCTGCATGGCCTCACTGCATGGGATGTAATCCAAATTTTGTTGTTGCTCATCTTTCATGCTTTCAGAGTAATAAACTGAGTACAGCAGAGAAATAAATAAATGGCACTGTAAAAACGATAAAGATTAAACAAATAAGCCTTAAGAAACTAGTTCTAAAACCTGAGAGCAGGAAATGGCTTTATTGTCTTGGAGTTGTCGAGTTTTAAAGTTTGGGATAGTTATGTGCTAAAAGACTGTGAATGGCATAACCACAAATAAACCATAAGCAGGCATTTATGTACCCTCGTTGGCACAATGGTGAAGAGTCTCAAGTTTGAGGAACAAGGACATTATTTCACACATTTTCACCTTGCTAGAAAGATATAGCTTGAAGAAGTGAAATTTTCTGGAAACAAGGTAACTTAGATTGACATAAGCTCCAGGTGTAGCTGTATTTTATCAAAATGTTGCCAGACTGTCTGACATAATGTAAGTGCATGTATATCGAGAGTATACACACACGAATAACCTGCTCGGTCTCTAACTCCTCATTCTAAGGAAATTACTCCAAGTCAGCTGTTTTGCATTAACTGCCTCCATGCAAATTGTTATTGTCAGGTCAGTATGAGCCAATTCCAAGCCGTTTATTTTCTTGGTTAAGGACCAACTTCTTTTGCATGTGCTGCTGGGGCGTAGTACACATTTTATAGAAAACAACTGAAGATGGACTGATTTATAGTAAATTTGACATCCTAGCTTAACTTGTGACAAGTCATTCATGAATTCCTACTGTTAGGGTGTGGTGTCGTCAATTGGATACTGAACAAAAGCAAGCTGTTTATCTGCACAAGTGAGGCAAAGTTTCTACCAGTTTTTCCATATGTATTGCTGATTCATCCTTTAAGCAGTTTCCATTCTATGCAATGAAGGTCAAACTACTCTAGAAATTGTAAACAAAAGTAGAAAAAAGAAACTGTCAATTTCACCGTGTAGTTTGACTCATATTTCTGCAACTGTTAATATTATATCAGAAGAATTTCCAAAGTTGCACTACTCTGGAACAGGGTTTTTTTTTTTTCATCATGTCATTTAACATTTTAAAAAACCTCCAGAACTCTAGTATATGGCATCACTGCTTATTGTGTCAGTTCCTAACCCAGGAAAACTGGTTCACTTGTGAAAGTCTGTATTACATAGTGTATAATCTGTACCATTTCTAATCAGTTGCAGAAGACTATCCTGGAACGTAGCAGTTTCCCACTCCATAGATTTGAGAGAGAAATACCGGGCGGGGGTAGCGGTGTGCATCTCATTATGTTAAGCATCTGAATTGAGGTATTATTTTCACAATATGACAGGGCACATCTCAGTACTTCTAACACTCACTTGAGAGATGTATGTATGACCTGCTAGGATAGTACCTATAAAGATAAAATAAAGCTTGGAAGTTAAGATTTTGAGATGTAGAAACTCTTTTCTTTCCCTTTTACATGTTCTGAATGTTTTTTTCCAGTAGTGTCTTGTTTAAAGTAGTTCAGCTGACAGTGAAGAATGCTGAAGATGGTGGCCCAAGGAGCAAACAGTGTGTTAAAGGAAAAACATGTAAAAATCTGTAGCTTTTATGTATTTTTCACTTTTGCAACTTGTTAAACTGATGCCAAAATAACTGGGAAAGTGCCTTTTTAATAGCTGATTTTGTATTGGCCTCTGTTCTTGGTGTCTGTATGGTATATTAGCATCTGTAGGTAACCTGCCAATAAATGAATGGCTAAGGAAGTATCTGAGAGAAGACAGCAAGTTATTGGAGGAACTCCTGTCAACGAAGTCCTACAGATTTGAGCAACAGAGAACAGTTTGTCTTTTTGCAAGCAGTTTGTGATCTAGTGGTTGGAGTGTGAATACAGGAATGAATTCTGCCACTCAGCCCTCTCTGTAGTTGTTTTCTTGCCTACAGAATATGAATAATGTTTGTGTACGCCTGGGTTGGTGAGATTGAAGTGATTAGTGACAACAAAATGCTTTGAGAGCCTTTAATGGAAGGCATTAAACAACTGCATGCTATGCAGATTTTCAATATTAAAAATATATTATAGATGATATGCAAAAACAGTGGGGAGGATAAAAAAAATCACTGGGATTCATTTAACAAGAAAGATCATGAACAGTTCCTAAGATCCCTTTGGGAGGAGATACCTAGAAGGGAATAATATAACAGTCTAATTTGCAGTATTTCTGTAATCAATTGAAACATTTTTCCAGACATGGAAAAATACATTTGCTTAGAGCAGCAGATGAAGCAAAGCATGCATGTGCTCAGCAGCAGGTTCCACTTGTGCATGTTATGGGCAACATGAATATCTGATTCAGCAGTCAGTGGTAGCCTGGGGTCCCTGAAGATGACATTCCTATTAGGCATGAAAAACACTCACCTATTATACCATATGAAAATATATGCAATTTGATTACTGTCCTCTGTCCAACCTATTTGCTTTAATTTAGTTGTCTTCTCTGATGGTAAAACCTTCAGATTTTTCAATGTTGCATTAATGCAAAGGCTTTAATTGAAAAGAAGTTCAAAAGCAGAGCCGATAATAAACAAACCCAAGAAAGAGAAAAGGAGGAGTTCTAGTAAGTGGTCACTGGGAAGTTCTCAGAGCTCTGCAGCTTTATCTTTTGAGAGAGTGGAAGGGCAGAACCAGAAGAACTTTATTGGAAGGGTAGGGTTCTTAAAATGAAGGTAGTTATATTTTAAAGTTTAAGTGTTGACCAGATGCCTCTGTACTGTACCAGGGAAACAGTGAAAATGGTCCTTATTCCCAAAAATGAGGGATTTTTTGAGTGCTGAAATAGAAAGGTAGAAATATTCTAAGACTTGAAGAAGAATGGAGTGGCTTTTAAACACGTGGATGTGTCCAGTTACTGGGAAGGGTATGAAAGGTAGGAAGATGGGCAGCTGAATAGGAATTATGATATTAGTGAATGTACAGCCAGAAGGCTGCAGATTGTAGTACTGATTTTAGCATTACAGTTAAACATCAGATGATGATGCTATTCTTGGTTATCTGTTCTATTATGCATTCCTGTCATACGATATCCCTTTCTTCATGCAAGACTTTCCAAGGTTTTGGAGTTTTTGGCTCATGGCTTCTTTTGATGTAGTAGGTGGGCAACACATTATTTATTGAAAACTTTTTCTGTAGGTTTTTCATGTGTGTGTGTAAAATGAGTCTGATAATTTCTGTTCTACTGAAGTCAGTGGGATTTCTGATGGGAACCTGAAAAGAGGATCTTTTCCAAAAATATTTGTCCATTCTTTAATTTACAAGTGCTTTGCAAGCTAATTACTTACCTCACAACTGAGATAAGCCAGTATGGTAGGACTGGTAGCTAAGAAAGTAATTCTAGAAATGTTTTTGGAGAAAAAGGGGGTTTTGGTAGTCCATTAAATCAAAAAGTGTAGAATAACAAGCAGTGAATAGTTGCTTTGTGATCCAGTAGACAGAACGCCATAGAATAAACCAGGAGAATTTGGATCAGTTCCCGATTATGCCTGTTCTCACAGTACATTCTTAAAGCAAATCATATTTCTTTTATAACTTAAATTCTGTATCTGTATCATGGGAAATTGAGACTTGTCCTCCAACACAAATCAGTCTGAGAAAGACATTAAAAATATATTTCGGAAGTGGTATTATAAACAAAATCTTGTACCTTTCATGTGGCAAAGACTTTACTTTGTGAAGCTGAAAACGTACCTATTTGTAAGTTGTTTGTAAATTCATGACAAAGAGTCTACAAAAGAGAGAGTAGAGTAGAGTCTACTCTACAAAGAGTACCTCCTTGTAGAACAGCTAGATTAAGACAAGAATTTGTTTCTTATTTGATGATCAAATATTTTCTAATTGCTACATCTTTATAGTTTGATATAGCCTAGCTCCTCTTACACAGGGAATGCAATTTCTCTGTTTATTATAGTAATGTACATGTTATTATCTTACGATGTACAATTTGATTCCAGCCCCTTTTGCTTGGTTCCTTGCAGAGAGTTTTGGCATCATAGCTTTCTTGGCTGATTTATCAGAAGCTGAAGGTAGACCTTGCAACCTAATCTGTGCTCAGTCATTGTGAACATTTTTGCTTTAGGCCTCCTTTTAGGAAAAAGAGGGTGGCGTTGCTGCTGATACAGTTTGGAGAGTCTTGGGGTGCTTCTGATATTCATAGTGCTCACTAAGATTACAGTCTGACATTACATTTTATTTAGCATGAAAACCTTTTTTAGTTATGTCCAACACAACAAGAAAACGAAAACATCTCTTAAAATATGCTGGATTATCTAAAACTGAGATTGACCCCATCTCGTGATGGGGTCTGCAGGTGTGTGGGTGGAATTGGCAGATGAGCAACACGTTGCAGAATGAGCATGTGTATGTGTGTGCACCCAGGAACAACAAACGAGCTGGAGTCTTATTTCAGTGAATGACTAGAACAGGCAGAGAATTTTCTACAACAGGAAAATATTACAAGTAATCTTTCTTGTGCTGCCATCCTTAGATCCTTACATACATTTCCCCCCCGTCATTGCTTTCATACCTACCACCAACTTAACAAAGCATACAAGGTGGACAGTGCAATTGTGCAAGTGACACAATTTCACACCCCTGTGACATGTTGGAAGTACAGTCTGGGTCCTGTGTCTGGTCAAGGGGCTCTACATTCAGCCCATCTGCACACATCTGCTGGGGCACTGAGGTGCTTGTCAAGGCCTTGCAGCTCTCTGAAGCCCAGTGCAGACTGAGGCCTCCATGCCTCTACAACTGAAACATTAGACTTTGAATTAAGATCTTGAACCATTTTGGAAAATTTCAGAGTCTTTTCCTGAAATAATTAACAGACCTTTTCCTTCAAAATGGCCAAAACCATAATAGCAAGCCCGCGGCATGGTTTTTTGTGCTACTGATTTTTAAAATTCTGAAGAGATTTGATTGCTCGCCATTAGTTCCGTAAATTGCCTAATACCAAAATTTTCTCCCCTGGTATACTCTGGTTAGTCTAATCAGAAAGGAGAGTGGAAACCCTTGGAATGAATGACCTTTCTGGGAATCATCCAAGAGAAAGAATATAACTTCCTGGCTTTAGTGAGAGAGAATTGCCATGTTTTTCTCTGAAATGCTTCCCTCACTAAAGTCTGCCATGGTAATAAACCAGCAAAAAAACCACCAAAACCAAGCCCTGCCCGCCACTCCAGAGGCTAGATTGAGTGGGAATATTTGGAAGCTGGCATATTGAAGGTGTTTCTGTCCCTGTGTACTGCAGGGTTCCAGTAAGGCTGCAGTCAATTTTTTTGTTTGTTTTGTTTTTTTTGTTTTGTTTTGTTTTGTTTTGTTTTGCAAAACAGCCCCAGGTTTAGAATTATGAGCAGTGCTTATCTGCTTGCGGTGGACAACTGGGAGAGGAATCTGAATGACCTGCAGCAAACCTTACCAAATACTCTTCAGACTAGTTTTAGGTATTTTATTTGCAGCATGCATTTATGTGTAGTTTAGCAAGGCTGGCTAATGACATACCCATATGTTATTTAGCTGTGTTCTTACTGTGGTTTGAGTGTTTTTAATTTCTTCCTCCTTGTTCTCTCAGCATAATAGATAATAGGAATCAGCAATACTTGAAATACACTGATCTGTGGCTTCCTGGTGGGAAACAAGATGAGTCACCAGTAACTAAAACCAACAGCCTTCATGTCCCTGGATTCAAATTTGTTCTTCTCAGTATAATTGTTCAAATACTTGCTTTCCCCACTGACTTCCTCCCTAGCAGGGCAGCACATCTTGCAGACTGTCAGACTGGGAAGGAAGAAGTGATAGCAGTTACAGCATTTGTAACAAGCCCAGAAAAGGGGCCCACCAGGGATGGATATGGACACTCAGACCTAAGTGCTTCACCAGACTGTGTATCTCCTACCATATCTAATAGCATGATTGGGCCAAGTATTTATTATAGAACAGCAGAGATTCTGTCTGCCAGGTTTCCTTGGTTCTTGCACTGGGGTTCTGGACATGGCAGGGGTAAATGGTGCTTCTGTTGTTAAGCTACACCCTTAGCAATACAGCACCTTGCTGTCTGCCAGTGACATTGAAGTAATTTTTACTATCAGATGAACAATAAAGTAGTAAAAAACGCCAACAAAACCCCCAACAGTCCAAATATTAACTATATCCTTGCTATGTTTAGAGATGAAGATAAAGAAAAAAATAAAAATCATACACAGATCTGCCTACATCTTATATGAATTATAAGAATTTTCACTTTTTTATCCAGGAAACAAACAGGATGTCTGTGCAGCCTTATGGATATGAGAATCCAATGTCATGATACTGTGAGTGTGGCTTTGACAGAAGAGATGTTGGGATTTTCTTTTTTTATTTTTTAAGATAAGTTTCTTCATATAACCAAACTCTCCCTGGGATTCTCTTTATAGTGAAACCTCTACGCAATTCCAAGTTCTCCTATCATTTATAACTTTTTCAGGGAAAAAATGTTGACACTGCTTTTTAACTGTCTCTCTTAGCTTCAGAAATATTGACATTCTTCAGACACGTTTAAAGTGTAGCAAGACACTGAAAAGAACTTTAAATGAAAATTTTGGTGATTAAAAGGTAAAGGAATTGGTTTACCTGAGGAAATGTTGTCCCCTGGCAGATGCCAATATGTTAGGTTGCAGGCTCTCTCTTCCAGAGACATCTTGGATAGGAATGAGAGTATCATGAGCACAGAGTGTTCTCAGCATTTTGCTTTCCAGACGTGCATCCATCACAAAGCTGTCTGAGCATGTCTATGCATTTTCTTCAGTTTTCGCTGCCCTCCTCCTCCTACATGCCCAAAATATCCCAAATTGCTGCCAGGCAAATCTTTTCACTCAAGAGGTATTGTATAGAAATAATTTGTTCCTTGGTAGGTGATTTTGTTACGCTTTACAAGGTTTTCCATGGGTTAGGATATTCCTCTGCACATGGGAAGATTCTCCTGATGGAAGTGAATCACTGGTATTCCTTGAGAAGTCGTTGAAGGGAAAACAGCTGAAGTGTGTCAGACTAATTTGTTATGAAGTACATACAGATGAACAGGGCACTTTTGGAAATGGAGCACTTGACTCTTGGTGGCTAACTACAAAGCAAACTTAAAATCAAGTTTCTCCCAGTTTGTTAGATTATAAATAAATGAATTATAAATACCAAGTTATGGATTAACCCTGTGACCTCTTGATTTTTGCAACTTTCAGGACAAGTAGCCCCAGTAATTACCCATATTACTGGAAGCTCTTCCTTTCTGTAGTGTTTGATGTTCCTTTGGCTCCTTGTGGCTTAATCCAAACTATGTTTGTTAAAATAATCTTTCACTGCTGTTCTGACTCTGTTTCTCTGTTCTGGAAGTAATCTGGTAGTTCCACCTTTTCCAGTCATATAGTGACCCACAGCACCAACTTCAGGTTATCACCTTCACAATCTTCATATCTTGGTGCTCTGGATTCTGGGTTGGCAGATTCCTGTCTCCTTCAAGCAGCCTCACATGTTCCTTCCAACCTGCAATTTGGCAGAGGTGAGGCAAAAAGTGAAACAAGCACATTTGAATCAAATATGCACATGCTTAGAGTTAGCAACGTTTACACTTCCTCATGTTACCTCATCCCTGTTATTTATCCTCTTCATTCTTAGGCTCACAGGTATAACAGAAGGGAAAAGTCTTCAGAGCACATTGTGGGTGAGATTCTCTAAATTAACAGAATTCACAGAATGGGTCAGATTGGAAGGGATCACAGTGGGTCATCTGGTCCAACCTCCCTGCTCAAGCAGGGTCATCCCAGAGCACACAGCATAGGATTGTGTCCAGATGGTTCATGAGTATCTCCAGTGAGGGAGACTCCACAGCCTCTCTGGGTGACCTGTTCCAATGGTCCCAGAAACAGGGATTTCTTTATTTCTGTGAGAATGGTATGTGTAAATATTGCTGCATTTAATGGCAACTTTGGTTGCTATACCTGTTCCCGAGTGGTTTGGGCATAGCTGAGATTAAGGTGGCCATTTTACCAGATCCATACCCCAGGCCTGCATCCCAAAGGATATTAACAGGGAAGGCCAAGGGCTAGTGAATGCTTGACAGTTCTGTGTGGGACTGCATTACTGAGCCTGGAATGGACAGTGCCTGCAAGTGAACACAGGCAAGGCAGAAGCTGCCTTGGGTTCGCACCTGTTGGGCCGTGACATAAACTGGGTTTTCCTGTCTTGCAACATTTTTTGAAAAGTTAAAAAATTTCTCATTCTGCATGGGACAGAGTGTACTTTTTTTTTTTTTTTTTTTTTTTTGTTTCCCCCACCCTGCGCTGGTCCTGACCTTTACAGAGGTGCAGGGGCAGGGGCTGCCTGAGGGCTGGTGGGTGTGTGGTGGGGCTGCGCCATGGACACTGGGGTTGCCTGCTTACCGTGAGTCTCTGAGCAAGGCCATTCCCACACCAATGGAGCCGCTCACAGAATCGTTAGGGCTGGAAGGGACCTCTGGAGATCAGCTGGACCAAGCCCCTTGCCAGGGCAGGGTCACCCTGAGTAGGTGACACAGGAACACATCCAGGCGGGTTTTGAATGTCTCTAGAGAAGGAAACTCTACAGCTTCCCTGGGCAGCCTGTTCCAGTGCTCTGCAACCCTCAAGGCAAAGAAGTTCTTCCTCATGTTAAAGTGGAATTTCTATTTTAGTTTATGGCCACTGCTCCTTGTCCTGGTGCTGGGCACCACTGAAAAAAGTCTGGCACCATGCTCTTGCTACCCATCTTTGAGATATTTACCTCCATTAACGAGATCCCCTCTAACAGGCCCAGCTCCCAGAGTCTCCTCATAGGGGAGATGCTTGGTCTTTGTGGCCTCTGCTGGACCCTCTCCAGTAGCTCCTTGTCTTTCTTGTAATGAGGAACCCAGAATTGAACACAGCACTCCAGATGTGGCTTCCCTAGGCCAAGTAGTGGGGGAGGATAACCTCTTTCAACCTGCAGGCCACACCAATGCACCCCAGGATTCCACTGGCTCTCTTAGCTGCAAGGGCACTGCCGGCTCATGATCAACTTGTCACCCACCACGACTCTCAGGCCCTTCTCCACAGAGCTGCTCTCTAGAAGATGAGCCCCCAGTCTGTGCTGGTACTTGGGGTTATTCCTCCCCAGGTGCAGGACCCTGCACTTGCCCTTGCTGAACCTCATTCGGTCTTTCTCCTCAAAGGAGAGTCACGGGCGGCATTTCGGTCGCCCCCCGCCGCTGTCGGGGGCCGGTCCCGCGGAGCCGAACCCGCGCACATCCACCCGGCAGGTGTCAGTGTGGGCTGCGGGGCCGGGCGGGAGCGCCGCCTCCCCTCCCCCGCTCCGCCCGCCCGCCCCCCCGCCGGCGGCCCCCGCGCCCGCCCGCCCGCCGGAGCCAGACTCGCTGCAGACAGGCGGCAGCCAGCGGGGCGGGCAGGGCGGGGGGAGGAGGAGGAGAGGCTGGGGATGAGTTGGAGGCAGGCACAGCCTCAGCGCAGGGAGAGCGGCTGCCGGAGACAGGCAGGGGGAGGAGGCGAGGCGCTCCGGAGGAGGCCAGCGCGGCGCGGGGGCGAGCGGCGGGGGCCGGCGGGAGGTGAGTGCTGCCCGCCGCGGCGGGGCCGGGGGCGGCCGGGAGGCGCCGTGGCGCAAAGTGCCGGAGAAAGTGCGGGAGGCCCGAGTTGAAGGTCTGGGAGCGTGCGGGGGACGAGGCGCCGGCAGCCGGGGGGCTCCGGCGGCGCTCGCCCACCCTCGCTGCCGCGGCGGGGGCAGCGCCCGGCACCCCGCGGCCACCGCCGGGGCCGGGCTGTGCGCGTCCCTCCGCGGCACCTGGGGGGCAGGTGGGGGTGCCGGCCGGGGCCGGGGCAGCGTGACAGGTACCGCTGATAGCGGGGCCCGGCTCAGGCTCCCGGGAGCCCCGCTGCCGCCCGCCGCCGACCTGCCCCGGCTAGCCCGGGAAGCAGGCGGAGCGGCAGCCCGGACGGCAGACCCTCGGGCTCCGCGGGAGAGGCGGAGGCGAGCGGGGCTGCGGAGCCGCGGCGGCGGCCAGGGCGCGGGGGAGCACGGAGTGCGCGGCACGTCCTCTCCGGCTGCTCCGGAGTAATCACCGGAGCTCCGTGCGGCCGCTCGGTCAGCGCTGGTGTCACAGCCCGGCTGCCGGGGACGTGCCTGGCCCCGGGGGACACCCTCGGGGGATGCCCGGCCGCGGTGCGCGCCCAGCGCCGGGCGGGCAACTTTAGCAGGAAGGCAGAGCGGCAGTGCGGCTGCCGGGCTCACGCACCACTGACCTATATTTGATGAAGTGCCTTTTTTTTTTCTTTAAAAAAAGTTTATTAGCAAAAGTCTAGCTTTGCCTGCCTGTATCAGACGTCTGCTTGCATTGTTTATTCACTGCCTGCAGTGAATATGTGCATCCCGAATTTCTGAATGATGTGCCAGGTTTTCTGTCATATAGGTGGGTAGGTAGTTATGCGTAAGCTATGGTTTGATGCTTGCTGAAGAGGCAAACACACCGTTGTGTGTAGGTTCAAGTTCAGTAAAGAACACACAGGAAGCAGGCAAAATGCAAAAGTAACTTCTGTTTTCTTGGGTGATCTTAACACCTAGAATGATACACATTTTGGTGGGATTCAGAACCTTTTCTGAATAGCAAATGGTTGTGCAGGAGAACAAAAATCTGGTGAATAATTTTTTGTGGTGTTAAAAGTACTGTTTGGTGTTATAAAAGTTTGTTCATCTACGAATGCAGACATCTCCTTGTCAGGGTGGAAAGCTCCTTTAAGAGGTTCGTCTGTGCTTCCAATCAAAAAACATCCTGCATTAAAATATTTGTGGACTTGAAAGGTGCATCATGTAGCACAAAGAGTGAAGCATCTCCAACATCATAAATCTGAAGCTGGCCAAAAAGGGAGAGAGTTTTCGCCAGTAAGAAAGCCCAAGGGACAATTACTGATAGTGACAGATGAGGTAAGAACATAAATGCTGCCTAAGTAGGGGCAATGTTCTTGCAGCTCCTTCAACACCTTGGTATGTTGGTTAGACAAAACTTCAATTCTGCTTTCCAATTTCATTTCTAGGAAAATGTTTTGGGAAACCTATTCTTTGCAATGCTTCAGAGCTCTCTAACATACGATGCATCCTTGAGAAGAATTAATGTGCATGGTGCATACGTGTTCCACTAATGCATGTATAAATATTATGGCTTCGTGGCTGTAAATTGAAGGGGACGTTTTGCTGGAAGACCAGTGCCCTGGTGGGAAGCAGCCTTGTCAACATCCTCCTGTCCATATTAGCTGAGATAGAGATGATAATCTGAACATCTATATCTGTACTGGCATTTTAGCACCAGGTATTAAGTTACTGTGATAGACAAAGTGAGCAGCATGAGGAGAACTCGTATTGGAATGTGTCAACTCTCTAGAGTTATGTATAGAAGTAGGAACACATCTTTTTGTACAATCAGTGTTTATACCAGCACAGTTAGTTCCAACTCAGGTATGTGAAGATCATTGTTGCATACACATAAGGCATATCAATATTCTCTGGTAAATTCAGATGCCAGAATGGGTCTAAGTGATGATCAGTGTGTAATGCAGAATGAGTTAACGTATGTGAGAAATAATATTTCAGATCACTGTTTTTTGTTAACTGAAACATTACAGGCACTAGGCAGTGAAGTTTTCAGTCTTCAGGACCTTAAACTTGTTACAAGAAAACTTGTGAAAGTGGAAGGAAGTGGAGATTCAAGATTGAGGCACAGTTGTGTTAAATGTGGTGAGATTACAGCCATGGGGCAGTAGCTTAACCTAGGAATTCAGACCTAACCCGGCATTTTGTTATTTTTAAGTAGATAAAATGCTGTTTTCTTTGTACAGAACATTAAAGTGAGACTTGAAATGAGGAATTTTTAGTTTTCCCTGCATTGAAGGTGCATTTTTGCAACAGGCGGTTGTGGGGAAGCGGGAACTGAAAGTTTTGTCTCTGATTATCTTGACCAAAATTTAGTTCTTTTTCAGCTACCCTGTCTAGTGCTGCCCTTCCACCAAGAACTAGTTTTATGTCAATGACACTGCCTGAAATAATTTGGAATACTTTCCAAATGTGAATATGATGTGCCAGAAAGAAGTAAATAATTATTGAAATAATAGAGAAACACCTTTAAAGTATTTTAGCTTAGCACAGTCTCTAAGAGAAATGAAGTGTTAAAAAGTGCGTGCCTGTCCAGCAACTCTTGCATCAGGAGTCATGGTTATTGCATTTAACTTGTGAGTGGTCTTGGAAAAGTTTTTTTTCTTTTTTTCCCCGTCTGGTTTTTCGTGGTTCAAAACAGCTTCCTGCAAGCGCATTGCCAGTTACGGAATGCAAATACTTCTAGGAGTTTGGAGATGAATTTTTCTGCAGATTGGGTCTGTGGTAACCGTGAAATTCTTCAATGGCACCAATCTAGTATCAGCTGCTCGTTAAAGGCATTGGTGCCAGAACAGTGGTGCATCAGTTGCTGGGAATCCAACCCTGTAGTGAAATGATTCATGCATATACATTTTCTTTTCTCAGTTGACAGCTATTTTTAAGAATAGCTGTCTTGCCTAGAAGGTTGATATCTAAGCAAAGGCAGCCTAGATAGCTAAAAATTTCTTTCACACCAAACATAATCTTAGTACACTAAAACATTTAAATGGTATTGGTTTTAATTGATTCTTGCTGAATCTCTGGTTCTAATTGGCCATTATAAAGGGACCATGGTGTTTTGGAGCTGATGTCAGGAAGCTGGCAATTTTTTTGCACAAAGAAAGATGAAGCGTTTGAAGTAGATATCAGTTTGAAGAAACTTAATAATAATGGGTAGTGATATCTGTATGGTAGCAGATTACTTGACTAACTTCCTGAAATGGATCGGATTCTCTGGGTACACAAGCCTGAAGAAATGATCTTGAAATGACACATTTGTCCAGTGTACTTTAACTTTCTCTATGTGCTGCACAGGCAGAATATTCAAGTGAAGGAAAGCCACGGGCCTTTCTTTTTTCCATTGTGTTCCTTTGAACCTCATATTTGAAAAAGAAATGTGATTTTTTTTTTCTCTTAGAGCGTTGTATTTGCTTAGTTCCGAGACTGTCAGTTGAATAATAGTAACTATAAGGGGACAGCAGTAGAAAGAATACTTGCAGGTGAATAAGAGCATGACATTACAGTGTGTCCTGTATTTCATGCTGGCAGAATGTCTCGGTATTCATCATCTATATTTATTTAATATATGCGTTTCTGTGGTGTATGCTTTGATTTAGTGCATTTGCAGTATGCTAAATGTGGATGAATTTTACTAAATACTTTTTCTTATTGTTTGGTTAAGCAATGGAAATTTTCAAGCAGCCATATCACCATTCATTATCACTCAGCATAATAATTGGTAAATTTAATCTTCCTGATTAAGATTATTTTGGTCACAAGAGACAAGGGACTGAAAATGAACAATTTCCTTGATGTTGTGCTGTGTCTGTGTTGTTCGTATCTGTTGTTCTTTTCTCTAAAATTCTACTACAAAGAACACATCGACCTTTTAAACTGTATTTGAATGATCTTGCTCTACATCAAACTTTTCGTTCAGGTAGGAGACAGAATTTAAGAGGAATGTAAATGCATTTTTTTCTTCTTATTGCCAATGGAGATCTTTCCTAGATTTGAAGTAAGTTTTTTTAGTGCCAAATGGTTGACTTTTCTAGAATAAAAATCTCTCCAGAGTATGCAAAAAGTCCTCTGGTTAATATATTGGCATTCCCAGAACCCACTAAAGCTTAGGCAGGTTGCCAGACACCACTTAATGAGGATGCCGAATGTCTGGCACAAATCTGCATGAAAGCCAGCAAAGAAGCTGGGGGTGGAAGTGCATGCGGTGGGGAGAGGGCTGGGAAGGCGACACATCCTCACCCATAATTTATTTTTAATGTCTGCGTTTTGCAGAGAAACTGGTCAGAAATCCTTACCACAGGATTTTGAAAACTTGCTTGGAGCAGGAGTCTGGATCCTTCAAATTGGAGAGCTGTGTTCTCACAGAAATACAGTTTTTTTTTTTAGGAGAGCAGTTTATGAGTTAAGGGATGAGATTTTGAGGAGAGCACCAAAGGAGGATGGGTATGATAGTGATTTTATGTTTTATTATCTGCAAAAACTGAAAGGCATTTGAAAATGATGTTAGACAGTTTGGGGGACAATGGAAGTCAGTGATTGCCAGGATCCACACAGAAAAGCTGTTAAAGTTATGTGGCAGGGATAGAACACCTCTGCTCAGTGTAAACCTGTGGTGGGAGCTCTGCCTGATGCTGCTGAGTTTACATTTCTCTACATGCTAAGTAGAATTGCAGGTGTAATAGACTCTGTGGTGGCTAGATAACTGTTAAAAGAATCAGTCATTCACCCAGATGAGATATTTTTCCATAAAAGTGCCATTAAAACCAAAATATATTGGTTTATGTTGAATCAGATGTTTAGTCTTAAATGCTGGCTGAGCAAACTTAGTTATATTCTGAACTGAACATTATTTCAGACATTTAAAGCATGACAATTCTCAACATTTTTTCCCAGGCTTTAGTCTCTCCCTTAACTACCCCCCAAAAAACATTAGTCCTCCATAGACAAATTTATAAATAGGCATTGAGTTGGTAGGCATGACTGAAAATAATTATTTAATCAAAACCTATTCTAATAGGAGTATTTTCTGCACATGGCTGAATTTGGAAATATGTATGCATGTTACTTGCTTTTCAGTACAGGTTTCAGTTGTGTATTTCACCATTTTGGAGAACTGTTCCTCTTTAGAGAAATACTGCTCACTAGGATAGTGGCACCTACTTGATGAATATGGTTGGGTAGGACTAAATGGAAGTCCAGATGCCCCTGTTTCATTTTGTTTGGTTTCACTAAGGTGAGTTGAGAAATGAAAATATTGGACTTCATTGGGCTTCAGGCTGGCTGCAGTGGATAAAAGGACAAGTGTATTTTGCCAGTTGTGTGGGGATCTTTGCAAAGTTTTCTCTGTGTTGACATTGACTTCTGGTTGTCTATAGGACAGGGAAAACAAAAGGAGAGTGTTGGGCATTGTACCCAAGTTTTTAATCTAGCATGTGTTTAGGATTAATTCTAAAAGGCAGGACAGTATTGCCTAGAAAAATACAATGCTGAAATGCTGCACATGAGAATGGAGCAGGTTGATGAAGTGTCTGTTGGAATGTCCTTGTCTTTCCATCTGCTGGTGTTTTTGATTTCTTCCATGCTGAACACCCTGGTACACTTTTTGTTACAAACTGATAATAAATCTGGTCCTGAAAAAATGTAGTCATGGTAGTGAATTTGTATTGCTTGTAAAAGATGAGTTTGGAGATTTCAATTCTTTTTAAACTCAGTATTTAATTTAGTTTCTATGTTCTGAAATTGTAAAAAGTGTAGGGACCTTTGGGGAAGATGTGCTTTTTTTGCATGTTTGTATGAGAAATACCTTGAGATTTGAGTGATTCTGTCATAACCTTGGACCCACTGAGTGTATTTAAGTTATGGTTTTAGAGGACAGTACAGAATTCTCTTAAGGTTTCTGTTAAAACAAATATTAATGCTTAATAAAATAAGATCTAGGATCTCTCTCGTACTGAGAAGAGACTGGAAAACAGTGTTTTCTTTTGGATAAACCCTGAAATGTACTTAGAGTTCTAAAATAAGTGTTGAGCGTTGACTCATGTTATCTAGCATATGCCATTATAAGGGTACTGTGTTTTGTCTTCAATTTTCAGCACCAGTGCTTGAAGCATCTTCAAACAGTACAGTGCTCTGTTTTTCAGACACAAGTTCTGCTCTTTAACTTTTCAAAGATTATTGGAAAGAAAATGTGTGACACTTTCTTAATTAACCCTTTGTGTTTTGTGGCCGAGCCTGTTATTTTGGTTTCTCACACCTGTAGACTACTTGTTCTCCATTTCATAGAGGGAAAGGAGGGGGCAGTCTGGGACTGAGATATGAAGCAGCCTCTTTAACAGCTGCCTTCTTCCACTGAGACTTTCATGGAGCTTTTCCCGTGCATTAATTAAGAGTGATCCATTATAACTTTGGACTTGTAAACACCTCTGAACATTCCATTAGGTGTTAATGACACATGAAGCTAGAATTAAATATGAGTCTCTTAGTCCTGTATCTAGTTGAGATGTACTTAGTACATGTAATTGCCTAGATGTAACAGTATTTCTTAAACTGGGTGTAAATGGCATTGCCTCACTTTCTGCTTCTGGTCAACCATTAGTTACTGAGTGAAGTGATGCTAATCTGTAGAGCCTGTTTGGGCCTGTATTGTACAGAATGTCACCTGGATGTTTGCCATGATTTCTTGGGGTTTTCAAAAGGCAAAACTGAGTTCTCCAGCTTCTGCCCCATGGGTCAGAGTTGAGGAGCGCAGCAGAAGGTGTGGGAGAGAAAATGTAAGGAACGCATATAAATAACCCAACTTAATCTCCATAGCTGTTGAACTGGCGCCTTTGGTGAGATACCACGTTGGTGTCTGCTCTTCCCTTACAATTTCACCTCAATGGATGACTGGTTTTGTAGGTTTTCCTTAACTAGTGCTAAGCAAAATTAAATTGAACGTCTGTAGAAATGCATGTAGATAAGGTTCAGTACTCTTAAATTAGAGATTGCACCTGGTCATATAAAAGTTAGACTTGGGCTGACCGATGGCATCTGTTGGCTGGTGCAGTTCGTGTGTAGCTATTTCGTTTTACAAAGAATTTGTGTTGACTGTAATTCCTTATCAAACTCATGTAAGTATTAGAAGTGAGGTGGAAGAGAGTTCTGTGGATATTTCCAGCACAGATGTTTTCAGGTTTTGTGACCCTCTCATGTTCCTCTTGCTATTATAATAGCCTTTCTAGCAGGCTTTTAGAAACAGCACATTTGAGATTAGCTTGTTGCAAGTACTTTATTTTCACTTAAAATGTCTTAAAGTGTGAGTTATCCCTATTTAATTGGGAAGGTTCTAACATGTGATCCATCTCTCCAATTAAAGCAGCTTGCATAATATTGAATACAGGTACTGTTTGATGGCTACTTTGACTTAGCTTATAATAATATTTTTTTTAAAAAGCAACCATCTGTTGATGAACAGAAATACTGCCAGTGTTTGTCAAATGTGTGTTTTATCTGACCTGTTCTGCTTAGCACCTTATGGCAAAGCTTTCTCATCAAAGCATTTTACAAATATTTTTATTCTTACAGTGCTTGATTAGATTGGTAACAATAGTGGTCTAACTTTTTAGTGTAAGGATTAATGTACCAAGGCTTAGGGAGATAAACCTATCTTCAGTTGCAAGAGTAAGTCACCTGCAGTGGCTACAGAGATGATGATTCTAACTTGCAGCTGTAGGTGAACATCACTCTTCTCTTCTAATGATCTTTCCAGCCCTTTGAAGAAAACAGCTGGAATAATATAAAGTTTCTACAGCAGAAAGCTCCAACAACCTATGTAGCCCTGTCTCCTTTTTCTCATAGAGAGTGGCTGGGCAAAGAGGTAAATTTCAAGAAAAAGGTATCACAGTGCTGATATGTTAGTGCTGATAATGCACAATAGTGAGTTTAAAAAGCATCTGGTTAATGATTCATAATTTTGTTTGAAATGATCTAAAAATAGAGCAAACCAAAAGTGATTAAAAGAAGTATAGAGAGGAATAAGAGGACCTCTTTAATTTGCAGAGTGGGAGTTAGGTGTGCAAGGTATTCTGGAAGTGTCTTTTGAAATGTTGAGTTCTCTCTTCAGTTGAATATGCAGCCAGCAACAGGCTCTGCCTTTTCCCATTCCCTGTTCTCCCCTGGGTATTGTTAGCAGTTGGAGATAAAAGCCTTCAATCATGTCTACATGGAGACACCAGAGCAAATCACTTGAAGTGTCGAGTCAGGATGTGCATGTCAGAGTATGTTAAACTTATGTGTGAATGCTCTGTTGAATACAGAACAGCCTTATATATTTAACTTGAATCAATCAAAGGTCAATGAATGTTCTCATCTGATGGAGAATGTAATTCAGAATGTAAGTTAAATTACAGTGATCTAAACCTATCTGTGTTTGACTGAGAGGCTCTTGACATAGATGTTTACCATGCTGTAACTTCAGTGTTTTATGGTGTACTTCATGAATCTCAACTTTCCTCCGCGTTGCTTGTTATTGATCAGTTTTCATGATGCTGCTATTGAGGCATCTTAGATGGACCTAATTACAATCTTTCAAGTGGATGTAATTTACAGAGAAAATGGCAGTGCATTGAATTTGGGATGTTTCATTGCAAAAATTTTAGACCCGACAGACTTTGATCGAAATCAAAATAAGACACAACCTCTCTTTGATTCCTGGTGAACTTACTTTGGCCAGAGGCCTGGTGTTGTCATGGTCCTTGTCACAGAGATAAACTGTCAAGGATCCCACTTTGTGACCAGGGATGCTGTGTTTCTAGGAACACGTAGTTTCGTTGGATAGCCTGCAAGAGAAGTGTGCTGCAAAGTCAGGGGCTGAAGAAATCCCTCCTGGACTCACCTTGTATTTGGGGACCTGCAGTAATCCTCTGTATCTGTCTTTTGAAACTGTCAGTCTTTTAAACATTAAGAAAAAAAAAGTTCTATTTGACAGTTTTAAAACGGAAACCTTCAGCTGGTGGGAAATTTGGAGTTTTATGGGGTTTGTCTGCTTTGAGAGCCCAGAAACTGTCTGGTTCTGGAGCAGTGTTTTATAATGCTTTTGTGGATGCCAGTTAATATCTTTCTTCCCCTTTCTTTTCTATTTGGAGTTCACCTGATGGAGCACCTCAGGAGAACCCTAACCTCTGTTGCCTGAAGTCTTTAATTTACCCCTTTTCATGTCAGCCTTTACCACAGAGGTTGCAGTTACCACTGCAAGTTGCAGTTCCCTGTGCCTTGCATAGGAAGACATACACAGGAAAGAATATCCTGAAGCTTCTATATTCCAAAACATTAAAATGACCAGCAAAGCATGAATTCTTCAGGGATCTGAGAAAGAAGGGAGCTGAATTTGCCTCCCAGAAGGAGCTGTGCTGCAAAGAGGAACTGTCCAGTTGAAGTAGTTGCAGATGCAGTGTGCATAACTGGACATTTTGTTCTTCCCACACTCTTTTGTAAGTGACCCTTACAAAATCGAGACTTTTCCTGGACATTTCTCTTGAGCTTCATGATGTGGTGGAGGTAGAGATTAGGAAAAGGTCTCTCCCTCTCTCTCTCTCTCTCTCTCTCTCTCTCTCTCTCTCTCTCTCTCTCTCTCTCTTTTTTTTTTTTTTCCCTTTAAATTAAATATTGTATTTTATAAGTTAATTCAAGGATTGCTGTATTCTCCCTGTAGGAGAAATCTTCTGAACTTTCAATTGGTCAAGAAGATAACAGCCACACTAAAAGCTGTGAAGGAAAACTTGGGAGCCACTCTGAATTCAATACATTGAAATTCTTTTATGATTGAAGATGATGGAAGTACCGTTGTCTGTGTGAAAAAATAAGAGGCAATGTTACGCTATATTAGCTGTCCCACATTTAGCTGATTGTTCCAAGATGTTTGCATGCTTATTAAGATTATGGCCACTGCAGTAGGGGCAGATAAATTTTAGCAGCTTAAGAACCTCTCTCATAAATGTACACAGTTCTTGACCTATTCCCAGAGTCAGAGAGTTGATTTGCTTTTGAAATGGAAAAGTTTTGTCACAGAGTTTTAACAGTCTCAAGATGTAACTTTCTTCATTTATGTGGTAGAGCAGACATGAGAAAATGGTAGCAAGTTGTCTTCCCCACACTTTGAGTCTCTTGTTTGGGTAAGTTGAAGAGTCATATTCTTAGGGATGCTAAGGATAGTCTCTTTTCACAGTGTAAAAGTGTCAAAAGAATATTTTTTCCTGCCTCTGACCTTGATGTGTAAAATGTACTGTAGTACCCTTGTGTACTTGAGATGTTCTCAGGTGTCCCTGACACCTACAAAAAGCCAAATGCTGTGTGCAAGTGCTTCTGTTATCTCCCAATCTTCCACATAGTTCTGGTAGTTCTCCTGTTGCTCCTGTGGCTAGACATCTCTCTGTCACTCTTTTTTTTTTTTAATTTCTTGGTAGTCCTGTGGGGTACAGACATTTCAGAGATGCATCTGTAATGTCTAAGTGACTTCCTCTTCTTTCCTTTCCCCTTCCATCCCAGTCAAGAAATTCCAGATGGAAGCACTTTGGTGTCAGTAACAGCTGCACAGCAGATAATTTTCTGCATCCTTAGAACTGTAATATTTGTAACTCCATATATGTAGTTATGATATACATTTACATTAAGGATCTTTTGGTCTTTTAAGCTTCCTTAAGGCTCTTCTAGTCTTTCTTGATGCAGCATTTTGCCCTATTTTCTGTTCCTGGTTAGAAATAGCTTCTTTCAACATAAGAAGTTAATATATTCTGTTGTAAATTTGATTTTTAGGAAGCCTGAATATTTTGGAGTCCTGTGTTGTGATTCAAAAATTGTGCTCCCTTCTTTCATCTCTAGGATTTATAATAAGGTGTCAGCAATGATCTAGTCCATCTGGGAGCTTGCATCAATGCTTGGGAGAGCCATATGTGTCTGCCTCAAACAAGGCTATAGAAAAGTGTTCCACTAGCAACCAAGATGTCATCCATCTGCTAGACAATCCTGCAGCTACTTAGCTTAATGACGTATTTATTTGACTCGATGTTTCTGCCGAGCAGACTCCAGCGTTCCTCCCCGTTCAAATTAATACCAAAACCTCCCTGCTCTGGAGGAGGAAAACCTGCCTGCTCTGGAGGATGTCAAGAAGCCTGTGGCTCGGTGGGTTGGATCTGTTTATCTGCCTTGGGGTGCAGCACTCCCAAATTCTGACTGAGCGTTCCTGGGAGGCGGCGCCAGCCTTCCCATGCAGGACGTGCCTGGTGGCCAAGGGATCTGCAGACCAGACTCAAGGCCCAGTGACCTGAGCTGCAGGAGGAAATCCAATCATGCTGCTACTGCTTTAGGGTATTATTTTAGCACGCTGGGCTGTGTGAGGATTTCCTCCTGCCGTGGGCAGAGCTGGAATTGTCGCAGCAAACGCTTTACCCGGCTACACGGAATAAACCAGGTGGTTCTCGCACTCGGTGACTTTCATGGGAATGCTTGTTTGGGACTAAGGGGGTTCACAGTCTTCAACATGCATGTTCTAGAGATTTGTAATCTCAGGTGGCCCTGCAAAAAGTAAGAGCTCCAGGAATTGTGCTGGAAATATAATGTGGGAAGACCAGCTCTGTAAACTTCAGAAACTCCACGTTCATACTGAGGTAAAATAGAGCACATTGGGACTGACTGTCATTGATTTCTTAACTTTCCAGTCACTCTATCCCCCTGTTTTGGTCTTTTTTGTAGTCCAAAGAGGCCAAGTCACTGCTGCAAATTCTAGGTTGATCTAATTCCTAATCTGTCTGTGAGTCAGACTTGAGTTAAGAAGGGGACAAAGCAACAAGAGAAACGCAAATTTAGATGAAAAGAATGTTTTGTGTTGATGGCAATTATATTAATCTCTGTCGAGGCAATCTAGTGAATTTAATGTGGATAAATGCAGATGTATGTTCAGACCACTGTACAATTGGATTCAGTAAATCTTTATCTGTGTCTTGCAAGAGAGTTTACATGCAGCTTCACATGGATTTCCTGGGGATTGAAACACTGTCACAGCTTTTTCTGAATATGGATTGAAGCCAAAGTGGGACTGTCTACTGAGTTTGGTAAATTTTACCAGACAGATGTTGTTTAAAGTAGCAGACATGGATACAAATACTTAGTGGACTTCAAGGAAAAAATAATTAGTAGTCAATGCCAGTCCTAAATACAGGTGAGAAACAGATCTTAAGTAAAGCACAGAAAAATAGATTTGTTTTCTTGCACACTAGAGTTTTGGTTTTTTTTGGTGGTGTGTGTATTTGAGCATATTAGCAGTTCTAAGCTGAAAAAGTAGGTGAAAGTGAAATCAGGACAATTCCATAGAGGAGTGTAGAGATTGAAGAGGTGAACTGTACTCACTTTTGCTTCATCCTCTAATGCTGCAAAGAGAATTGTAGAATGATTCAGGGCAGAAGGAACCTTCTGGAGTTCTAGTCCAATCTGCAGTAACAGGACTAAGGCTTTTCTGAAGAAGTACTTTTTAATCTAGAAATGGTTATTTAGATCTTAATTTTCAAAACTCAGTGTTTTTTCATATGTTTTGAATTTCTTGTGTTTGGGCAAAAGTGCAGTAAAGTCAAGTGGAAGAAAAAAGTATGAGAAAAGAGAATCTTACTTCTAAAGATGCTAAGTAAGTGCCAAAAAGGAGCAAAGTTGACACAACTCCAGCTGCAAATGAGAGTGAGCATGTTAAGAGTATCTGAAAATTGTTGCATGTGTTTAAAGTAAGCAATGCTTTAATTTCCTTGATATGTTCTAAATAATTCAAGAATGTTACAGTTTCCCTTCTGAGAAGGGAAACAGCTGACAATTCTTCACTGATACAAATTTATGTATATTTGTTTGTATTCATTCTGTCACAGGGCTACTATCCATTATTAAATAACGTAAAAATGTCTTTTCCATATCACCTTATAAAAACGTAGAAGTCTTCTCAGAGGTAACTCTGGTTAGAGTAACTTTGACTAAACCTTTGGAGAGAAGGGGATTTTACATCTTGCTGTAAAGCTTACAGGATCAAAACTTGATTAAAACAGAATGAAAAGAGCATTTTTGTAGTTTTCCACAAAAATTACATTTGCGTTGGATTGATGCATTCTTTAGTCTTGTATGATACCATGCATAATAAAATTTAAAAAAGCATTAGAAGTCATAAAGCGATGAAGTTTTGTAAATTTCTACCTCTAAAAATGCCTGCTTCAGGTTTTGGGTTGTTATTGGTGTCATCAAAAGAGTACTTTACAGGAAGTATTTCTGTTTTGATGCATTGGATTTCTGATGGAAAACAGATCTGTAAGAGTATTTCTGAGAAGAACCAGTAACTTCTTGCTTGGGAAGCACTTCTTTACTTTGTCTTAGGTACATTTATTTGTTCTGGGTTTCAATCTTTTGAAGTGCCTTAACTTTCTTTGCATTTCCACTGCAAATTTGAAACTTGATTAGGGATATTGCAAAAACTCAGTTATTTTGAAGCTTCATTTTGTTCCATTGCTGTACTCCTCTTTGTACTTGTTTTACCATGTAAGAGAATATATTAATGTATAGAAATGATGAAGCATCTTCCTGATTAATCTTGTGTGTTGGATATATTTTGTCCGACTCTATAGCCAGAAGTATTCATCTTCTTTTCTTAATTTCTTACGTGTACAGATACTTTGCAAGACCTTAACTATGTTTTTTGTATCTCCTACTGCTGATTTCCCAGTTCTGTTTACCTGCTGCTAATCCTATGTAGCTTGATGGAAGGAGACTTACAAAGAATAATTTTGAACCCACTTAATGTTTCTCTTCACTTAGAATTGAGACTAACAGAAAACCAAATGAGGTTTTGCTTGTGAAGGGCACAGCACTGGCTGTATCAGGTCTTTGTCCTGTTAGCCAAGTGTTTTCCTTCTTCCAGCACTTCATATATGTGGATGAGTGTGTTTTCCTTGTCCTTAAATATTCCTGTCCAGTGAGGCAGAAGTGCTGTGTTTCTAAAGAAGATTATGTGCTTGACAGCTACTGAAATAATTAACATAAAATTGTACTGCCTTATCCAATTTAGTTTATGTATATCAAGGTAGTGTTTTACCATGTGATGATAAAAAAGGGAATGTAGAACGGTGGTACATCTTTCTGGAATAACTTCTGGAATGCCTGTTGCTTGGATCTCACAGTGATGGAGTTTTAAGTGCTGTCTTTGGATACTCAGAATAAGGAAAAGAAAAGGGATCTACATAGCTGTCTGAAAGTCCTTACGCTGAGTGGTTTCTGTTTGGTGTTGTTTTGTGGTATAGCCTTTATGCTACTTAAATTAGAAAAGAAAAAAAAAAAAAACTTAGAAAATAATTTGAAAAAACTGACTTTGACTTTTGCCTAGAAAGTTTCTTTGGTGAGCTTGACCACATGACAGGCCTGAATGCTATCAAATCCAGCAGGCTCATTTCAACTTGGATCAACAAGGGCTAAACCTGGAATACACAATTAAGGATGGACACAATGTCTAACTTCAGTAGTGAGTTATCACATCAAAATCTGACCTATTAGACATGGTAGATGATACCAAAACACTGATTTTATTTTCAAGTACTTGCTATTTATTGCTGAAGCAATTAGCCACCTTTTACATTTCATTTTAGCTGTCTGATTGCTGGCACAGTATAATTTTTTTGTTCAAGGTTTTTCATATCAAAGCAAATTGCATACTACAGGGTGCATTTGTTTTGTGAACGTCACTTTTACAGTCAAAACCTTATGTGCTGCTGGATAAACAAGTCATGTTTTAATTAGATATGTCTGTGTTCACCAAAACTATGTCAGAATATAAAACCATCAGATTAGAGTATGATTAAAGGGGAATGAGTACCCTTGTGTAGTCTCCTCTGTACTGGTTTTGTGGCTGTGCTGTGAACACTGTATTCCCTTTGTAGTGTCAAATAGTCCTGCAAAGAGCTGGCTATTAAATTTTTTTTTGCATTTTTTGTAATTAAGAATAATTGTGGAGCAATTATTAATGATGATACCTGCCTGAAAACATAATTTTTTCTGTTAACGTTAAATAAAAAAGCTATGCATTTTATTCATGTTTTCGATCTTCTTTTTAGAGAGGCTGCAAAAGGTGTTACAAATACAATATCCCATATAATTGAAAATTATTGACAAAATGGGTAGAGAAGTAGGGATAATGGAAAACCAACATATGCTTATAATACATATAATTAGGTTAATTAACATATAGAAAAATTGAAGAGAAAGTTCGTGAATAATTTAAATCCACTATGAACTGTGGCAAGGACTTAAAAAAAACCCCAACAAACAACCTGACATGAAGTATACATTGCAGAGGCTTCTAATAATTTTATAAAAATAAATTACTTGCTGTTCTTCTTTTTGCATGAGCAGCTGTTAGATTCTTGCTATCTCAAAAGTTTAAGGAAGGAATAAGACTGTTTCCTGTCCCTTCTTGTTTAATTAAACTGACTGGTTGTCATGGTTTAACCCCAAAAAGCCCCTTGTTTACCCCCCCACCAGTGGGACTGGGGAGAGAATCAGAAGGGTAAAAGCTGAAGAACTCATGGGTTGAGATCAAGACAGGAAAACTAATAATAGGGAAGACAAAGGCTGTCCATACAAGCAAAGCAAAACCAAGAATGATTTCACTGGTTCCCATGGGCAGGCAGGTGTTCAGCCATCTCCAGGACAGCAGGGCCTCCTCATGTGCAGTGGTGACTGGGGAAGACAAACACCATCACTCTAAATGTCCTACCCTTCCCCCTTATTCCCTCACTTTCTATTCTGAGCATGATGCCACGTGGTCTGGAATATCCCTTTGGTCAGTTGGGGTCACCTGTCCTTGCTGTGTCCCCTCCCAGCCTCCCAAGCACCCCCAGTTTCCTCACCTGTGTGGTTGTACAAAAAGCAGAGAAGGCCTTGGTTCTGTGTAAGCTCTGCTCAGCAGCAACAAAAACATCTCTGTATGATCAACCCTGTGTTCATCACAAAGCAAACCCATAGCCCCACACCAGCCACTGAAGAAAATTAACTCTAGCCCAGCAGAAACCAGCACACTGGTCTTGACTATCATCTGTCACCCAGAACCACGAAGATGACTTCTGGATCTTCTTGTCACTGTTGTTCAGACTATTTCTCAAGAGTTTCCTGGGTACCAGGCCTGAATTTGACTTTGTGAATATTTAAATAGCCTTTTTCAGTAGGTAATTTATGGGCTCTGTATGGGATGGAGGGTTTATGTCATCCTCCTAGTGAAAGAAATTTTGCCATAATGGCAGAAAAGTGGCACACTTTGCCATTTGTTGGCCACCGCCTTTGCTCTCATTTTCATTAAAAAGCTGCAGAAGGGGTCAGACATGAATTCTTAATAAGCAATGCTTATTTAATTGCAAGGGAATAGTTTGGTCCTGTGGTTTGAATTCTGCGTTAAAAGACAACAAAACTCTCCAGTGGCCTCTTCCTGTTCCTAACTCCAGGTTAACAGTTGTCAAGAAAACAGTGGGAGTAGAAGAGATGGAAATGTGATTATCAACAAACACACAGTAAAGTGTTTTTCCTGATCAGTACTTTTCATGTATTTTATTTTAATTTTTTATAAAACGATTTTCTGCCCTTCCCACTTCTTTCTAGCTTACCAGATGACTGAGGTTAAATTAAGTCCTTCCCAGATACAATTTTCAGGAAAGCAAATTTACTGGTACTAACTCTGCTGGAGCCCTGTGCTGGTATTGATGGCTGGCTGTGTTCATTGGCAAGAGAATGGTTCTCAAGTGAGATTATAACCAAGAAAACGTGTTGACTGCTCTCAATACAGATTCTCCTTTTATACCCAAGTCTGTGTTTGTAACTGGAAGTGTGGGATATATTCAAATTTGAACTTCTGTTCATGTCTGTGATGGGGAAAATGTCCTTATGTTTTAAGTGACTGCATATTGTGTCTGTGCAAATATGAGTCCTCTTGATGTGAGGAGAGCTATTGAACACATCAAGATTTATGCTGTACAAAGCTTTAGGAGTGCTTATCTTGGTGCTTTAGGATTTGGAGTGTGTGTAAGGAAAAAACCATCTTCTTTAACTTAAGGTTAGTAGAAGGATCCCAGCATATAGGTAATCTTTTTATTGTGGCTATTTGAAAGGGACATGTTAGCAGTGAAATTTTAGCAGTGTTCACAGACCTTGTTGATTTTCTCATATATCATGCCAGATACAAAACAAGATGATTAACTTTTCAAAAGGAAAAATTTCTCTTCTAAAACCAGGACCACAGGTATGTGTCACATGACAATACTGTTTATTGCTCAGACTTGGGAACTGGAATATTTTGAGCAATCTAAGAACCTTGTTTGGTTATTAGGTATCAAAAACAATGCAATGTCAAAAGTTGAAATGCTGAATTTTTGTATGATGTTTACCATGTATTATCAAAGATATTGAAAGAAGCAATGACTACTGACAACAATAAAAAAGAGAAGTATATTCTCTAAGTCTTAATATGAAATGATAATTAAGAACAACAACAACCCAGGCGACTGTAACCTTCCTTATGATGTGTAGGTTTCAACCTGTGGTTTGAAGTAAATATAGAAACCTAAAGGAAAAGAAGCATTTCTGAATAGATTATCACTGGCCCAGTTTAATGCAAAGACATGATTGGTTCAGAAATTAGAACAGTTACTTTTCCATATGTTGAAAATAACCTGTATGATAAAAATAAAAGTATAGTCCCTAAAAAAGAAAGGTCAGAAGATTTGAATCTGGCAAAGGAGTGTCTGATGCCTTCACTGAGGAGCTGTTCCAACTTAGGTATGGAGGCAACAGTACTCTCACATCCTGGGAAATGCTAATTTGACAAAAGTGCCTGTTGTCCAAGAGGGCTGTTCTCTAATTTGCCAGACAGCTTCCCCACGTATCCCTCCGGATGACACACTGAGGAGGTTATTTGTATATTGATGTTCTATTCTTCCTTTTTCTCCTTGCCTTTCCACTCTCCACTGAGCTATTCTGGTTCCCTGCAAACTGAGTTAACAAGAGCTAATATTGATACTTTCAGGTAGTTTATTCCCAGCTGTTCTTGCAAAAAAAAAAAAAAAAAAAAAAAAAAAAAAAAAAAAGAAGAAAAAGAAAAAAAAAAGAGTTCTGACTAAGTGCTGCAAGTATTTATGAAACATCCCACCAGAGGGCAAGGATTGCTTCTGAGGTTGGGGCTAGGGTACTGTTGCTTTCTCTTTGTGTCTGTTTAGAGAGACAAGGAGATAAAAGGCAGGAGATGAGTGCGTAGGGGAGCTGTGTATGCATGGAGATGTACATTATATATAAAGAAAAAAATCAGTCACGTGGATCTTTAAAGTGAAGAGACTAATGCTGGCTGACTCTCAGTCCTTTAGAGTGTTCTGTGCACGGTTGCCCTTGAGTATCCTTCCCTCTGTCCATTTCCCCTGTGCTGAGTGAACACCAGCTGGGTGGAAAAATCATCTTTAGGAAGATGATTCTGCTTTTGTGTCAGCGTATGGCTCATGTAAAGCTGAAGGTGAGTAGTAAGAGGGAGCACATTACACCTGCCTACCAAGAATTTGTGTGTTGTTTTGTCTGTGTACACACAAACACTCACACAATGAAGAGTCCAAGTCTGGGACTTTTAGAGAATATCACATTATTTCATTATGTTGGTCTGCTGTGTCTGTTTTAAATTTTCTTTTCTTGATAAAAAATACTTATTGTGAGGGGAAAAAAATAAAGTGTAAGGAAAATAGATGTGATCCTAAGGTACTTGGTTTTACAAAAACTAAACTGCATATTGGCAGGGTTTCCCAGTGGTGGCTTGTGGGCATACAGGAACCTTCTGAGTTATAGATTTTGGGTGTGGCTCGTGTTGCAATATGTTTATTACTATCATGCTTACATCACATAGTCAAAAAAAAAAAAAAAAGAATTCTAAGTGTCTAATCACATTTTTTCTTGATATCAGGCTTGACCTAATTTTGGGAGCATGTCCTTTCTCCGCCACATTTCTGCAATGGAATATGTTCGATACCTAACTGCTGTGTTCCTTTGACTGTTAATTCTTGGACGAGATTTCATTGCATTATGATGTTTTTGGGATGTTTTTTTGCTGTATCTGAAGATATCTCTGATATGTAAAATCCAGTTTTTCTCTATTGAAACATGCACTTTCATCAGTTATGTCACAAACACCATACACTGCTTTGGAGTGGCCATTGTAGTAATGCACTGCACAAAAGCTTAGCAGGGCAGCAGATCTTGTGTGGGGTAGATTGCTCCTTTGGTCCTTCTGTTTCTACTGGGTGAATAATTCAGGAATATCCAGGTCTCCTTATATTTGATTGCTCATGTTGTGGTGGCAGCCTGGCCCTACCCTCAGGAGATATTCTTATTTCCTGGCTGTAGACATGACCAGTGTGGTGACCTTTTGATATTGGCTGTTACATTTTGCTGACAGTTCAAGCATTTTATACAAGTGGAAACTGTTGTCTTGACAACTAAGCTCCACCTAATCATAGATAATAAAGAATCCAAAAGTCCAGATATATAATAATTCTTACAAAATTCAAACTTGTATTTGAGTTTGAGAGATGACCTCAAACACAAATGTGTTTGTTTTAGATTTGTTGCATGAAGAGCGAAGACTTCACCATGGCACAACAGTTTTATAGTAGGCTTCATCTGTATCTGGTTTTGATGCTACATTTTTCTGTGATAAAATGTGGAGCTTTTTATGCTAGTTTGCTGCAAAGATGACTCCTTATTTGCATTTTAATATGTGACAACAATATGAACAGTACACAAACTTCTATTATACAGAATATTAGGTTTTTATCTCTATTTTTTTCCTGGAAGAACCAGATAACTCCCCAGCATTTCTGCTGTGCTGATGCTTTTTATCAGAGCATTCTTACCAGGGTGTGAATAGACCTCAAAACATGGAACTGAAGTTCTGACCCTCATTCTGAAGAGGAACAGTAGTTCTGGCTCAGCATCAAGTTGTTCTTCTGCATATAGGGTGCTTTAGAGGAGGTAGCATGAAGAATTTGTAGCAGAAATCACGTGTAAATGTCATGTTCAGTTAAGGCACAAAAACCCAAGAAGACTCTTGGGTTACCTGCAGAATTTTTCTGGAGTGCAGAGAAAGAACTGTTACACAGCATTAAAGACATCCTCTGTGGGCTGCATTTTGGAGTGGAGTGGGAGTTAGTGTAAATGAGTTTGGACAAGCTCACTTATTGTGGTTCCATCTGTGGTTTTAAAGGAAAGATTTAACAGTGAGATCTATTTTTTAACTATTCGTGGAAGAATAGACATTGTATTTAAAATCACATGTGCTGCTAACATCACTACTCTGCTGGAACTGTGAAAGATGAGCTCTGAGAGAGTCCCTTTTATTGCAAAATACCTTTGTTCAGATACATCTTTCATTTACCGTGTGACACTGGAGGTGTTTGAGGTCTGATTTGACACTGCTGGTGTTTGTCTCAGACTGGCAGCTCCTACTTGCTGTGTGTCCCTGTTTGCTGAATAGCTGAATGAAAGCTTGGATGCTTTAAATCTGATAAACCCTCCTTTGGTGGTGTGTTCTTAGGAACCTGGAATGGAAGACTCTTCTGCAGAACTACTGTTGTCCAGAGAAATAGTCCAAAAGCATATTAGTGCAGTGTTCTAATCTATAGCAACACGAGTAATCCCTGGAAATTATTTTGCATAAATTGGCAGAGGCAGGAGTTGCTTTGGGGACGTGCTGCTCAGACTGGGATGTCCTCTCATTTAAACTTGTGGTAGAAAGGTAGCAGATTTTCTTGTATTTTTTTCACATGTTTGTCTTAAATCTGGAGATGTTATGAAAAGAAACGCAGTGGTCAAGACCGTGAAGCTGATGGTAAGAAGTGGAGGTTTTGAGTTTCTATACTTCTATTTCTGGAGGATAACCATAATGTTATTTATTTTTCCCCCACAAAAGATTTGAAATTACCCAGGAAAGTAGATTTGAGTGGTTGCTTTCCCTTTTTTTTGAACAGATGTAAAAGTATGCATTCAACAAGAGGAACAAGTTAGTCTTTTGAATAAAATTTCTCATCTTTTATTTTTGCCGATCACTCTTTGGATTGTCATAATGCATAAGACCTTAGTGCTTTAATAAAAATAACTAGGTTGTATGGAAAAAGAACTTGAATCTTCTGGTTGTGTTTAGTACTTTACTTTCTGTGCCCTTAGGACGTGTGTCAATTAGTTTGAGAGAATACTTTCTAGATAAAAGGTATCTATAATATTAAAATGCACAAAACTCTTTCTAGTGATCTTCAGGAGAAAAAACCCACAAAAATTAAAAATGCTGTTGAATAAAAATTAGTATAACATGCTCAAATTATAAAAGACTGAGTATCCATAGCTGAGGTTGCCTGTTGTTTTCAGTTAATTAAGACTATTTCAATTGTTTGTAGCTTTCTCAAATACAAGCTGGAAATTGGACTGGAAATTCTCCATGCTGGTTATTTGCTTTGGGCTGGTTATTTGGTCTGGAAAGCTTTTCAGATGCAGCAAACCAGTTGGAAGTATTTCTGAGCAGGAATTTAGGGAAGAAGATGATCAGTGCTGTCCCAGTGGTGAGGTCTCACCCATCCATGGCTATTTTAGAGGGGAGAGTTGACGTGTGGTGGTTGACCATTGCTGGGGCTGTGCCAGGACAGATGTTGCAGTGCTGTGTTTCAAAGTGGGTTACTGAAAGGGTCTGGGTTTAGCCTAAACATCCCAGTGGGAATAGGAAGGGAGTTACTGTTAATGTGGATGTTCCAGCCATGCGGTTTGACTGCAGCCCTGCAAGCGGTTGTGGAGGCACGACGGGAGTGCAGGAAGAGGGGGAATGGTCAGCAGCCTGTGGGCTGGGAATGGAGGGGCCAGCTGGAGTGGGAATCTCAAACAAACTCTGCTGCTGAAGCCGGTCTGCCATCCAGCAGAGCTGTCACGGTATGTTTCACTTGGAGGGGTCTTGTTTAAGAGAATAAACTGTGCATAGAGGATGGTTTCTCAATACTTGAATCTCTCTGTTGGCACTTTGGGAGCACCTATGTGTGCGTTCTGTGATCTCAGCCTGCCCCAGATGTATGTGAGCACAGAGCTCTCAGTTGTTTGGGGAAAATGTCCCTCCAAGGGTCCTAGGTCCTGTCTGCATGTAAAAAACCTGCAGGAGGTAGCAAGAGGAATTTATAAGAAAAATAACAATTAAAAAAACTATTTAGAAACAAGGAGCCTTTATAGATTAACCCACTATGGGACCAGTTCTGTAAAAATGGTTGTTTAATTGTGTCAACAACTGCAAGTACCTGTGTTTGGGAGTAAGTCGAGGGAAGAGTGATGTGAAGAATAACTATGGAAAACTGATTTTCCCTACCATACTGCATGATAACAATGGATGGCTTTTCTTATAACTGACTTAAAATACATGTAAATACATTGCCTTTTGTTTGAGTTGTTCTATAAAATGCTGGTCAGTGAGTTCAGTGAGGCCAGGCTTCCATGTAAGGTACCTGGGATGCAGCTGAAAAGATACGTTGCTTCTAACTCTTCCTCCCATGCTATTTGTCAACTTTATGCTGCAGGGAACTGTGATTTGCCAGTGCCTGTGGTTTTCAGACTTGCTGAATCCAGAAACCCTTGGATTTCTGCTGTTTAACAAAGGAAATTGCTAGGCTAGTAGAATTATTTCACTTTAAGTCATCAGGAAGAATGCAGAAAGAAACATTGCCTGAGAGTTAGACCAAGAAAGAAAAAATGCAAACATGTTTCTATAAAGTTATCCAGTAACCCAGTAAATAACAACAACACATGCTGTCATGTAAAAAGTGTAAATGGATCTGGAATGGCTGCTTAAAGCAGACTTCTGTGCGTCTGTCACATGGGCTAATAAGTAATTTGTCTTTGTTCTTGTGTTTATTGAGGGTGGTCCCATCAAAATGTCAATTAACATTGTTAGGAATATAGAGGATCCATGTGGTTTTGGATGGATCAGATCCAGGGGTGTGTCTCCATCTTCTATGATTGTAACAAAGGGAGAAAGAATACTGAAGTACAAACAGAAGGTTCCAGAAGTGCCTTTTGTGTACTGACTTAAAGCTACAGTCTCACGTTGAGGTTGTGACTTTTTGGTGGAAACGCAATGCAGAGAGGAACTGACCATCCTTGAGTTTCCTTGGAAAGTGCCCACCTACCCTGCAGCTCAGGTTTGCAGCAGCCACCACTCTGTAAAGGTGACTCGTTCAGATTAGTGCAGCTCAGCTTTTTGTCCTTAATCATACTCAGTCACCTGCTGGTTGCCTCAAATTTATTTTTCCAAATGACAGTAAAAGTACACGAATTTTTAAGTATTAAAACTATGTCTGCTGTGATGCAGCCTAAGGCATTTTCTTAGCCCTCTGACATCTAATCTGTGTTTCCATTAGAAATTGTGTCCCCTGTGCATTCTGGTTTTTTATTCAGCTGCATTCCAGTAGTTGGGTAGCCTTTCCCTGGAAGTCTCTGAAGCACCAGGATTCTTGTTCACACTCTGCTTCCCATGATGAGCCTGCATAAGGCAACGTCTGTGCCGTACACAGAGAGCCCCCAAAAGACTACGGGTTGTGTCTGCCTCCCTGCTTGTCTTGGCTTGCTTCTCTTCCCCTCCCATGCTCCATCCAGGTCTGTTGTCTTAGTGTCAGTCTGCACTCTGCTTGTAGAACTGGGGTCAGTCTCTGAGATACTCTGCAGTGACTGGTCCATGGCTGGGTGAGAATTAGGTTCTTTCTGCTGTTAGTGAAACATGAGTGAGGTGGTGACTCTCTCTGGAGAGAGACACCATGGAGCTGCTCCGTGTAGTGAAGAACTAAAGGGAAGCAGTAAGTGGCAGGAAAAGGAGCAGAGCAGGGAAGAGGTTAACTGAGAGAATGCTGAAGGTCTGAGGTGGCTGCAGAGAAACTGATGGATAAACCAAAACCTGAAGACGGGTGTGGCGAATGACTGAAAAAGTGTAGATATTATTAAAAAATATTCAAAAATAAAGGAACCTTGCTTATGGGCAACTTTCATCCCTAATAATTCACACTCAGTCCAGGCCTGAAAACTCTCACCTTATGTCTGATGCCTTGCTGGGCTCTGGAGTGGATGTTGTACACTGAAGTTAGTTCACCAGAGCATTTTGTTCCTTCTGCAGTGAAAGGGGGGAATTAGATATGGAGTCAGTACTATGGCTGTGGACGAGGAAGTAAAAAGAAAAAAAGGGATGTTCTCATTTTGTCCAGCAAATGTTGGGTGTTTGCCAAATGGGATGCTACAAGCAGGAGCCCTGATGAGAAGGACCATCCTGGAGGGCTCTTTGCCAGCAGCAGAGTCCTTGCAGGCTGTCCCTCCTTTCCTCTGCTAGTAGCTCTGGTGTCAGTTTAGACAGGAAGGCTGGAGAGCTCTTCTCTGAGGCTTTACATTGTTCGTTAAGATACTTTCCTAAAAAGTAGGATTGGACTTCAGGAGTTTAATTTTGCAGAGCTTTAATTGCTCTGTGATTGAGTGGCTCTGGTCATTAGTGCAGTTGTAATGGGCTAATGTTCTTTGAGGCTAAAAATGAATGACCGTGGTGGGAGAGCAGCCGTCTTTCCCCTGTGTCATGCTGTAGACAGACTGCTACTTCTCTTGTCAGCCTCTGATGTTACTTAATTAATTGTAGTGGAATTACTCCTGATCTATAATTAAGTGAGAAGGAAATTGAACTGGACAGTGTGAGAAGTTCCTGGTGTTATTGCTTGCCATTTTGAAGAGAAGTGGAAAAGTTCGCATTTCATTACTGCCAGACTGGCACCTTGAACGTGAAATCCTTCTAACTAAGCACTGTCTCAGAAAAAAGAAAAAAAGTTACTGGGTGTGGTATGTAGGTTTAAAGTTACTCTTTCTTTAGCCAGTTGCAAAGTTGAGGTGTTTTTCTTTCATAATATCACTTCAGATTCTTCACTTGTGGGAACATCATGCAAACACCTGCCTATGACACACCTTGTGTGCCTTCTGACTTTTGGATTTGCTTTTTCATATGGGGAGACCGTGTTTCATGTGTGGCTGGAGCTGTTATGAGTAACATTCTTCTTTTTGTCTGACACTCAGCAGATCTTTTGCTACTTATAAAAAGTGTTACACCACAAGAGCCACCAGCGTGAGGGCTTCCATACCAGTGTAGCGAGGTGGCGATTATATTAAATGTGGAACTATTTCTGCTATCCCTGATTGGGTACATGGCCTTTACAAAGAAGCAGAGCAGCTCTGACACTGGAAGCCTCCCATGTTAAGTTAATTATAAAAGAAAGAAATAAATTTCTTTCTTCTGGAAAGAAATTACAAAATATCTGCCATTCCTCAGGGCTTTTGTGAAGCTTGTTGTCATCAAGAATATGCCAAAGGTAGTATTTTTCTGACTGCTCATTTTTCGTGGACACTCCCTTTGTTAGTTTTACTGTTCTTCTTGGACATCTGGATTAATTTTTCAAGTTATTTTGGTTTAAGAGTTTCCTTTTTTGATAACATCAATAAGTTTTTGTACTCTTTGTCCTCAGCTTGAAAACTGTAATGAAAATATTTTATCTCTGTGAGGAAAAAAAAGGATATTTGGCCAAAAATTAAATAAAAAGATAACTTTGCGGATATGTAGTATGAGTTAGAGCTTGAAGAAAAATAAACAGAAATGATCAAGTCTGTTGTGCTTATCCCAAAATACTTGATTTGTTCTGTATGCACTTAGCCCCTTCTTTTTTTTTTTTTTTAATTTTTTTATTAAAGCTTTTGGAATAATCAAGTTTAGCTTAAAACTCTTCCAATACGAAGGAGATTGAGCTTTAAACTGTTCCTTATCTTCTAACTTTTATTATTTAAAATAATCTTTAGTGTGATTTTTGAACTCTTTCTTGACAGAACTGTTTGCCACACTGATCTTTCTGCACAAACTGAAGCTAATTGTACTTGATACAAACCTAGAGAGAGTAAATAATTACCTGTATGTTGCATCTTCCAACACTCAGTTGTGGAAACAACAGAAGTGTTTTGTTGAAAATCCTTTGAAATTTAGGCTTTTTGCTCTAAGGTCAACTGTGAGGGATACATCCAGGCTGGATGGGAGAACTAGCAGAGGGGCCTGATTGCATAATCATTTCAGGATCTCCATCAGTTCTGGTATTTTAATTTTTAGGAAATATAGGATGCTTTGTAACATCACTGAAGTGAAAGTATGAATTGTTTAAAATATAATAGCAATCTCTTAAAATTGCAGTTGTTGGGACAACAGTGTGTGTGTGTTCATACACATAGACAGATGTACTCTGCTCTGCCCTTGTGCAACCCCATCTAAAGTCCTGAGTCCAGCTCTGGGTTCCCCAGCATAAGAAGCATGTGGACCTGTTGGAGTGAGTCCAGAGGAGGACCATGAAGATGCTCAGAGGGCTGGAGCACCTCTCCTTTGAAGACAGGCAGAGGGAACTGGGGTTGTTCAGCCTGGAGAAGAGAGAGCTCGAGCAAGACCTTTTGGACCATCCTTCCAGTACTTGAAGTGGGCCTGCAGGAGAGCTGGAGAGGGACCTCTTACAAGGGTCTGTAGTGACAGGACAAGGGGGGAATGGCTTTTACCAGAAGGAGGGACAGTTTAGATCAGATATAAGAAAGAAATTTTTTACTTCTGAGCATGGTAAAACACTGGCAGAGGTTGCTACAAGAGGTGGTGGATACCCCAGCCCTTTAAACATCTACAGTCAGGTTGGATGGTATTCTGAGCAGCCTGATTTGGCTGACAATGTTCCTGCCCATGGAAGGGAAATGGGATCAGATGACCTCTTAGGGTCCCTTCCAATACAAGCTATTTTATGAAGCTATGATATATCCTTGTCTAAAAGATGTTCCTTACTTTTTGCTTGGGTAAACACATTTCTGTCAGAGTGATGCAAAAATGTATGTTTAACTGTTCACTAGGTGCAAATTTTAAAATACATTTTCTGATAATTAAGTGTATTTTTGGTAGTGTCCGTATGCTGTCACAAAAGTCTATTCCCATGTTTTCTGTAGCTGTTATCAAATGTCTGAGATTGATATGCTTGGGAAGGTGGTGAGGGTGCCACAGAGAAAAATAAAATTGTGTTGAAGTGTTTGTGCCGGGTGGTTAGAATGTCGTTTAAGCTTGGTAAAATTTGGGAAATGTGCATATCCTGTCTAGTGATGTGAGAGAACAAATAAATTCCCAGTTATCTGCAAGGCAGATCCTCAGCTGTTGTAAACTATCATAAAGCAAATTACGTTAATAGAGATTTGAGTATATTTCTGTAACTAGTTGAAAATCAGAGAAGCTGCTGTGGTGTCTGTTGGATTTGACTCTTTTATATTAAGGAATTCTTGGTGTTTAAAAGCTGGTGAATGAGCTCCAGAAGAGCCTGTCCTCTCACTGAAGATTCTCACCTTACTTACTTCTACCCTTTTTATACCCTATGCAGAAATAGAGCTTTTCTTCCTGTTGTTTTTCCATTGGCTCCATCAGCATCCTTTCAGGTCACACTGAGCTGATTTAGTCCAGAATTGCTGCTCAAGGTCCATAGAAAGAGAAGACAACTCTTTTGTAGAAGGGAAAGAACAAAATCAGGGTTTGACAAATTTAGAAAAAGGATGCATTTTATGTTTTAGGAAAACATTAGATGTTATGTGTAAAATGCAGAACTGTTTTTTTTTTTAAAGGATACTTAATGTCATTTACATTTTGATTTATTTTTCAAATTTTTATGTCTAGGTAATTTGAGACAGCTTCTATATAGTTAAAATAGTCTAGACTGTAACTAAAATACCATGGATTAGTATCAGCTAAAGATTCAGTTATGGAAGTTCATCTAGGTGATCTTATTTTTGTCAGTTTTTGGACTGCAAATAGCTAATTTTGACTTCTACTTAATGTCATTTACTATTATCTTATTCCTAGAAAATGATGAAATTATAATTTTGAAATGTTCTTCTAAATAGTATTAAATGCAAGAGTTAAGCAAAGAGAAGTATTGTATTACAGTAATTCTCAATAAAAATTGATTTGGAACAAAACCATCCTTAATGATAAGTGTCGTTTGAAGATGACCTGTGATTACAACCCACAGTTTTGCTGTCATTTAAGCTGGAGGGGACATGTGTTACTGCCTTGCTCAATTGATGGGATTGGATGGATGATTGAATGATGAGACTGCAAGCCAGGTCTTTAGCTTGTCAACTCATGCCTAATTCACAATGACAGTGTGCATGGAAGGCAAGTGTCTGTATCCTGTCATATTTAAGCTTCTAGTTGCAGCCTTCTTTCTGTTTAATGCTGTGGATACTCCAAAACAGACGAGAGACTGAAAAGATGGCTGTGGACAGAAATTGGCAATTTTTGTATATGATGCTTGCTTCCCACCCCCCTGCTCACCCCCAATTCCTTCTTTCAGTGTTACCATGTAAAAGTTACATACTAAGAAAGTGTTATCCATTAACAAAAATATTTAGCTATCTGGAAAAACAGTCTGTGTTTTTATAAAATAAATTTTCAGTTCACTGCCTGCATTTGCAGTTTCCAAAGCTTTTTGAATCTGCTATTTTCCCTTTTTCTTGGGATTTTCACATTTTTTCTGTTATTGCCCCTTCTCCCTCACTTGACTCTCCATGTCATAGATGTTTCTGTCACTGAGAGTTGTGTTGGTATAACAGCAGTAGTTAAATTACCATAATCAGTCCTAACTACTGACTAAATTGCAAGCAGTTCCGTATACTAAAGCTGCTGAAATCTGTCTGGTAAGTTCTGTTTCTTTATTGTATTGTAATGATTTTACCCCTGCTGCTTAGCAGAAGCCTGGTGACAGGAAAAGGAAAGTAGCTGTCTGGACCTGTTTGTTAAATGAACATCAAAATAATGCAAGTTGTTAAATGAACATCAGAAAAGGCAAACATGAAAATGATGTGATAAGGGAAAAAAAAGTCTTACAAGTAGGCTAAAAGAATTCAGATGGAACTCTGATCCTCTAGAAGCTGGTATCATTGTAAGATGTGTGGTTTAGATTTTTATAAGACACTGAAAAATTCAGATGTGGTTACCAGTGAATCACTTTCCATGTTTGGGTGGTTTTAAAAGTGAAGCTCTTTAAGATGAAGCCACTTAAGAGAAGATAATACATGTACAGGGTGCTACTTTTCACCCATGTGGTTTGGTTCTTCTGTTCCTAGTGACTGTCACTCCCTCGTTGTCACAGGTGACTCTGTTGGGTTTGTTCTCTCTCGGTCAAATGGAGTTGCCATTCCCCCAGCACTTGGTAGCAATAGGTGGTAGGTTTTTTCTGTGATGGCATCTGCTGTGAGGCAAACACTAGAAAACAGTGTAAATGGTGTGACATTAAGTAAATCTGAGCCCTAGCAAGTTGAGCAGGTACTGCTGTGCAGGTGCTCTGCCATGTCTCAGAGGAGCGATGGATCCATGAGCGATGCTGAGTGCCCTGTGCAGCTGAGGGCTCAGGCCCCTCTCAGCCTCAGCCTCGCTGTATTTCATCAGCCTGGTTCCACAGTTCTGTTCTGCAGGGTGTGTTATGTAAATCGTGTGTATTATTGGTTCTTTAGATTATTTGTGTTTTCTCCAGCTGGGTGAGTAAGTATTATGCGGAAGATTTGGGAGCTTGCATAAGCTGCAGAACTTAGAAACGTGGTGAAGTATCGTGACATAGTGGATGGGGCTGTCACAGCACACTGTGCTCCCTGCACCTGAAACTGTCTTAATATAGCTACACAGGGGAAGATTAGGCACATAACTGGTAAATTCCTTTTATTCTACTTTTTTAATAGACTGTGTAACTTTTCTTCTCTGTCTCAAAGAAGAGTCCAGCTCTGGATGCAACTGTAAATACATGTTCCTTTCTTCCTTGGAGGGTGGAAGTGGCACCATGTGACACACGACAGTCTCCACTAAGTCATATGTGACATTCTACATGCATGTGTAGTATTACCTATATATTGAATGCCATAACCAAAGCAATTTGACACATAGGTTTTAAGGAAGCATGTATACACTTACCATGTTTTAAAGGGATGCGTGGAGTCAAATTAGGACACACACTGTTAAAATTGTAGAAATGTGGACAGTTAAAATGATTGTGTTTGCATTCAGCTTGTTTCACTACAGATTAATAAAATGTACAAGTCATGAGATGGTTCTTTGAGACCCTTAATGAAAAAGATCTTCGGGAGCAGAGTAGGAGGAAGCATAAAATGTATGTGATGTACTATGTAGAATATTTGTGGTAAATGCATGTAAAATAATTAATATAGTATGTCAAGTGTAATGGGAGTATTTTTTATGTGCTGAGAAACAGTTGTGTTAAAAATTTGCATAATAGGTGCATGTGGGAAAAATCTACAGTTACTGCAGACAGTTTGACAGGTATATATATTTTTTCCCACAATTATCTTTAAAAATATTTTTGGTTGATTGTTTTGCTTTCTTTGCTTTTGCCTTTTTATTTAGCAACATGTAGTTAGAAGTCTTCAATACACAAATGAAATGAGTTATTGTCAGCATTTCTATTCCAGAGTGCATTGTGTAGCTCTTGGACATATTCTGAGTTTCTTTTAGGTAAAGTTGGTTGCTTTCAGAAGGCGTTCAAAGCACAGACTCCTACACATCTACAGTGAGGACTCTCGAAAGAAAAAACTTGTTAAATCATAGAGTCATAGAATGGTTTGGGTTGGAAAGGAGAAAGGACCTTGAAGATCATCTAGTTCTGACCTCCCCTGCCCTGGGCAGGGATGCCTGTTGCTAGACCAGGTTGCTCAAAACCCCATCCAGCCTGGTCAAGACACGGGAGAATGTGATTCTCATTAGGGCTGGCTTCAGTCCATAGGGCTGAGACCTTTGTTTCTGAAATAATTTTGGACTTTTTGGGGTAGATTGACCCTGGCTGGATGCCAGGTGCCCACAAAACTGCTTTACCACTCCTCTCCTTGGCTGAAGAGGGGGGACAAAATATGGTGAAATATCTCGTGGGTTGAGATAAAAGTGGGGTGAGATCACTCAGCAGCTACCCTCAACGTGCAAAACAGACCTGACTTGGGGGAAGTAATTCATTACCAATCAAACCAGAGAAAGCTAATGGGAAATAAAAACTGAATCTTTCATCCTTACCCTTCCCTTCTTCTCCGATCAACTTCACTCCTGTATTCTCTACCTCCTCCTCAGTGGCACAGGGGAAGAGAGGATTGGGGGTTGGGGTCCATTCATCACATGTTTCTGCTGCTCCTTCCTCCTCACGGGGAGGATTCATCAATCTTCTCCTACTCCTCCAGTGTGGGCTCCTCTGTCCATGCATCCACAGGTCCTGCCCAGAGCCTGCTCCAGAGTGGGCTTCCCACAAATACTTACCTGTTTGAAAATCAGTGGTAAGGTGATACATTTGTTTTCTGTGCATGTATAAGACAACGCTGGAGTTACTTTTTGCACTATTACTATTCTAAGTGAGCATAATACACACAGTGTACTTGAGAGATCTAGAAGCTTTGAGAATTTTATGTAATCCATCTAGTGTACTGGTATATTTGCGAAGTAGGAGTATTTTTGGCCATCTGTGTATTTCTATCGGTGTGCATTCTGTATGTAGAGCACTGGGTCAAAAAAAGGAATCTCAGAAAATTGATATCCAGAAGTGTCTATTAATTTCCATACTTTTCAGGTGTATAAACTGCTCTGTGCTTCTGGATGCATTTGTTAGTTGTTTGAAACAATTTGATATGTAAATTTACATTTTGTAAAATAAAACCCATGCTTCTTATTTAGTGTGACATCAGTTAGCACTCCGAAAATCTAATCTTCCTTCCTGTGAGCTTGTCTACCTGCTTTGGTTTCTAAATGTTAATATCCAGTGCCTTGGTACCCTGTTAGAAATAACAGGCAAGACTCCAAGGTAATAGGCAGTTACAGTCCCTTTTAGTTCACAAATGAATGCATTTCTTCCTGTCCTGTCCACAGAAGATTGCTTTTGCCCATCAGTTTCAGATCTAGTGCTGCAGCTGCATTCAGAAGGGCCAGAAGGGTGGTAGAAGGATTTGCTTCCCATTTTGTTTGCAGTGACAATGTAAAGCACTGGTAAGACTAGTCATAACCTATTCAGTCAGTTCAACTTCTGTCCTGCAGGTCTCTTGTCCAGCCTACTCTTATCCTTTTGTCTGTCTCATTCTGATTCCATCATACTTCCTTGCAGGGTTCATTTCCTAGATTAAAAAACAAGTGCTGTATCTTTTAATCTCTTAAATCCCTTTTCTGTTCTTGTTTCATGGATGAGCTTAGCACTATTTTCTACAGGCTGTTGCAGCCTCCCCCTTTGGTCACTTGCCCGCTCACTTTTTGCATTCAAAATAGTGACCTCCGATCTTCTCTTGCAGAAACCCTGCCACGATTGCTGCAATCAAAGGCTGCCTGAGTTCTCGTTAACACAAGTACATCGCGGTTTTAAGCTGTGCCTATATACTTGAGTTACAGACATTTTTTCTGCAACTCAAGAGTCTCTAAAAGGTAGTGAAGCAGCTTTCCAGACAAAGCCAGCAACAATACTTCACTGGATGATCCTGCTAGATAAAGTAATCCGTCCATCTGCAGTGGGACTTAAAAAGTCCCACACAAGTTTGAAGGCAAAGGGTATTTCCTGCTTAGTCTCACTGTAGGATGTAGTAAAAAATGTGAATCTTATAGTGAGGCTGCTTTTTGGAGCACATATTTGCCAAGATAACGCAACTGTTTGACATTTATGTGAAGTACTTAATTAGCAAATGTTTTTAGTTGAAAACATTTTTAAATTGCATAGATAGATTGCAGGTGAAAGCTCTGGTGAGTGAAATGCATTATCAGTTTGCTCTGCAAATCTGTTTCTAAAATTCTAAATTTTATATGTGTTTTAAGGATGAACCAAGAAGGAAGATCCTTCTTGGTTGCCTGGAACAGCCTCCCCTATTCTTCTGCACCTGGACTCTTATAATCATCTTCTTCCTCACTGTGATTTCTTTCTAGTCCTATTGTTTGAGGGTGGTTTGTTTTTCTCTCAAGTTGTACTGTAAGTGCTTTGTGGCGCACCCTCTTTTGTTTCTCTGTAGCTTCCTACGTGTTCTCCGTACACTCCTCTTCTTCTTCTGGTGGGGTATTCTTGTGGCAGCTCCTACTGATCACAGCTGCTGCCATTTTCCCTATGTAGTGTAGGGGAATCTGGAAGATGCAAGTTTCAGGACTACCTGAGGAGCTAGCAAATTTTGATCTCATACATATGACAAAAGAGGTTTGAGTTCAGGATAGAGGTAGGGGCCTCTTGTCCTTGAGGTGAAAGACCAACGGTTGTTTTGTGCAGAACAGTGCATCCCATTTGGACTGGCCCCTGGGGTGGACTCTCATGCCCAGCTGGCTGCCCTGGAGTCTGTGGGGGAGTTGTGGATGCCAGGGTCCTTTTATTCTGCTTTGGGGAATGGGGCTGGTCACTGGCAATGGAAGGCACTGGCCAACACATGTGGAACTTGGATTCTGAAAGCCATTGTAGGGGCATGAGTGAGGGCTTGTCTTGGTTGTACTGCATCTGTATTGTGGTCTGGTGTGTGGAATGATCCAGTGCAGCTGATTTTTTGGCATGTGTAGAGCACAGGATGGGTATTTCTGCTTCCCAGGGAGGCAAACATGTAAGTTCTAGGTTGTGCAGAAGTATCAGTCCTCATGAAAAGGGGAGGGCCTGGAGAGAGACCTTGGAGCCCTGAGTCCAACTCAGTTCCTCTCTATGAGGAAATTTACTTTGTGAAGAAAGGTTTCTCTTGCACAGTTTGAGCTTTTCCCTAGCATATGGGTAGGTAGGAAGAGTTTGCCAAATGTGTTATAGTTACATAAAACATGCAACATCTGACGGATATGAAAAGGGTTATAATAAATGATTCCTTTACACTCCCTCTTCGAAAGAGCTAAACAAAATGGTAATACAAAGCCCATCAGATTTTCTTTCCCATTTATGATGTTCTTTATGTTAGTGTGGAAATTCTGGCAGTGAGCATGGGCTAACAATGGCTGAATCTATTTGAGAACTTTCTGCTAGGCAAGTGCTGCACTATTTCAAATTGCAGTGTTCTGGTTTTATTTGCTATTGCTATTAATACCTGTGTATATGTGGGAGATTATTTCCCAAATCTCATCTCCATTTCCAGACCTGCATCTGCTCTGACCCAGAGATATGAGAGGCTGCTTGAAGTTCTTAGATTTTTTTGTCTCCTTTCTCCCCTCTCTGTCATTCCCATGTTTAAAGCTGTACTAGTTTTCTGAAGGATAAAGTGAAGTTAAAAAAAGAAGTAGAGTTGTATTTAGGAGCAAGGGATTATTTTGCTTTACTGGAAATATTTAGCCAAGTTGGTGGTTTGGAAGTATTTTCATGAGAACTGCTGAGCTAAAAGTTACTGAGACAAAATTCCATAAAAATAACTGTGAACTCTAGTTTATAACAAAGTCATTGTTGGCAGCCTTCCGTTTAAAAACTTTCCATAGCTGCAAGAAAGACAGACTTGTGGATCAAAGTGGTCTGAAGTTTTTTTGGCAATTAAAAAAGTTAACATTTGGATTTGAACCCCACTGTGACTAGTTCATTTCCATTCATTTTTTACTCACTATCCTTAGTAAGAATGACACTAAGGAGCAGAGGATGGGAAAAGACACTTTTTTCTATTTAAAATTGGTTCCACAGGATGGAAATTTGGCAACAGACACGGAAACTAAGCAAATCTGTTTACAGAGCTCTCTGCCTCTCTCTATAATGAAACCAACGAAAAAGCCCAAATAGAGATTTTAATGATGAAGCCACACTTTGTTGAAATTTTCCATTGTGCTGTTTTCTTGGTCTTTTTACCTTGATGACAACATAGTTGTTTGGTGTGAAGTGTAATGTAAATTGAGGGTGTCAGCACCCATCTTGTTTCTTGTGCTCTTCAGAGCTTCTGGCCACTCTTCACAGTAATGAGCCAGGTACAAAGAGTCTGGAATTGTCAACATCAAAAAAGCTGAGGGTGTCACAAATAGTGCTAGGATAAATGTTAGGGGAGAACCTTTATGAGAGGAATCATTGCAGGTTTCAGACAATAATTTAAGGGTTGGGCTGTGGCTACTGTTAATGCAGGAACACATGGGAGTAAGTGGGATCAGTTTCCCATGGTTAACTCCTACAAAGCCTTGTCATACCTTTTCAGAATTCAGGTGGGGGTACCCATGCCCTTTGTGGTAGGCTGGTAGGAAACAGCCAGGTTAGGAGGCTGGAAAGACATTATTCCCTGCACCATTAACTTAATGGTCAGTGAAAATGGGACACTAGGGGGATGAATATTACTCAATTAATCTAGTAAAAAATAGTAGCAATTTGCTTAAGATCAAGGAGAAAACTTGGGAGAAGCTGTAACTTGCTGACTCAGAAAATTTTCTGTTGCTATGCAGTTGCTGACAGTCCTGCACATCTGGCAGGCAGCAGGATTTTTTTTTTTTAATATTTGCTTTCTTTTTGACCCTCAGGTTAAAAATTGTTACAAGATTGAATAAAGTCTTGTCTTCATGGAAGAGTTACAAGAGGAGAAATTGCTGTTGTGCTTTTGCCACTTCTTAGTTATAGCCATATATAATGGTGTTACTTTAAATTCTCTGAATATTTGGGTTCAAAATATGCAGATGCTTTTTTTTTTGTTTAATCAAAAGGCAGAAAATGAGATTACTTTGTTCTCCTACAACTTATCTGCAAAGATGTAGAATTTGTCAATAGCAGGGATACAATCTACTTCATAGTGCAGTATTTACAAATGTGTTACCAAGATGAATACAACCCTTTTTCTTTTGTGAAGGAGAATACCACCTTTCAAAGTACCTGAAGCCCTTGGAGGGGGTGAATATGTAGGTGAATAAGAAAGATCTGGATGGCATGCAGAGGTAATTGACAACGTTCTGTGCCAGACAGAAGCCAGCAGCAGCGCACGAAGGAGAGTCATGTCATGGACTAATATGTGGGTGGAAGATGGGAGGAGTAAGGTAGGAATAAGTTGTTCTCCGTCACCAGAGTCGTTGCACTGGTTGATAGTTTCAGCCCACAAATTGTGCGCTGGAAAGGAGATTGTTGATGAAGTGGGAAAGTGTGCTGATGGTAGTAACTTGCTTGTAGTAGTAACGTTGAAGTGAACCATGAAGAACTGGAGGAATGACTGACATGGCTGGGTGCCTGAGGAGTGGAAAGGCAGGTAAAATTCTGTGCAGATAAAGTGGTCTGCATAGGAAAAAAAAAAAAAAGGTGATTCCACTGAAAAATGGCGAGTTTTGTGCTGTTACCATGTGTGAGTCAGTTACCAGCTTATGATAAACAGCAGTGTAAAACAGGAGCTCACTACTCTACACTGATCAGAAAAGCAAATCAAATACTAGGAAATATAAATAAAGGAGTAAAGAATTAAAGGGATGGCATCCTTTTTGGCACTTTGTGTGTTCATGGCTCACCAGCATCTTGTATCATGTGCAGTTCAGGTCTCTCAGTTGAGAAACAATACAACAGGATGAGAAAATTTTGGAAAAAGTAGCATTTTTAAGAGACGTGGAAAGGCTTACGTCCACAGGAAACAAGGATTCTTTATTCTGAGAAGGCATTGGAATATATTCCTGAAGTCTTCAGTGTTGTGAGTGATGAAGAGAGGATTCACAGGTTTAATTGTTCACTGTCTCTTCCAACACAAATCTTAGAGGAGGCATCAAGTGTAAGCAAACAGAAGAAGAAGGGTTTTCTAAAAACACTGTGCCAAAGAATATTGTATTTGGTGAAATTTTACATGGGTCCATTTTCTGACTGTAAAGGCTCAAAAAATAATAATTTTTTCCCTGCTAATTGTATGTGTGATGTAATGGATAGCTGAATTGAAATACTAGTGTTATCTATGCTCTTTTGCATTTTTGTGTATCCTTGTATTTCCCAGAGTACCTAACTATCAGCCTGTAAGGAAAAATGAGATACAGTTATTTAGTGTAATTAAATGGCCTTCCTATATATATAGAATTGTTGAAACCCTTTTTTAATGTGTAGGGAAGTGTTTTAGGGTTTTCTTATTCAAGTCTCTGAGCTTTCTCAATTACTTAGTAGGATATAGTACCTTTATTTGGATTTTAAAAAGGAGACTTAGATTTAGTTTGTAATGTCTCTACCATTCCCTTTGGCCTTAGAAAATAACACACTCAGCATGTTTGAGAACTTCAGTTCTGCATATAGAAGAAATACTCTAAATTATAGAGGTGTGGGTTAGTTGGCAGTCCTGGATTCTTGCTAAGGCATTGTGCCTCTTTAGGCACACACGTTATCAGTAAAGAAGGCAAAATTATCCTTTATACCTGAAACATGGTGGGTTCTTCTCCTTAGCCAGCTTCTGACATGGTCCTTCTTTAAGGTTTGGTGCAATAAAGCAGTACATGCAAAGAAATCAGAGGAATAATGACAATACCAGGAGCTTTTATCTGCACCTTCCTGGGTCTGGTAAGCTCAGTTTCTTTCTTCCCAAAGTCCCTCACCTCAGTAGCAGCAAATGTTATATTCACATTCGAAGTGCACGCACTCAGGCATCTTCTGTGCAAGTTCCACGTGCTTTATTGCCATCACCCTCCTCCATCCCCAGTGCCTACACTGTATCCTGAACTGTTGTGGTCTGGTCGACCCGACTTGAGGAACAGGGCTCACCCTGATTCAGGGTTGGTGGCTTTACCCCAATTCAGTGATAAACTCAGTCTCCAGCTCAACAAAGACAATCGTCACCGGGGGTCCACCACAGTTAGCCGTGAAGTAAAAGGAGAGGATACGCTGTGGCTTCCCAAAAAGCAATTTATTAAGGTGGTTAACAAAAAGCAGAAGCCCTACACATTAGCCCCAGGGAATGAAGCCCTGGGGTGGGCAGCCAACAAAGGACCAATAATACAGGGAACAGTGTATTATGTAACCTTGGTAACAGAACAAAAAACCTATGAACAATAATGTAACCATATACGAAAAAGCAACTGACCAATTATTAACACATAACTTTGTATAGAAAATATGACATAACCCATATTAACATAACTAAACCCATAATCCCAAAGGGATTCAATCCCATACCATAACCTATCTAGATGTTCTCCTCAGCACTCCCCTTCTCAAGGCCTTAAGTTGATGCCTTCTGTGTGGTCAGCCAGGGCCAACCCACTGCCAGTCCCTGCCTGACCAGCTCCCACACTGAACCTTCACTTGATGACTTCACAGTCATCCTTGGCAGCCTCCCTTGACAGGGAGCCATGGGCTGGCCTCTGCTGCTTGGGCTGCCACATCCTTGCTCCTTGTACTGTATCTGCTCTGGGGATTTCTGTTTCCAGGACCAGCTGGAGAGTTTGGGTGTGCGTGTATGAGCCTCCACTGCTCACTGAACTCTGACAAGGGATGTGTGGTTTTACCCATCAATTCTCCTCACTGCACTAGGAGACCTTAATTTGTTCCTACTGTGATGGATGCTTTCTCTTTTAGGAAAACGATGGTGTTTGTCTGTGAAAAGGGCCAGTACCCCTTTTGGTTATGCAGTGACTGGTGTGATACTTGTGTGTGATGGAGTGGCATGTAACACTTTGCTTCTGACATGAGAGACAAATCTGAGGATGGTCTTGAACACAGCTGCAGAGAAAGCACAAATATCAAAGTTTAATGGGAACCCAGGTTTCCTGATGGTAACTTGTTGTGCTAACAGCAGATTCATTTGTTTCCTAATTAATCAGAAGGAGTGTTCTTTTTATTTCAGCCATCTGGTGGAGAGCATGTTGTTTAGATTCTTGCTACTGCAAATTGGAGCTACACAGGAAAAAGGATGTTTCAACTTCTGTTTTTGGCTTGTTTTTCAAGGTTGAATCAGTATAGAGCACGTTAACACATACTGGAATCAGTTGCAAAGTTCATCTCTCAAGGACAGCAAAAATTTAACTTAAATTGTTCTTCCTGAAAAGGCAGGGTGGTGATATTGATGATTGATTGCTTGCTATTACTTTTCTTATTCCATGTAATCAATTGTTAAGACAAAGGCAAAATTTCCTTAGTGAACTGCAGAACTATTCTAGGATACCGAATTTGTTACCACTTCGTAGAGAACATTCCATGTCGCTTTTACATTTCTCTGGATTAATGTCAAAAGCATATTGCCTGTCAAACAATTTGTCGTTGAGTGTGCCATTAGCTTGCTAACTCCTCACAAGGATTTTAAAACATTGCATTTTTTTTTCCCCTCCAGAAGTCCCCTTAGTGCAGTCTTTCTTTGGAAGCTATATTGTTCTTGTGGAATATTTTCTGAGGAGCAGTCTGTCCCTATGTGATGTTTACTGTATTTTTGCCTTGCAGCCAGCAGATTTTAGTACAAACTTGCCTGGGGGTGGCCTTGTCCTATTTTCCTCTTAGATGGTTCTGGCATTTATAGAGCTGGGGAGATCGTGCTTCTGAATTTTCCAGTCTGAAGAGCTCAAGCCAAAACAGCAGGGGAGATAGCAAACCTGTACATTGTTTGGCTTATGGCAGCCAGGCCTGTTTTTCCTTTGACCTAAAGCAATGGCAGCTTTTCTTGGGTTTTGTGTGAGGAGGGGGAGGTGAGGAAGAGGAAAGCTATGTGAGGAGAACTGCTTTATCTCTGTGATTGGAAAAAGCAAGCATTATCTCTACCTCAACAATCCCTCTTTTTGCACCCCTGGCAAAGGTAATTCCAAGCTATTTTCAGATGACATGTAGAGATTGTCTTTGTTTGAGTTACTTTATGAGTACTGACTATTCATAAGAAAATAGACTGTGTATTGTTTTAATATTGCATTAACATTTTTGAAAGACAAACTCTTTTTAGAAAAACAAACTCTTTACCATAGCCCTTGCAGAACTGACTTTATATTAGGGGACTGGTTGCTTGGCAGTTTTTAGTGACATCTTGTAGCTTCCCATCAACCTGTATTTTCTCTCTTACGTCGTGGTCAGTGAAATAAGAGTCTTGCCAAGTCGGGCCCACAGTCTCCACTGGGGAATAAATTGTGATCAGTGATTGTGGGAATACATGAAATACCCTGCAAATGAATAGCTCAGAGGACATAATAACTCTTGGGGTTTGGCCTTGTGCTTGAAGAACCCTTCTTTTGTCTTTAAACACCGTCTCTGTAGCTACACCCTCTAAATGAAGTTTCCTGTGGAAATGAATTTCTCTGTTTCTGCCTTTGAGGTGTCATAGTCTTGTATTTATCAGCAGATGTTTCAGATAAGTTTTGCATTTATGTAACAGAAACATTTAGTTGTGCTGTAGAGTGAATTTCTTTCTAGAGGAATGGGTTTGAATGTGATTATTGGAATCCTGAGCTTTTCAATTCCAGAACTGAGAGTTCCCTAAAAAGTTTGTGAGAACAACGGAGCGTGTTGAGGCTTAGTACATGCTTGAAGTGGAATATAAAAGAAAGCATCCTGTGTGTGCCAAGAATTTCCAAGGAACTCCTAGTGATTAAACCAAATTAAAAAGCATCATATTTTCAAAGATTGAGAAGATTCCTGTTTGTATGTCTGCACTGGCGTGGGACAAATGAGTGACGGATCCTGAGCCTCCCCAAGCTGAATGTAAAGGGAAAGAAAAATTTTAATCTTTCTTTGTGTTTCAATATTTTCTCCCTTTACATTGCTCCACAGTTTTCCCTTACTGATATGCGTGGATCTCCATGATGCCTGTTTTAAGAGAAACTCTTGCTTCTGCTGTAATTCTGGCAAGAGATGACAGTGCAGAAGCTGCGTGGCTGCTCCTGTGAGGAAGTTGTTGACCAGCTTCACAGAGCAAATTCCTATCCAGAATAAGAATTTTCTTAGTTGGCAGCTGTGATGAATTTCCCTCCTCCCCTCTTGTCCCCATTTGCAACCCTCTGAGTTGGTCAGTCTTATGCACAAATCATATTTCATCCTGAAGGGAAGAATATTTGGGCCTGTGGGTGGATGCAAGAAGCAAGGAGGACAGTAGAGCAGGTGCACATTACCCTAGGGCTTTCTCCTTGGAATAAGAAGCGTTAGCAGAAAGTTGGTGCTGTAGAACCAGCCTCTCCAGTCTCTCTTGGCTCAACAGTGTAAATGCCTCAGGCTATTGGAGTGGGCCAGGAAGGAGCTGAGCCTTTCAAAAACACATGCTGGCTTCAATATCATTAGGTGTGTTACGTAGGCAGGTAGTCCAGATTTGCCTAGCTGGTCTATATTTATTTTCTTCTCTTCTTTCCATTCATCAAGTCCATGTTGTTGTAGGAGGCTTTCTTTACTCGGTAGACTAATTTGTTACCAATATCCTCACCTTTGCAAGTTTCAGTCTTTGTGCATAAGGAGACAGTTTAAATTAGATACATAAAAAAAACCCCCATAATCCATTCTGAGGTGATAATTTACCTCATTTTCCTTTAATATTATCCTTGTTTCAGTAGTGGATTTCTTTGTCTAACATGAAAGTTTTCTGCTTTTTGTTGTATTTTGTCCTCCAAGTCTCAGTGGGCTGTAGTGAATCCTTGTTTCACATCTTCTCTTTTTTTCAATGATTGTCCAGATTCTGAAGGCAAACCACAAAGGTTGATGTTCTCTCTGGGCTTCAGTACTGCTCCTCATCTCACTTTTGTCACTAAATGTAATAATTTCTATGATTTGTCTTCTTATATTTAATATTTCTCCTTTGCCCTTAGGAATGTATTTCCTTTCAATGTTAATCTTACTCAGGGAGGCTGTAATGACGACTTACTGATTTCTCTCTTCTTTTAATGTTCTCAGGAATGTCTTCCTTAACATTAGGTAGCAGGTCTGGTAGATTTTTTGCTGGTATTAATTGCTGTGTAACGAAGTGCCCTTGAAAGTCAGTTATGTAAATGAGCAGCCTTGAGCTGGCCGTAAGAATGATGCTGGCTTGAGTTTTAATTTAATAATTGAGGAATTGGAACATAAAATGGTTTTTTAAATCTAAAATAGCGTAGAGTAATAGTCTTTATTAGACAAATTCTAATTGCATGAACTGTATCAGCAGTTTAACATTTAGTTTAGGTGATCACTTTGCGTGCAGGTGAACGCTTTGGATGGTCATTGTTAGATGGTTGCTATTAGGAAAAAGCTCTGCATTCAATTGCCTTAAGTGTTTTTAGCTGAGTATTTGGAAAGAAATTACTGGTTTGTTGTGGTGAGCTCTTTCTTGAAATATATTCTTATCATCTGGGTTTTCTTTTTTTCCTTTATTAAGTTGGCAATTGTAAAGGTCACTGTGAAAGTTTCTTGTATTTTTCCTGGAGATACGTGATACTTGAATTCCTTGGCTTATTAAAAAGTCCCTGAGTTCTGGACAGTGGAGGGCAGGTACCTCTTGTCTGTTTGAGTAAAGGTTATTATTTATTGTTACACACAATATATGCAAAAACCAGTGGATGTGAAGTTATTTGCAAATACAGGCTTGGCAAATCTCCTCTGGAATTCGGAAAGGGTTTTCCAGCTCGACTTAGTCATTTTTTCCCAAATGTCTTGGCATAACTGATCACTCAGGAGTGACATATGGTAGAAACATGCTCTAAGGGACAAGTCTCCCGGATGGCGCACAGCACCGCACAAGATAGACAGATGGTGGCTTATTCAACCTTGGAAAAAGTTTAATCCTACATATTGGCACGTCGGCCTGGGTACTGAGAGAGAGGCACACACATGCCTGTGAAATCTGAGGCAAAGCTTTTGCGAGTTTGCTTGCTGTTACTGAAAGAACTAGAAAGACTGAGCTGATACTATACCCGGTGAGGATCTGCAAAAGTACGGGCTCAACATGCTGTCCAGGAAAAGTGATGTTCCCTAGAAAACTGGAGACTCCAGAGGTAGCAGGACAATGCAGAGAATAAAATCTGGTGAACTCCTCACAGCTGTTTCCAGAATAAAACATGCTTATTCAACAAACCTGCTGAGTGCTTAACTTACTCACCAATAGCTGTTGATTAATTGAAGTGTCTAGTATGAGAAAAGGGTATTTTATGTTTTTCATGGTTTTATTTCTGTTTCAGGAGTTGCTACTGGCATCATGAAGTGTGTTAGCGCTTCACATCAGAGAAACTGTAGCCTTTCACTTCCGTAGATTCTGACAAAAAGTTATAAATTCCCTGATGGTAAATTTAAATTTATAGCAGAAAATGCAAACTGTACATTGCAAGGTTTTTCATTGTTATTGTGGGGTTTTTTTTGTTTGTTTGGGGTTTTTTTGTGTGGTTTTTTTTTTTTTTTAAAGGAGAGGCAATGATGCCTTTCACCCTAATGTCATTATAACTTCTTTAAGAGAATGAAGAGGGAGAGACAGAATATTTGACATAGAGAAATAAATCTGCTTTGAATTCTTTCTGGAAACCAAGTAGTGATTTTTTGATTGACTGATTGAACTTCAGGAGTCAGAGCCATTTTCTATAAGGATTTTGAAAATACTGACCCATTGAAAAGATAAAGGATTGCCTGCCAAACTTTTTTCCCCCCCACTTTCTTTTTCTTGTAGATCACACTCAATATTCACAACTAGAAGGAAAACCAAGACTCTCCTGACTCTCTGGACTTCAAGGATATCATTATGTTGTATTGGATGAGTTTAAACGAGCCAAGACTTCTTTCTAAAACACTTTGAGAAAGGTAAATGTAATTCAAACAAACTAATCTTTTTCCAGTAGAGGAATAGTTTAGTCAAATTAATCCCATTCTAGTAACATTCCATCCATACTACACCACAGAATCATCATCTTTTGGATACTTTGTATAGATACATATATATATATTATTTCTATAGCTAAGTCTTCCTAGTAATTTTTAGATGTTAAAAGATTTTGATTTGCCAGCCCTTGTATATTTTGTGGAAATATACTGGTTTCAGGCAATTCTCTTACATGAAAGAGGTGGGGAAGGAAGAGGAAAGGGAAGGGAGATGCTCGCATTAGCCAGCATATTGGTAATTAGTTATATGGATGGGGAAGACTCAGTTAATGTTTCTGTTCTGCCTAGTGGGTAAAATTACTTGAAAATGAGATCCTAGCTAGTGAACTATAAAGTCAAATGACTCAAGCAGTACTGATTGACACATACATTTAAAATATGATGTGATTTTTGAAACCCAGAGGGAGCTGCAAAGAGAGAGACTAATTCAATAACCTGTTGTTTAGGATATGCATTGAAGAAGTAAGATACATCAAATCCTTACATTCAGCTGAGGGTGCTCTTGTGTAATACAAATATCTGCTTACTTTTGGCCTAGTATAAACAAAGATTTGCTCTTCCTGTGGATATGAGTGCCCTTCAAGTATTTTCTTTTTGTCACCCTTTTCTTTCTTTTGTTGCGTGTCATTGTGAGAAATGCTGACCATAGGTAGCCAAGCTTGAGGTCCCACAGAAATTGTTGCAGATCTACTTTCCATTTTATCTTTTTCTATCTGCTATGACTAATTACTATAGGATTTAGTAAATAAAAATTTTAATAAGTCTATTTTGTGCCCAAGTGCAGTCAGAAAAATGTGATAGACATCAATTTGGTCTCTGTCTAGACCCTACAAGAGTTTCTCACACACTTCACAGAAGCAGTGAGTGTTTTTGTGGCCCGTCCAGCCCTCTGTGACAGAGTCCTACCTCAGTGTCAGGAAGCATGCCTGTGGGCCTTGCAAACATCATGTGAGAGGGAGAGCTACAGTCTGATGAGATGATTAAAATTCTACAGATCCACAGCTGACACCTTTTTGACCCAGATCTGAAGTTCAGACTTGGAAATACTTCAGTCCCTTGAAATTTTAGGTCATGCTTCGTGGAATTGCTGTTTTCATAATTTATAGGCTAAGCGTGATCATATCATTGTGGAGCCTCTGAGCGTCAGTGTGTGTGGATCAGCCATCTGCTGTCAGGGCTCACTCTTGTATCTCCCTGGCCAGTGACAGGGGAGGTCACTGTACCATGACAAGGCTCTGTCAGATGGGAATGGTTCAAGGGAACAACGTGGCTGTGTCCAAAAAAAGCCACTTCTGCTTACTGCTAGTAATGACACTTAGAGGACTGAAACACCAAGCACAAGGAGTTTTAATAGAGGAATGGAGACTTTGTGAAGACAGAGATGTGAAGGGTTTGCATGTTTGAGAGGAACAAAGGCTGGCTTTTGTTGCAGGGTTTTGAGTTATTTATGGAACCCGATGAGGAATAGAGAAACTGTCTACACAGGAGAAAAGCAGACTTCAAGATCTGGAAGAGAAGCTGCATCGAGTCCTTAGGTCACTGACCTAAGAGTGGTAAGGAAGCAGACACAAAATGCATGTGATCTCGTTTTATTTTGTCTAGACTTGCATACCTTGTACACTTCCCAAGTGGAGAGTGATTTGGTATTTTGGAACTTGTACAAAGCTTCTGCATGTTTTGCTTCAACCAGCGAATGTCCTGGAAACCCAGCAAACCCTCAAGGTTAGAGCCTTGTGTTAAACTTGCTGTAAAATTTGGGCAGGATGTGGGTTCGCACTAATGATGGGATCCTGTGCCATCTTGCTCTGCCAGGTCCTGTTTCTTTGGAGATGCAGTAATCAATACCAAAGAAAAGTAATGCAGAAAGTAAGAAAATTATTTTACAGGAAATAGCTGATTCAAACCATCAGAGACCAAAGATAGTTGAGAAAAACCAGACACAACTGTATGTGCAGCAGTGGGGATTTTACCATACTAGTTGCTGCAAATTGCTGCCAGGCTGTTGAGGGCTGAAGTTAAGGTTAAGGTGAAATAATAAAAACTAAGGCTAAGACATCTTGCTGCACACCTCATGGAATCCATTTAGGCTTTATTAGCTGCAGCTGGTCCAAAAATGTACTCTCAACAGGTGTAGCCAAACAGGAGGAAAGAACAATATCAAAATCCTCATTTATGCGTTAATCCAGTGGTAGGAAAATGTGAAGTTGTAATTGTCTTCTATACTTCCCTCCTCCTCGTTGGGAGAAATTTTTTTTAGATATTAAATTCTAATTTAGTACCTAGTCTCCTTTCTTTCTCCTTCCCCCCCCCACCAAAAAATCTCCTCAGACTCTGATGGTTTAAAAATGGTACCATGCAGAATTGATGTAACGATGTGTAGGTTGTGATGTGCATTGGAGGCGTGATGTACCTCTCTTAAAATCTTAAAAACAGGTAAAGCTGAAAATGGCTATGTTCACTTTTATGCTGTCTATCCCCCTTTGTCCTCTCTCCCTCCCCCTTCTGCTTGTGCTCACTTGTTCTCTCTTTAGTATAACACAGTTGAACAGCAGTGAAGTGTAAAATGTGCTTTTGCCAAGGTCAGTTTCTTGTGATTACTCGCCTGTGGCAACTTATGCCAGTTGCAACAGACTGAGTCTCAGCAGTCCACAAAGTCACACTGGTGCTTATGCAGAGGACACCCAGTGTAGGTTACAGTAACTGTGGTCTGGAATAGCTCGAAATGCTGCTGAATTTTGGCTGCTTTGTTTAACTCTTCCCATCTAGCTTGTGCTTGTTTCAGTGGTTTGGAGCCTGTGCCGTGAAGCACTGGGTTGTCCTGGTTCTCTGGAGACCCTTGAAGAGGATTTTGGGTAGATCAAATTCTTGTTAGAGGTTATTTCTTTTCTTGTAGTGGATAGCTCAAATTTCAGAATTTCTCAAAAATGAAGAGAAGATAAAGCATCACAAACACATGCATCTTCTAAATACTATATATTTTTGGTGATTGGCTTGCTTTTGGGGCAAGTCATATCAAATACTGCCCTGTTGACACTGACACAAGAGAAGTTGTTTATCTACATAGCAAGAAGTACTATGGAAAATTTTAAGAGGTAGTTTTTAAGCAAGAATTTAAAAGATGAGGAGACACAGTCTTAAATGTTGTGCACACTTATAAGCATAGAGTAACTTTTTGTTTAGAAAATAAAAATAATTTTGACTCCTGAGATAGATGAAAGAATTTGAGATTCCAGAACATCCAGTTTAGGAGATAAGATTTGTTGGATCCTATTTTGTTGTATACACTGGATTGGCTACCACCATGTGGTACCCAATGGAAATAAAGTAAGGGACTTCGACTTTCATTCTCCATTCTCAAATGTGAGCGAACATATCCTTTTATTGAATAATGTTGTATTTAGAACAGAAGAGCATGGACTTCCTGTATTGTTTGCATATTTGTACTATCAGCAATATACAGGATTTTGTTTTCATTCTGGAAATATTTACTTTTGGAAGCAGTATTTAGCTCTTGAGCTGTGTGACAGTGACTTTGAGGTTACTTGTCTGTCAGTACTGACTATTAGCAGAGCAGTAATTAGTCTTGATAATCAACTGAAGGGCTAGAGCTGAACTTTGGTGACCTCAATGAAATTCAAAATTTCATTGCTTAAAATTTATTATGAATTGGATTAACTTTGAAAATATATGTTGCTGTATTCCCTCTCATGTTTGCTTTGGAATGATTCCTGAGCCACAAGTAAAATAATTCAGCTCAGCAATTCAGTCTTGTCCTGTAAACGCCCTTGCATAAAGCACACAGGAATATTCCTGTTCTGTTCAGTGAAACTCTGCACAAAACAAGGTGAAGTGCTTAATCCTGTATTTTCAGTTTAGTCTTGCTTTCAGGCTTACAAGGAGTGTTCTTCATCAAGGAGTATGTTACTTACTGCTTACAGAGGACAGTTAAATTAGTATTTTGTTTCAAGGCTGACATTTGCTTGTATGGTTTTCATAACTTATATGATTCCACTGGTAATCCAATCCCTTCCCTCAGCTTTTAATAACATTTGTATTGGCCCAGCTCTTAGGGAAGAATATGCTATGAGAGCTGTGTTCAAGACTTTGTGAAGATTGATCTCTCTACTCCCCTTTAAGCTGGAAATTCATGTTAGAAATGAGCAGTGTGTGGTGTGTGTGTGATGGGGTATATAGGCCTATAGTACTTGCAGTGATTAGTGCTGTCTTCTAATTGTTAGAGCAGCAGTGGAAATGAGTGTTGCCTGTAGGAGGAAACAGCTGTACTAGAAGAAGCTAGTCTTCAGTCAGCTGGGAAATGAGCAAATGGGTGCTCTTGGGTGAGGTAGTACAGAAAAGTGGCATTGTCTGTGCTTACCAGAACCTGTCACATTAATTTCCTTTTATGTTAAGGAACTTCTGGAAAGGAGAGAACTCTTCAGGTGCTAAAGATTTCTTTTTGGAACATTCCCAATGACGTACACCCCTGCAGTGGGTTGCTGCTGCTGCTGCTCTGAGGATTTCCTCATCTCTACGTTCAGCACAAACGAGCAGTTGACAATTGAGATGGAAGAAATCTTCACAAACCCCTGAACCCATTCAAATTTCCATGCTGAGCTGCTAACCAATTTCTAACAATTCATTAGAACTTCACTATTTCTCACATTCTCACCTCCTGGATTCTGGGTGATAACAGAAATGTATTGCTGTACCCAATAAAGGTAGATATTGTAGGGGGGTTTAGACAAGTGACATTCCAGATGCCTTGAAAATCTTGCAAGATTTGCAACGTAATTTTTCTTTTAACTCGTGGCTAGAGATCTGAAAGCTTGTTCAGGAGCTTGTTCCTACAATTCCTACTAGTTTTAAAGGGAGTTCCACAAGTCAGTGTCCTGGTAAGTTTAAAAACATTTACTGAGCTAAGATAGATGTGCTGGAAATAAACATTTAACATATGGATAATATCTTACTTTTATAATGATCTTGCAGCTTTTGAGTACCACAAGAGTTTTCCCTTTTGAAGGCAATCACTATACTCTTGTAGAAGTAGAGGAGTGCCTACCTACTCACTGCTTTATGAATTTTGTTAGAAACAAACTAGGGAAATGAGCAGTGAATTTGTGTTGTGCAGCAAAACGTTTCTCCTTTTTTTTTTTTTTTAACTCAGTATTTCTCTTGCTTTTCTTGGCAACAGTAGCAGTATCTCATATCATAAATGAGGAGGGAGGATTTGAGGACTAGGAGCCAGGTAAAGAGAAGTCAATAAATTTAGACCGAGGAAACATTCTCAAGTTCTTTATAAAAGGCATTTATTCCAAATAAAGGTCTGTGTTAATGAGGGAGCAGTAACTTTGTAGCAGTTATAACACATAACGTCCTTGGAAGACAAAGGATAGAGCAGTTGATAAATCGTGGGGGTTTCATTGTTCCCCCTTTTAATGGCAAGTTTATCTTTAAGCTTCTAACAGCTTTTAATAAATGTTAATTTTGCATTTCAGTTATGATAAGACAGCATGATTCTTACAGTTTCCTTCATCAGATGGGCAAAATTCAGTGATTAGAATGTAGGATTAGGAGGCAGGGTCTCTGACAGTTTGTTACTTATGGCTTTGAAACCTGAATCACTGCATGGACTAGGACAGTCTGTAACATGACTTTAGCATCCCCAGGGGATGCTGACTATATGTGACTATAATTTCCTGCCTCATGGGTGCATATGAAGATTAGCCTCATGAAATGAGTAAAGTATTTATTAATAGATGATAGTTATTGATATGTCACCTACTTGTTCATAGCAGTGACATTGCTAATATATTATCCCTGAGGGGAATGCAAATGAGCACGTAAACCAAAAGACATTCATTCAGGTAATTTTCATCATCCTATTCGAAAGCATGTGTATTCAGTAGTGTCCATGTTAGTACTTACTGTTTTGATGGTTTAAAAATACTTAAGAAAAAATGCCATGAAATACAAAGGGTGAACTCAAGGTCGTGCTCACTTATTCTGTCTTCACATCACGGTGACTGGAGTGCCTTTGATAATCTTCCTTTAAAGGCCTGCTAGCTGACAGTACAGGGAAAGCAGCATACATTTAAATCCAGCTACATTTTAGAAGTTTAGTCTTGTTGCATGTTTTCTGCAGTACAGGTATGATGTATGATTAAATTGTGAAATGTCCAATAGCAGCATGGCTTTTATATTTTTTTTTCCTCCCATTTTTCATAGCTGAGGTTAAAGATAAATAAAATATTTTGCCAGTGTGTTTTCAGTGTCAGAGCTGTCATTTGGACTGCCATGAACATGTGGAAAAATGAATATTACTTTATATTTCTTTATATAAAGGTCAGCTTGAAAGATGTGAGTGAACAGCAAGGTCATACAGAGTTTTGAAAGAGGGTTTTTATAGATCCTTTTACTATATTATTACCTCCTTTATAAAAAAGGCTCCCTCATCTTTATTTATTTTATTTATTTATTTAATTTTTTAATTTATTTATTTTTTTATTGATTTAGGCTTCTGTGTATATTCTACTATACTTTAAGTACTAAAAATATTCTTGTCATAAGTGTCCTTTGGGCCTAAAATGAAATTACTGCACAAAGCCTCTGTTTTTGGGTGTGGGCTGAAAGAAAGACATGAGATAAATATGCAGTTGCAGAGGAGGAGGAATGCCCTTGAAAACCCAATTTGCTATAAAAGCTGTAGCCCAGAGGTGATTTTGACATAGTGCTTACTATCTGATCTGTTGTCTGAAAGTAGTGGTGGTGCTTCTTGTTCCTCTTGCTTCCTCTGCCATCATCTCACTGGACTCATCTCCTTTTTTTGGTGTTGTAGTCCAGTTTACCTAAAAATTACATTTGGGAAAAAAAAAGGAGGGTGTGTGAATTAAGCAGCTTTACTAAATCTCATCTGTTTTGACAAATTTGATGCTGGCAATGACCAAGTTGAGCCATAATTAGTCTTCTGGTGTGGTTTCAGTCAAAAAGGTCCTATTCACTTTGCCCCAGTGGTGGACACAGAGCTTGTGCCCTGCAGCTGTGTAGAAGACAGCTCAGGAATGTGACCCAGCACACTCAGTGTCCTCTGCAAGATCTCACTGCCTGCAGGAGCTGCTGAAGGTTACTGCTTGTGGCTTCCAGCCCTTGTGGTGAGCACACAGAACAGAAATGTTCAGAATGAAAAGACACAGTGAATTTAATGTAATGTTTTCCTAGTCAGAGTTTGAGTTTCTGTCTTATGTTATTGATGGAGTTTTTTCTCTCTCAAGAATTAAACCTGAAACAATGGCTTATGAATCATACTTTGTGTCCCACTTACAGAGTAGCTTGACTCATCAGTGATTTTACTTCTGTCATGATTTGGGGGGAATGCCAGTTATTATTTTCATATGTAGTTTTTAATTATTACTGACTGTGGGATGGAGATTAAGGCAGTCCAGCTGAACACCTGATTTTATTTAGGTCTGTGCTTCTAAAGAGTCATGTCATACAATAAAGTATTGTAAGATTGCCTAAGAGAGACAGGGGGACATGTCTTTATGATTCTTCAGTGATAATATCAAACAAAGGCAGTAATGAGTGAGTACTACGAGCTCATTATTATGCTCTTAATTTCTTTGACCTAATATTTTCCAGATGTGTAAGAAATATTTAAAAAAAAGAAAGAGTAATCTTGTGTCTGGAAAGTATATCCTGCAAATAAAGCGCAAAGCACAGAGCTTCTGATTTCTAGATTTTCTTTAAGCTACTGGTGATCTCATGATAATGTGCATTTGTACACGAATTACACTGGTCATGTAACTTCTGCCATTCTTCATAATCCTTCTTTTATTGGGTAATGTTATTTTTAGTGTTGCATTCATCTTGTAATATAACCAGATGCACAATACTTTTAGTGCTAGTTTTGTGGGAACTTGAAAAGCAAAATTCAACTTCTGTAGTGCTTTCTAAGTTTACAAATTCATAATAATATAGAATTAACACATTGAAGCACTACAAGAATATTCTCTCTTATTAAGAGCAACTGTATAGTTTTTTCTGTATGAAACTATTTTGTACTTACTTTTTTTCCTATAACCAGTATCTAAATACTCTTAATGTCTTTTGTAGAAGCTATAAAAGCTTTTTGGTAGGATTCTCAAAGCCTTTTGGTTTTATTTACATGCATTTGTAAGCCTCAGTGACTGAATTCTTACATACAAACAGTAAATTGTTTAATCTGTTCAATTTTCTATAATCTCTCCTCCTCACTATGCATTCATTGTCAGAACTTGACTCGGGGGATTTGTTTCATGCAGTGTAGCACTTCTTCCCCAAATTATCTCTAAGATAAAGCTATACATGTCATTCTGTTAAGAAATTAAAGTATGTATTTTCCTGTTGCATATGAACACTCAAAATCCCTATCTTCACTTCATGCCCAGTCAGTAGGTACTTTATCCTTTAACTGAAGTGGAATTCTGAACTGAAGTATCTTTAATTGATGATTTAAAAGTTAAAGACAGACTAGAGAAGACACTAATGTGACAGATGTGTAGGATATCCACATCACAGGCTGTGGGCAAATGAACATATCGTAGGTAAGAAGCACAGATTCTCTCTGCAGGTATGTGAGAATCCAGACTTCTCTCCTGCATCCTGTTGGCATGTGGTCCCCCATCTATGTGGAATGAAATCCATGTGGCTAAATCAGAGTTCTTAAATTACTGCCATTAGTTTGAGCCAAATATTTCCTTTGCATTACACAACAAATGGGAAAACTTTTGTGCCAAGGAAGGAACAGAACTGAGTGATAAATGTGACAGTAATAGTTTGTGTGGAGCTGTTCACTGACGTGTAATCTTCTCTGATATGACCATTAATTGCAGGTAACTTTTTCCTCCTTTCAGACTGACCAAGCAGCCACCCTGAATTCAATAAGTAAAGAAAAACTTGCTCTCAAATTCCCCATTTCTGCTCTCTGCTGGAGGCATCCAGTTTTGTTGATAATGATCTAATCTGTTGCATAACCAGAGAACACTGAGCCTGCTGCCATAGCCTGCTTCTTTCTTGGCACTGGTGGAAGGCTTCAAAGAGAGACTGTGTGTGTGAGGCGACTGCTCTACCAGCAAGACCAAGGGGATCAAAGCCTGAGTTTAGAAATGGAAAACAACAGAAAGAGAAGCGGTTACCATGCAGTTGCAATCCTGAAACTGAAACCAGTCTCACAGGAATGAGCTATTTTGAAGCTGGGGATCATTTATAACAAATTGTACAGAGCAGGAAAAGATCTTGGATTTTTAAGGAAAATTCATCGAGATTTTATTTTGTAGTTTCTTGATATGGGGGAGATTATTGTTCAAAAAATGGATGTATTGACAGTTATATCAATTTAATTGATTTTGCATGATTTTATGCTGCATCACATTTTCTTCTTGGCTCTACTGATGTTTTCAATTAGGAAGTTTTCAAGTGTAATCAGTTGCAAAAATTACTCCAAGAAGAAGTAGGAAAGTTTCTGTCCTGGTTTCAGCTAGGGTAGAGAAATTCTTTGAAGGTTGGATAGTTGTTTCAAGATTGTATTTAATGACCTTGGGAAAAATACAGTGGGCTGTGATGTGGGGATTTTTTTTTTTTTTGGTTTGTTTTCAATTTCATAATACATGGAAATAATTTCTCTCCACATTATCCCCCAACGTTTTGGATGAAAATTCCTGATTGTTCAGGAGATATCTAATTTATGACGATCCGATTTATTTTTCAGTGATACAAATGAATCAAGATTATTATTCCTTGTATTTTAAATACAGGGTCAGATGTTATTTTATTTTCACTTGCAATTCTGTATGTTTGTCTTTAATTCCATATGAAAATGTTCATATTTACCTATGCTAATTTAATAAACCCTTGGAAATACAGGAATCTAAGCTGTGTGTCATTAGGGAAACTTGCTGTAGTGTACAAAGTATTAAGCAAAGAGAAACCATGACTCTTTCAGAGTGCTGACTTAATGGAGTGTTCTTGGCCATAGTTCATTTGTCCCTATCATTTACTGTGCTTCTTACTATGGTTTTTATGGTAGGTAAAATGACAGTAACAGGTTTTTTCATGCTCATTGCCTCCCTACAGAAGGGAGGCAAAGGCAAGTTGGAGGTGCAGTAAGCCTTCACTCCTTGCTGTCCTTGTTACTGTGGAGTGTTCTGTAGGATGTGCCAGGTTAATGGTGGTGGCTGTGCCGATTATTCCCGTGGTGCCCTCGTGACTGGCATGTGTGTGGTGTTTGATGCTGTGAATCCTAAGAAAAACCTCAAAGCACAGTGCAATCACTCTTGATAGAGGTACACTTCATCAGGGTGCAACACTTCAGTGCCTGCAACTATTCACACACGTAAATCTTTGAAATATTGGTCTCCAGTGTTAGAATTTTGGTCTCCAGTGTTAGAAACACTCCTTTCTTCATTAAAAGCAGATTCCTTACTATGTAGATTTGCCGAAATTTGAGTTCTGATGATACCTTGTCCTTACAGGATGCTTACAAGAGGCAGCCGTAGTTGTGACTGCTTTGCTCTCTGTGCTGACGCACATTTCTTCAGGGGTTCTCCCTCGGGTGGGAAAGAAGGAATGATCGGTCACATTAGGCCCTTTTGGGACCTCAGCTGCAAAACTCTAGCTGCATTTTAAAGAATAGGAGCAATCTGTATCTTTTGAAAGATGTGTGAGATGTATTTAGAAATTATCTTGAGGGTCACAGAAGGTATTTTCTTTGTGCAAAACTACCCCAGGCCCTTTCTTGGAAACATCAGTCTTTGAAACTTTTCTTACAAAGTCTGTCTTTTTAACAACGATGAAACAAGATATTTTTCTCTCTTCCTTTGTGAAACAACTGAGTTGTTCTGACTGAAATGAAAATCCTTTAAAAATTAAGAGAAGGCAGAGACTTGGCATGAAAAAATACAGACCAATTTTCAAAGCTTAGCACTTTTAAGGGATGAACAGTTCTCTGATCCTTAATTGTAGTGCTGAGAGTCAGCTGCATTGATCCTACCTCTTGCTGGAGAAGCACTACCACCAATTTACTAATTGCCAGAATAATGTTCCCTGGTACATGTTAAATAGCTGTTTAATCTTTTGTTATATTTTCTTCTGTTATTTCTTATTAGTAAAATAGATCATCAGCAGAGAAGTTGTAAATGCTTAGAGGATCCTCCTCTTGTCCTCTTTTTTGGGTCATTGAAATCTCTCGCTTTTGAGAGGCTTTTGTACTTTGTTTTTATGTTGAGGGTATTTTTGACAGGGAGTCAATGCTCAGATTGCAGTTTTAGTTACTATGGAGAAGCTTTCCCACAGAAAAGCTTATGCTCTATTTTCTGAACACTGAATTTGACCAACTTCCTCTTAACTTGCAGTTCTGAAGTTCATTTTGTACCAGTTTTCGTTAGACTGAAAATTCTTTTGGCTCAGGCATGCTTCCTCTTAGCCTTTGCAATCTGTAATGTCTTAATGGAAAAAGGAAAAGAGGAGGACCAGGACAAAAGAGGAATATATCCTGAAAGCCTGCACATGAGAAGGGAAATGAATGTAGCTGTAGTCTGATTGTTGGGTTTTGTTGAAAGAGAGCTGTGGCATGGCTGTCTTGGAAGTGAGTTTATTGGCGATTTCTAGTGTATTCTAATATATATGTGTGTTAGTTCCATATCCACTGAGGATATGGTTTCCTTACACAAGGTGCTAGATTGTTGGCGTTTCCTTTTTGTGTTGTGCAGCAGGTAAAAGTTGTTTAAGTTACAGTTTGTTTCCCTGGGGAAAACTTCCTGGGTCTGGGTTGAATGGCAGCAACACATGTACTTGGGTTCATATGTAGTTGTGGGGATTTTTTTGGTGCTTTCTGTGATGTTTCTTTGTGTCTGCTCTACTGGATACTGTTTGAAGAGGTAGCTACATTAAGGTGTAGTTCAAAGTGGCAGAAAACCATATGAAACTGAGAACTTGATCCAGAAATAGATTGTGAAAGGTTCTGAAAGCATTTTATTTTTGCCTGCTCTGTCAGCGTCTTTGCTGAATGAACACTTACTCCCAAGCCCACTGTTCTCAGGCTGGTTAGATTGTGTGATTTTTATTTTATTTTTTTCATCTCCTCCAGCAACAGGAAGGCATTACTGCAGCTTTTGAAAGGCCCAAAGGTTTGATAGAATTGTGCTGCAGTGCAGGCTTTCCTCCTGATCCTGTGCAGTCACTGTGATGTGAACGGTAGGAACCTTTTCCTCCTCATCTTTTTATTTCTTTCAAATCACCCATTAAATACCTGAGAGAAAGCAGGCTGTTGGGGAAGAAGGTTTTCTATATAATAAGAAAAGTTGGAGAAGAAGAGACTCAGAGAGGGAGCAGCTTTCTGGGTTATGCCCGGAGGATTATTCAGATTCAGGAAGGACTTCAGAACATAGGGCTCAACCTCAACATCTTTTCAAATTGCTAACTAAACTAAAGCAGTTGGTCAGTTTCTGACCAATTATCTGTAAATGCAGGAGCAGTTTAAAGGCATTTTCTCTGGCTGTTTGAAGACATAATTAATGCTCTGTGGTCCAATTTTTTAAGGTGCTATATGGGATGAGGAAGGAGTGGACCCTCTAAAGAGGGTCTTAAGGTTTCAGAAACTGGAAGAATAACAATGTTATCAGATAACCCATGAGGAAAAAGAGATAAGAAATGCAGATCACACTGCAGCTAATCTTCAAGGATTGGGATTAGAACCAAGGTGGTTTTGTCTGCCTCCTCTTTTTCCTATCGGTGTAAATATAAACATATTTTTATTCTGGAATTTCAATACCAAAATCCTAAAGTTAAATCTGAAGTTCTTAAACTACAAATAAATTGTTTCCTGAAGAGATGATGGGGTAATCATGAGGAGTGCTGGGTTTTGCTTCCTCTTCCTCTCTTCTGTGGCTCTGTCTGACTGAGGTTTGCAAGAAAAAGCTCATGAACTCTTCCAGCAGACAAAGGCTGAGGCTGCTTGTGTATAATCACAAGCAGGCTGACAGAGACACTTTATCAAAGTGGCAGTGATTGTGTATAGAAGATTAGTGATAGACAGGAACGATTTTGTTATGAAGTCTTTCCCAAATCATGAACATTTTCAGTTGTGTGACCTTTTCTAGTTTAATTAGTGTAACTCTTAAAAGTGCAGGGCATCATGATTACAGAAGACAAATGTTGTTCAGCTGTACTGCAGAGCTTATCCCTTTAATTTGGTGTGAGGTATGATATTCCCTGCTGGATTGCAAAACTGAAACTGGCTCTTAAGGAAGGATCATCTTGAAAAACGGAATTCACATCCATGTTTCTAATACCAACCACACCTCTGGTGTTTTTGCTACTGCTGTCAGCTTGTATCTTTTTGTGTGAAGGTCTTAAGATGCATCAACACATCTAATGATGTTTATAAAGAGAGCAGAGGTTTGAATATGTGTGGCTGAAAACCACATTTCCTGCAGTTGAGTCAGCAAACTGCAGGCTCTGTTGAGTATTTGGTCCTCAGGTAATACACATGAAAATGTCAACTATTCATCCATATCCACACATTTCTCAGTTTGGTTCTGGGGAGAGGAAAAGCAGTGAGGACAAAATACTGAAGATTCGTGAAGTCATGAAGCTTAATTAACTCTCTGTGTTGTGGTGTCATTTAATAACTTCTGACAAAGTTTGTGTAGTTTTTGTTCTGTCTTTGGAAATGCAGTTTATTTGCCTACAAAGCAATGGCTCTATAATATTTTCAGATAGACTGTGATTACTTGGGATGTTCCAGTCTCCTCCTCTCCAGTCTTTATTGAAAGTGTGTGTTAGAGTACTGCAGCCAGGTTGTCTCTCCTACATAATGATAATTTCTCTTTTCTTTCCAAAATTCTGGACATGATGCTGGTTTTGTTGTTTATAGTAAGCTTTTGAATATCTATTGTCTTAATTGATGTAAGTTTTAGGTCAAATCTTAATATAAAAGCTTAGATAAACACAGTTTCTGCATGTATTATTATTGCTTCTTAAATATTGTCTTTATAGTTTATCACGATTATGGAGACTGTTCTGATGGAAAAAGTGTTTAGGACTTTATAACCGATTTAGAACTATGTGCATGTATTTGTATAATGTTCATCAAATCAGAAGAAGAGGCATCAAGCCATTTTAGAAGAAGCTATTGCTGTTTAATACTGTTTTATATTTATTATGCAAATGACCTTGTATAGATCTTAATTTACTTGCCTTAATTACTAAAAAAATAACATTTTTAGGTAACATTTTAATTTGGTTTCTCCATTCTGTATTTACAAAAGGTTAGCTGTGGGAATGTGTTTTATAGAGTTTTTTTTTAATGGCTTGGCATTGTGTAGTTGAATAAATAATTTGCATTTGAAATGTGAAAAAGTCAGCACCACTTAGACTCCTTCACTCTTGCAAGCTGGTCTGCTTTTTTGTCTAAGCTAATTCAGAAGAACATGTGTTTGCACACATGTGAGGAAAGCCAACATCCAAAACATGAGAAAAGAAAGGATTTCTTGCATAAATACCCAGTGGTCCACAGTGGGTCAGCAGTGTAGTAGGGCAGTGAAATTTTTGAGGTTTAACAGGCAAATCTTACAAAGACTTCAGTTTACAAAAACCCCTTAAAATATGAAAGAATAGTAAATCTTTTCTTTTAACCTTTAATTTTGACCTTATTTTACAGCTCCCCAATCATACAGTCAATACAGTGATTTACTTGTCAAAGGCCATCCATATAGCCTGAATGTTGGGCATGATGGCATCTCCTCTAGGAATGCTAAGAGGTCTCCCAGATGTAGGTGGGTAGATGTATTGACATGACTTAGACCCTCAATGCCTACACATGAAAAACAACTTTATTGTGGCATCTGTGATATTTTAGCAGCATAAATTTTTACTTATGGCAGATGTGTATCAGAGACAACCAAAGCTTTCTGGTTTTCCTATACAACTTGGCACACAGATCAGGGAAGTTCTGTTTTGAACTTCAGTACAAAATGGAAATCCTGGCTGGCAACTATTTCCAGACATAGATCTGCACCTAGTGTGCTTTTAGTAATTTACTATTGTCTCATGAACTTCTTGTTTATTTTACCTGCTTTAGGTTTTACTTTATCTGGTGATGTGGCTTTGTTAAGACTTCATGAGTTTGATCTCCTTTCTAAGGAAAATTCGCAGGGCCTGGTATTTTGGCTTCAGTTTTTTAAAAAACACACTACTCTTTGTAGCAGAGCACAGCTTGACTGATGACAGCCTAATGACAGAAAGGTTTGCTTTGAGATGGAGTTTGGTTTAGAGCAGGAAGGACTGATGTGGTCTTGTAAGGGAAACGTGGTGAAGGAGCAGTGAATATTCTCCTGTGTTCTTAGGAGACCTTATGCTTTCCCTAATTTTTCTTGGTTTTATCTGTGTGTTTTTCTCTGTATTACTGAAGATATGTTTCACTTCCTAAGTTCAGAGTGGTGGTTTTGTGTTAAATTCAGTTCAGTGCGTACTCATTAGCATTTTTTTTTTTTGTTATTTGGAAGGAATTGCAGTCTTGCAGAACTGAAAAATGTAATTTGAGATTTTTCTGAACTTGGAACTTTTCCTCATTGTTAATAGTTGTTTTAATTTTGGGCAGCTCATCAGTTGAACGCGTTTGTGTGAACACTGTGTACCTTCCATACCTCATATGTGCTGCTGTGTGGATCGTGTTCTCCTCACTAACAAACAGGAGACATCCTTGGAATAGGAAATACTAATATTAGTGCCAATTACTGCAAAAATGCTGAGAGTTTTCATTGGCAGAGGCACAAAATCTTGTGCTTCAAGGCTTAACAAATGCCTAAGATACAGATCAGTGAAGAGGGGAAAGTTTATACATGTGCAGACTGATGGGCCTTGATTTGTTTCTGAAACATACAGTTATGGCTTTTGTCTGAAGTTCTTGATTAAATAAAACATAAGTGTCTAGTACAGCAGGATCTAAGGAATCCCAAAGGATTGAATATGGCAGTTGCTCTGTTTTTATGATGATATTACCCTTTGCCCTCTTGTTTATCACCTATGAAATTGATTACATTTTCAGTGATATTAAATTATTATTGCAGACTTAGACTCTAGATGCAAATTAACTTTTGATTAAATCTTCATTGATTTCAGGTGATGTATGAATCTCAGTCAAAGTATATGAAAGCAATATTTAAAAATGCCATTTCTGTAATGTAGTAGTGACTGCATGGGAAATTTTGCTGCCCTTCTAGTGATTGAAGAAGCGAATTTTTCTCTCCTTGGTATGCAATAAACCTTGCGAGATGCATTCTGCCTGGAGAGCATTACAGCTTAAATAAGGAATAACTGTGGAACTGTAATTAAACACAAATTGCAGTGCTAAAGCACACTCAACAAATTATCACTTGATAGAGTTTTCATGGTTCTGAGGAGGCTCTTCTAGATGTAGGTAAATTTGAATGCTCTTGCTTTAATTCTGCACTTCTGCTATAAAAACTAACTCTGTTGCCAGCTTTCTAGTTTTTATTTGTGCTTTAGACTTAGCAACTTTTCAAAAGAAAGGTTTGGATATTTTTTCCGCCTTAACTCAAAACTCAGAGAAACTCTTGCTCGTGTGTTTTACTGTTTCTTAAGTGAAGCCTTTGTCATCAGGGCATGACTCTTGCTTTATTAAACTGTAGCTGCTGGGCAATTCTTGGGGGCTCCCTGGGCTTGCATTCACTGGTGAAGTGTTCCAGGCTGAAATAGCAGCCTTTGCCATGCACTGACAGTGTGTGACATTAACAGTATTTATAAAAGTGAGACACCAAGGAACAGCCTTGGAAGATGAAGAACTTGTGGTTCAGCATAAGGTCTTTGTTCCAAAACGTCTGATTATAGTGTTGAGGATTGAGTTAAAGAGAGAGATACACTTAAAATACAGGACTTAAAAAAAAATTAATACACTTTTTTGGTTTAGTTTCATTTAACTTTTCAGTTGCTGGCTTTTAACCAGTCTTCTTGCTTAAACTGAAATAAGCACATTTAGTGCAAAATGAACTTCAAATTTCAAAACACTTACAAAGAAGAATTCTGAATAATCAGCGTTTGAAGGTACATTAATATTTTATGTTGAACTGTTTATTAATTGCCAGAGAGATGTTTTCATTTTCCTTTTCTTTTGTAAAATTAAAGTATATGTATGAGCTATGACAGACTGCTACCAAAGATCTTGTCCTCTGAAAAATTCTGACAAACTGAGATCAGTCTGGCTGAGATTTTGTGGTGGGGGTGTAGCTGTTTGGCAGTAACGTGACCAAAGGAGATTGGTAGTGGTGGTGGGGTGGCTTTCATGCATGCAGAGAGTTGTTTCTAGTGGTCCTTCTTCCTTTCCATCTTCTTCATGGAATGTGAAATACTAGGTTTGAATTTCATCTTAATACAGCTGAAGTTTGGTCTTGTTAATCGTGAGGTCCAAAGTTTGGAATTCTTTGGAAAAATGATGAATCTTTCAAAACAGTTTTTTTGTGAAATACTTCTCTAATTTGAAGAATTCATGTCAAACTTGTAGATCAAAGACAGATTATATACAAGCACATTACTGTATTACTATGTACTAGGGGAAATACATCACAAAGAATTTATGTTTAAAAGGGAATTCTAAGAAAAAGAAATCTGCAGATCTGATTATTTTGGAGGGCAGGCAATGAGAATTGCTTGTCTCCAGCCTGAACTTAAGTGCATTAGGTACTGAAATACTAATTAGAAAAACAGACTGGATGATAATTTTTTTTTCATTTCAAATGTTGAATCTTCTGCTTTCTCATTCCTGTGTTGTGCCCAGGGTTTATCCTTCTAGTGATTAAAAATATTCCAGTGTGGGCAGTAGAACTATAAGTTTGATAGCATATCTTGCAGTATTGCCAGCAAAATTTTATGTCATGTAACATAACTGTTTAAATGATGCTGAGTATATGTGTGTTTTCTTTCATCATTGCTTGATTATTCTCTGGTCTTCAGTGCATTACTTGAAAGTCGTTTTAATATATTATAAATATTCTCATTAATGCCTCTTTTTAATGACTTCAGGCCTGGATATATTTATTTTAGTTGCAAGCACTTGTACTTATTTTCCCCTCTATTTCTCTGTAGCTACCTGAAATGTCATATGATGTCTTTCAGCTCTTTCCTATTCAGTGACTACAGGACACTTGTGGTTTTGTGCTCAGAGCTATTCCAGCTATCAATTTTCTGGACAGCAATTATCCTGAATCCACTTCAAACTACAATGAAGTTGCTTGCAGCTTTGTCCAATTCAATATGAAAGAATTCTTTTAAATTCTCTTAAATCCCTACTGGGCTTAGAAAAGGATGAACTGTATGGTGGCTGTGTTTGATCTTACTGTTTTCATTGTAGTTAGTAAGTGTTATTTTTCCCCAACGTTTCCTCAAAATGTTTTCCAGCTCTGTTTTCCAGTGAGGTTGGTCATGTCCTGTTCTTAGCTTGCCTGCCTTGAGCTTTGACTTGAGTTGCTGGATGGACTGAGATGATGGATGAGACTGATTGACTGCTGAACTGAGAACACTAAAGCAGAGACAGCTTTTAGAAAATACATATTTTTAAAATTCAGTCTCTTTCTCTTTGATAAAATCATGATGAATTTGATTGGGAGAATAATTTATTTTTATATTATTTGATTAAGCTTTCTCCTCTGTGTCCCAGTCTGCCCTCCTCCCCTTAAGGAGAGGGCCTGTGAAGTCAAATAGTAGCTGGGGGTAACACAGTACAATTACAAGTATTTTGTATTTGTCTTTGGACTACAGCACTTTGTTGTGTATTTGGTGCTTGAAGCTCATCAGGTGCAAGCCTACAGCTGAAATATGGACTGGAATTTCAGGGGAAAACAGTGTATCTTTCACTGAAGTGGAAACCAGTTTATAGTGGGGACTAACCTTAATTTAGTACTGCTTTGGCCAGTCAGTTTTCTGTGGGCAGAATGACTGCCCTGTTAGCAGTAGAAGAGAATGTGTGTTGAAAAGCTGAAGGAAAAAAAGCTAATAATTTTCTGCACCTGACCTCACAGAGGAACCTCTTCCTTCCCCCAAGCCAACCATGATAAAATGCCATAAATTTTCTCCACATGTTCTAGCTGTGCCTAAGCAGACAATGGAAGATTGGAAGCTGTAACAAGATCCCTTTCCTCCTGAAGAGTGGGACTGAGTTTCAGCTTGCTCTTTTCTGAGTGTTTTCTTTTGGCTAGACATTCGAATTGTATTTGTTTGACTTTTTTTTCTCCACAGGGTATCTGCTAGTGAAGGGTAACATTGTTGGATGTACATTTCAGCATTTAATTTTTTGGCTCAATGACCCATAGCTCATTTTGTTGATGTTTTGGGGAGGGAGTAGATTAATGTTAGTGGCATGTCTTATGTAAAAGATAAACTTCATCACTTAGTGCTCAAGCCTAAAGACAAAGATGCAAAACAAAGAAAATGGAACATTAGCTTGCAATATTTATTTTGAAATTGATTAATGCAGATTAAAGTTGGTTTCTTTCCATAACGTTAGCCAAAATTTTATAATATAAACAAGATTCTTTCTGACTGCAGAATTGAGTGAAATGTACTTTTATACGGTGATATAAATGCCTTTTAGGAAAAGTTAGATTTTATAGTAGGAGGATTGGTTATAAAAATGTTAAACTAAATAGGTAAATGCTTGGTGCAAATCCTTTGGGAAGCACAGTTGCACTTGGGATACAGTCAGTTTGCCTCTGTTTGTGAGATGAAATTCTTCTGCCTTGTTTACCATCTATTATTTAAGAACCTCTTGGGTTTCTACTAATGCTTATTCCTGAAAAAGCCACACCCAAATCCACAAGAGTGTGTGTCAGTATTGTAACCATTAAACCAAATTTCTTATCCTAATACTTTAAAGAATTCCTGTTGTCCTGCCTTTTCAAGAAGTGAGCTATGTTGTGTCTTGAAGTTAAGAAAAGTGTGACAGTGAAGTCAAAACTCGTCTTTTCTCAGGAATGCCTTCAGTGTGTTTCAGAAAGTGGTGAAGGCAGTCAGACATTGGCAAAAGTGCCAAGGGCTTGTAGCCCAAGTTTCTGCTCGTTTGCTGTGTTTAATGAAACAGGGAAGAGGAAGGCCAATTTTTCATTACTAAAATTTGAGAGTTATATTTTGAAGCAGCTTGAGATGTTTTTAATGAGCTAGGTCTGGGTCTAGTTTTACACCCAAAGCTCTTGTGCTCCAGAATGGTTTTAGAGTAACTGTGGATTGCTGTTTGCGATTTGAGCGATGCGGGGAATTTTTGCATTGCGGGAATCCCCTGCTCACATGACCAGGATTCAGTGGCCACCAGAGACACTGAGTGCAAAACTGGTCATTGACTAAGGAGGAGAAATCTCTTACAGACTGCTCTGGCATCTTTCTGTGTGACCTCACATCAGTTCATCAGCTCTTTCTTCTGCTGTGTTGCATCTGTGTGCAAAGGGTCGTGTTACTCTTTGGACCAGATTCCCTCCCTTTGTATACCTGTGCTGGCTGATTTCACCGGGGTTACTTCTGGTCAGTACAGATGTAAGGTGAGAAGCAAGGTTTCTGTTTACATTGCCAAAGACGTTTGATTTCTTTTTAAATTTCAGCATTTAGCTTGTATGTAGAATATAGACCAGTATTTTCTTAACATGCAAAGTAAGAAGGAAGAAGTAAGATTATGAACTCTTCAGAATATTAGACTATGAGCAGGTCAAAGGTTAATGTACTAACAGGTGAGGTGCTCTGGAAATCAGTCTCTTCCCTGTAGAGTGCCAGGTTTTACATGCTTATGAATTTTGGATATGCAGAGGAGCTCCTGGATGTCAGTGAGAATGTCAGTGATGTTGTTTCACACTTCAGCTCTGTCGTACAAGGAAAGGCCATTGCAGTCTGCAGCGTTCCTCCTCTGGATATGCTAATAAACTGTGAAAGTGCACATCATGCCTGGATGGGCCCTGCTGATAAAATACTGCCTTGAGATCTCCCAAAGTGCTAATGTGTCGAAACACCCTCGAGCGGAGGTGGATAATACTGCTTTGCAAAGGTCACGTCTGCTGCAGTCAGCTACTGCGTCCATCTCGCGTGGGGCTGGGCTCCACTCTGGAAAGTTCTGTTCTTTGCTACCTCAAAATCCACAGTTTGATGCGTGAAATCAATAGGGCTGATAATGTATCTCTTAAATCAGACAGTGGGAAGGAAGCAAACACTGAAAGCTTTAAACCCTTACTTAACTGTCTCTTTGAGTTAGGGTGGTTGTCTGATTTCAAGTCTTGCCTACTGCAGTGTTCCCCAAAGTGTGTTACCTGTTCTGGAACCTTATTCTCGTTTCCAGGCTTCCTGGAAATTCCTGTGTTTCTTTACCTTCTAACAAGAAAAACTCTTCCACTTCTTGCAATGATTCCTGGTAGTTACCTAGGACCATTTGCCAAGCAAAGTTAGTAGTTACTCTAACTAGTGGATGAACATACTTAAAAAAAAACAACCCAAACAAAAACCCCAGAAAAACAGCTACCTTATAATTTTTTTTAATATTACATTTTTCAATAGCATTTGACTCTTCCCTCTTATTTAAAGCCTTACACCTTTTTTTCCTCTAAGGCTTTTAATATTTAATATCATTCATAAAATATTGTGAGCATAGTGTATAATTTGTGTACATAACATTAAATAATAAAATAGGTACAACTAAAGTATAATTTCAATTATGCTCTTGCAATTTTATTTGGGACCTGGTTATTCTTAAACACTTTCCCTGAAACATATATATGTAAAACTTGCACGTGTTAATATTGCTAAAAAAAGAGAAAATCTTCAAATAACTTTTAGCTGTAACACAGTGTATCAGACTTGTCGAGGGTTTGTAGTGTCTTGCAGGACATTTGTGTTCATAGATAACCTCTCGTCCTGGGCTTTGTTTTTTACAAAAGCGTGTGTCCATCATGCAGACTGCATCATTTCAGACCAAAATCTTTTTAGTTCTAGATGATCTGGCATTTTTTCTACTGTAAGGAAGAGGTGTTTCCTAATTAGCGAGGAAAAGGTTTATCTCTTCTCTGTAGTTATGGAACTACAGTCTGAAGTGAAACTCTGCAAAGAGGAGATGCTCTTCCTCCTTTTATTTCCTATTTTGTTTCTCCATGAATAATTGTTCTTCACTCTACTTGGTTAGCTTAGAAGTTCTGATTCACCAGAATGGTCTGTTCTCTAAATGTTTGCTTAAAAAGGAAAAGCATTCTGAGCCCGCTTTTAGGAGTATGTTTAAGTAATGTTCGTTCTTCTGTTCAACCAGTGTTTTCATTGCCAGGCATTTAAAGGACAGATGAGAGTTCATCTTTCAAGCAAATACTTTCCTGATTGTTTCTATGCACCACAGTTGTTGCTTATTTAAGTTAGACAAGCCACTACCCAGCATCACAGTGCTTTGTTTGGCTTTGATTTTTCCATTCCTGATGTCTGTTGAAGACTGGTAGGTTGGGTAATTCAAAGTTTGGTATCTTACCTTTAGATTTTCTTGCCTGTTTCTCTTTGAGGCTCTGGTTGCAGTCACTGCTGCTGCTTCACTGATGAAAATAAGTTTATTCTCAAACACTCACAAAGTAGGTACTGGATGATTTATGTACTGTACACACTGCAAGGTGCCTGGCTTCCTATAGGACAGCACTTCTTTGTGTATGTAAATAAGGTGTAGGGATCTCCCTCCACAGAAGAGAATTGTTAAGGTTGGGAAAGACCTCTAAGATGATCTGATCCAACCATTAACCCAGCACTGACAAGTCCACCACTAAACCATATCCTTAAGCACCACATCTACATGTTTTTTGAATACTTCCTGGGACAGTGATTCAACCACTTCCCTGGAGAGCCTGTTCCAGTGCCTGACCACTCTTTCAGTGAAGAAAATTTTCCTAATATCCAATCTAAACCTCCTCTGGTGCAGCTGCTCAAACTTGCAGCACCTTGCAGTTCTTCTAGGTCTGTGCTACACAAGGTCATTCTTAGGATATTTGTATAGCTTCAGCTACCAAATGCTGTTTCCAATGCACTTGGGTGCTTGTTTAGCATTTGTTATCTGTCTTTGAAGTCTTCTGTTATTAGAAAACCCAGTGGAAGAGCCACCAGCATCTCCAGTGCTCTTATTTTTCACTGCTCTAAGTTGTCTGGCATTTGTGGGGAGCAATGCTGGGTCATGGATGGCTTGGGCATTATCTGGCCTCAACCATTTTGAAGAGCTGAGACCATGAGGGCAAGGGAAAGACTTGGTTTTGTCAGCTTTTAAAAATTTCTTTTTGTCTGAGAATATAACTTAAAAATCAAATAGAACCAACCCCCCTCTTTCTCCTAGGACTTGATGTCTCGTTGAGTGCACTGGGGCATAAAGACAGATAATTCACATCACTTGTTGCTTGGTACACCAAGAATGGTCTATCACACGTGACTATGTTTAACCATAGCTTTTAATTTGTTAAACATGGCATTTTAAAATGTTTACAAATTTTGAACAGCAGCAAAATAAAATCTGACATTGGTTTATAGTAAAAGTAAATAAAGTATCTTCCTAACAGTATCCCATGTGGCTAGATACAGTTTTTTCCCTGAAATTCTTGTAATATGGTTCATTGGAAAACTCAATAAACTGTGTCACTTTGTTTTACTTGCTTAGTGTTTGAAGAATGCTGTCTAATGGGAATAAATTTGATTTAAACCCCAAAAATGTACAGAAGTAGTACAGACTAGATAACAGTCAGGACAAAGATCCTGGAAATGATTTTAATTTACAGAAGTAAGTTGCAATAAAGTAGTGTGGGTATGTATGAGGTGGAAGTTACCATGATGGGTGTACACTTGACTAGATTGCAAGTCCAAAAACCAATATTTGGGTGTACTGAAAGTAAGGCACTTCTACCTAGCATTTGGCCAGCTTGAATGTAATTCCAGGAGGACTTTACTCCCTGCAGTAACTGACTGATCCAGGCCCTTAGCTGGTCTCCCATACTATCTAGCTGAGCTATTTGATTCTTTACCTACATGTGGGCTGTTTTTGTTTCCCTTGCATTTTAGCAGCTTCCTCTTTTCATCCCAGTGTTTTTATAATTCAGCAAAGATTATATGTACACCTGGTAAAGTATCTTGCCTCTTCTCTAAGCATTAGGATGGGGAATTACTAGGGAAATGCAGTACATCTCTATTTGCTTTTGTTAAACAAAAGCCAACCTCAGTATTAACTTTTCCAGACATTTTCCTGAGTTAGTCACAGAAAACATCTTCAGTAATTTTCTTCTAGCAGTGCAGGCTGGGCAGTTGGATCGGCAGGAGGTCAGTCAATAGTATGTCACTTTATATTCAGGTTTATGGTCATGCACAAAATAACACAGGAATGATTTTTTAATGAATGGGCAAGCAGTTGACAGTTACAATTGAGACCTTGTTGTATTGATACCTTATTAATTATCAGCTATACATCTTTCAAAGAAAACACCATGCTAATTGATAGCCACCTTTTGTTTGTAATGATTAATAATACAAAATTAATTGTCTGCAGTGGGTATAGAAAGAGATGATCTATGTTAATCAATTAAAAATGAAATCTTAATATTTGGTAAATCTGACAGTAATCTCTGGAAATAATTTCTTAAAAGGACCATCTTTTTGAGTAATAACTTTTTCCTAAACATCACTCTTGGGAATTGATTGATGCTAAAGATATTGACCATTTTTACCTTCTCTTTACCAGTTTGCACTGCCTATTTTTAATTTTTTTTTTCACTTTTTCTCACTTAGCTAAATGGTAGAGTTCTCCAGTGGTTTTTTGGGTGGAAAGTAGAGTTGAGTTTGGGGGTGGTGGTGGAAAGAAAAATAGGATGAAAACATAATTTTGAAGAAGTATTTTATTTCTAGACTGAACATTATTTTGTCTCATACATTAAGCTGCTGCACCTACTTTTCCATCCTTTTTCTTCCTGGAGGGCTCTGCTCGAGGCATGGACAACCTCCCTGACCACCCTTCACCACTGACCTCTGAGCTACCACTCACACCTGGAGGTTTAAATGTGTCCTGCCTATGGAAGGTTGTATTTGCCCCTTCACAGTTTTTTTTCAAGCTTCCTTGCTTTCTTAAGTGTGGAGAAAATTCTGGTAACATGTAGACAGTACCAGGTGAGAGTTTTCGAAGTGTGTTACTCAAAAGCAGCAGCAGGAGTTTGATGGTGCTGCGCAAGCGGAAAAGGAAATTTCCCTGGTTACGGAGGAACGGATTCTTTCAATTGAAAGGAGTGCACACCTCAGCAGTGAGCATTAAGAACTAGATTTTTTTAATCAAAGAAAAGAAAAAAGAGAAGAAGACTTTTTTTGACAGATGTCCCTCGTGTCTCTTGCACAGTGTGTTTCCATGCCTTCCCTTTCCCTGTGATGGAGAAGTGAGTTGATATGCATCTGCCTGCTGTTCACAAGACCCACATTGTCAGTAAGAAAGGGCAAGGAGAAAAACATGCCCCTTTTTTGTCAGTTTTTGGTGGTGTTTTGGTGCTGCTTGACATGGGGATCCCTTTAATGATGATACACTAGTATGTTAAAGAGGAATGTCCTCATATCTCCTTTGAATGGAAGGGTTATTGTACTTGATTTGTTTGCTGTAGTTGTAAGCTCTCTGGAGTAATGACCTTTCTTGTGTGGTTTGTAAAGTGCTGTGTTTACTCTTGATGTCCTGCAAATTGCTGTAAAAATAATTCAGGGTGTAATGTAACAGCACTTACCTCTTATTCTTTTTCTATATCCAGTGTAATAAAATTATACAATTATGATTGAAGAAGATATGGAGATGATGTAGTCTAAATGCTGTTGTTTCCAAGGAATTAGAAGCCATTTGCCAACCTTTAAAGTAAAATATATATATTTTTTAATTCAGTGAAGATGGATTTGTAAAGTTGGGTTTGAAAAATTCTGCTTTTATGTAGCTATTAACCTAATTTTGAGGATGTTTTAAAATATTTAGTTAACATATCTATAGAGTTCAGTAATGTTTCAGCATATGCTCTTTAAAAGGTCTGTCATAGTTGCTTTGCTTCAGGTATTTGTGAACATAGGAACTAAAATAAGATTGATTATAATTACGTAAGAAATTAAGTATCTTAAAATTTGATCCAAGTTTTGTAATTTTTTTAAATGATGAAAATAATGGTAATTCTTCCCATTTCAAAACCTAGATGTTGGTTTTTGCAGTGTTTTTGCTAGCATTTAGTGGTTTTTTAAGACTTCAAATTGCAGACTCAGTGCATATGATCAATTATATCCAGAGAAAAACTGGAAAATTGTTCTGAGGCACCCTGATTATTTTATTTCTCAAGTGCCATGATTTTGGGAATTGCAACCTGTGCCTTTTAAAAGAGGGAGTTTTGTGATACGTGGGGTAGCATGTATTGAACAGAGACTGGTATTGAATGCCTGCTGCTGTTCTGCAGTAACAAATCCCCTTATGAATGGCTGTGGAAAGTTTAAAGGTTATTATCTCGTGTTTGTTTACTTTGTAAAGATAAGATTTCAGAGAAAATCGAAGGGTACTGTCTGAAATTCCCAGTCACTGCAGTTCCATGGACAGCATCGATCCCTTCCTAGAGGTTGCCGGGGACTCATTGTCTCCCTGTTCATTATAGGCTGCTGTGAAATCTCCAATATTTCAGGTTTGCAATTCTTTTATTGTTATTTTGGCAGTTTGTCAAAATTAAATGGCTTAACCAAATCAATAAGCTGTCTTGCTTGGTAACATCTGCATTTCACGTGTCAAGATACTTTGCGTTTTGAGCGCAGTCACAATGGAATGAGCCACAGTGATTGCAAAAAGAGCCTTTTGGCCCTCTGAAGCCCTCTGACTGTAAGGAAACTTTCTGGAAAATAAACTTTGCTCAGTTATGCAATCACAGCTTCCACTGAGATCAGTAGTGATTGCACACATGTGCCCGTGGGTAGGGGTGAGTCGGTAAAGAATAGATGCAGCAAGGTCAGAGACAGAATATAAGCTACAATGATAATGAATTTTACTTAATTTAGAGCAACTGTTTGTGTATTTGTGTTTATTGGTGAGACAATTAATTGCATCGTAAGGAATAAATAAACAACTTCCTCTGTTGTGATGGCCTCTCTTTCCATGGGGTGACTAAGCTTTTCTCACCAATTTAAGTTGTGGTGATATGTGGCTTTAGATACATGTTTATCATTAGCTGAAATAACACAGCTGTTAAGACAAGGTTTATTGCCATACTTGTTCTGCATGCTAAGCACATTCTGTGTACACGTCAAACAAAATGCCAATTTAATCGGCCCCCTCAGAGTTTCCGAAGGAGTGATGATGAAAGTTTGGCAAGTTTATTTGCACCGTTCTGTACAAAATCTGCACGGCCATTATGTCCAGACACTTGCAATATGAAAAATGCCAATGGTGTTTTTACATACTTAAGAGACTAATAAGCTACAGATGTCAAAACTGTAAAGTTGAATTATCTTGAGCATGTATGAATATAGCAATACAGTTTTTTTAGATTTTTGTGGAGTTACTCTTAAGCTGTTTTTCAGTACCCAGAGCTGTTTGTACCATTTCTGAATGACCACTGATTTAGGGAAATTATTGTCTGAATTGAGAACCCATCCTATGAAGAAAAATGAAAATTCCTTATTTCTCCTTATTTAGGAATCATTAGTTTGTTCCTAATTTATTTGGATGAATGTAGAGGGAAGTAAACAAAAGGAAAATGGCTTGGTTTAGACAATTGTCTCTACATCGTTGCTTGAGACCCCAATAATAAACACAGCAGCTTGGCACATTCAAGTTGCCAGACATATCATACAGTGGTGAAAAGCTGTCTGTCTGTCTGTCTGTCACAGAATAGATGGAGTCCAGTGCAAATGGTCAGGATGTTCCCCTACTTCTGTTCCTGCGCTCAGTTTACTTTTTGCTTCATTTAAATATCAACCCTCGGCAGCCACACTGGTATAGGAGCTATAGCTTTTCACAAAACAAAACTTTATTCTTTCCAGGCAGCATCTAAAGTATTTAATGATATACTTTATAATTTTCATTTTTACTTCACATCAGATGACAGTTTGAAGAGCTCAGGCTGAGGGAAAGGGAAATTCAGGCTAACATTTTTCACAGAGTCTATTTTGGGCATCAGCTCTGGGTGCCAAGCTTCAGAGGGAGGCTTTGACTTAAAGAGAAATCCTGTGCTCTTACCTTGTGCTCACTCAGGTTTGAACTACAGGATTCAGCACCTCTGTCAGGCTTTACATCTTTCAGACTGAGTACCCCAATTTAGTTACTCTTTTTGATAGACTGACTTATGTGGGCTGCCAGAGGTCAAATGAATCCACCCAGAATCAGGCAAAAGAAAAAAGAACTTGTCTGAATGCCCAGTTTTGTGCTTAACTTTCAAGACTGTCTTCTTGGGCCTCTCAGAAAATCTCTTCTTTAATGACAAGCCAGGAAATCTTTTAACCAGACCTGAACTAAACGTTTATGTCCCCCTTTTTAATGCTTTCCAGACTAACAGTAATCTTTAAATACTGTTTTTCATGCATGGATTTCTTGAATTTATTGCCTTTCTTTCTTTTTTTGGTCTTGTTTATTCAACCCAAGTTAGTATTTGAAAAATAAAGTGATAAAATACAGAGAACTCACAAAACATGGATAGTTTTGTAGCCATGATTACATGTTAATGCCCATGTGTCTCTAATCAATTAAGTGTTTCCATCACAAGTGGGGGATTACTCAGTCAGGATTACTGAGTTCACAGGACAACTGATGGACTTCCATGATGCACCCACAAAGTGGATGATACTTTCATGAAGCCCAATGTAGATGTTTCCATTACAAGGTGATGGACAGGAGTGACTGATCAGCATGCTTAATTTTTACATTTTTTCTTTGTTAATCCCTGATCAGATAATTGCTCAAGGATTTTGCAGTGCCAGCAAAATGCAGCTATGTTATTCTCAGGGGAAAGGTAGGTTATTGATATTTCAAATGTCAATCCTCCAAGTGCAGGAAACTAGTTTCCTCTGCATACAGCATTTGTGCTTGCTGTTAAGAATTAACTACCTCCTCACCCATCCTGGAAATTATTGATGTCAACCTACCTAAGCACAGCAGCCAAATGATGCAAAACCTTTACCCAGCTTTGTTCTCCCATCCCTGCCCTAAATGTTACATGGAGAATTCTGTCCTTATTGTAAAGATTTTTGATGAAAATGAAGTAATACAACATAGGCACAGTTGGAAACAGGTTAATTTGTTTTCAACTGATAGATGCTTTTCCATTCATGTGTGACTAAATTCTCTGCTCCTGACAAGTTATAACTGAAAATTAGTTGGACTGGGGGTTGATATTAAAATGAACAGAGTAGAAAAACAAAAACCAAACAAAAACAAGCAAACAGAAAACTAATTTCAAATTACTGGATTTAGCAGAATTGAGGTGACAGTGTCTCCTTGTCCTGTTAAGACCACAGTATAAAACAAAACCTTATTTAAGCAGCTGCAGAAAGCTTGCACTTCCTTGTAGTCAGTTTTAGTTTTAAAATCTTTGTACTTGTTTGCTGGCAGCTTTTTTGTTGTAGTAATGATAAGGAGATGGGAACCGGGGACATTATTAGCAAATAAACAGCAATACTAGAAGAAAACCATGTTTCATACTTTTAACTAATGGGTATGTGACTGTGTGTTGTGTTGTAAGCTTGAATTCTGACAGCAGGTAACAGTCAAGTACAGTTTTGTTATTGTAGTCTGAAAATGTGAAATGTGGGTGCTTTTAGTTACCTGGCACTGTTTTGTTTTGATGAAGAAGCCAGTTGTTTGCTCTTGCTGTTTGCTGCAGGAATAGAGAACTGATGTTGTAGCAGGGAGAAAAATAACAGGAAGAAATGGGGAAAATTATTTTAGGCAATGCCGTATGTGGTAGCAGGAGTGTTTGAGGTCAGTGTTATTCAAGCAGTTGGCTGGTTAGATGCCGGCTGTGATGATTTTCTGCTCACAAACAACTTCTCTAGAGACCCTTTAATCACATCACCTGTAGGTGTCCACAAGTTTTTTATGCAGAAATATTGAGATGAACACTTCATGACTGCCTGTAAGAATACCTTTCGCAGCCAAGAAAGATCATGCTTTCAGGCTCATGGTGTGATTTTTGGGGTTGTCCTGTGCAGGGCCAGGAGCTGGACTGGATGATCCTTTTGGGTCCCTTCCAGCTCTGTGTGTTCTCTGGTACTATGATTCTGTAGGCGTATTTGCTAGTGGATATCATCCTGTGCACATGTTTCTATGCCGCTTGTACATTGATACAAGTGATTTTCCTTTTTTGCCAATGGTAGTTTTGCAAAGTTACAGGCAGCCAGTTCTATATTGCCACACAACACGTTCCTCTGAAAAAGACATAGAGAAAGTTCTTAATCTTGTCTGGGGAGGGGATGAAGATCTCTTCTGCAGAACATGGTGATTCATCTTGCTGTGCTCAGTGAGGCCAGCCAGATACTAGGAAGTTGCTGAGCTGCTGACACTTCTCTGCTTAAGCTTTCAGCTCTGAAAAATACTTCTCTGCTCCTTGATTGGGGTATTGTTGTTCTTAGTCATCAGAGCCCAGGATCTCACCACGCACCTCTGCCATGTGTGTAAGAACACAGCTTTGTGCTGGGGAAGATCTAGATGAAACACTGGTGGTGTTTAAGCATTGGGAAGCCATTAGTCATTCTTACCACCACTGACTGCAAAGTATCACAAAATAGTATCCATTTATTTTGAAAACTCTCTCCCTTGCTTATAAATTTCCCCTGTTGACTTACAGTGAAAAGCAGCTGTTGAAGACTTCAAAGATATTTGTCCTCTTATAGCCTGGTGTCAGTTCAAGGAGGAGACGATCTTTCCAGCAGGTGAGAGGCTGCTGAAAGCTTATAGGGATTCTGTGCTTGGAAAGTTCTGCCAGGGCCAGTGGAAGTTTCCCTATTGCATATCAGCTGAAGAAAGTTGAAGAATAAGTGGATTTGTGCATGTGAATTTAGACATGACCTATCAGCAACATAAAGTTTAAAAAAAAAAAAAAAAAAAAAAAGGTTTCTAGGAGGGCCATGTGATCTTTCTATGGGTCAGTGTACAATGACCATGAAAGCCCCAGGATTTTAATTTCAACACCAGGCAGCATCTAGTACCACTTGCAACATCTCACGGCCCGGGGCAAGCGTTACAGCCACGGCTGTGATGTTTTGTGTCCTGCATTGTGTAGCTAGTCAAGAGGTACATCAGCTACAGCACTTGGTGATAGTGATAGGTGCAGTGTGCCAGTAGATGGTCCCTGTTCCTTCAGGAGACACAACTCCACTGGCTTCCTTGGGCACACCAGAGATAGAGTCATTTATATAATGTCGAAGTTAGACCCTAGGTCCTCAAAACAGTTGCTTTCATGACACAAACTTCATTTGAAGGGAATGTCTTTTCAGAGTGGATGGAAGCAAGGGTCATTCTGCTTTTTCATGTGTTCTCTCATGCAGCTTAAAGCACCTCATATGATTTAGAGAAACTCAAATATGAGGCAAATCATTATTGGGCATGTGAAGATGTTGAACCAAGATTTTGTGATAAAGATGTGTCAGGTGGCTCAGTCCTTGTTAGTTTCTAGTAAGTGCAGTTGTTACTGAGCACATCTGAGTCAGGAGAGCCTGTGGCTCAGAGCTTGGTGCTGATCTTTCAGGGGCCTACCAAGAAGGGAGGATATGGGATTATGGTGCCTGGTAGGAGTTTTAGGGAATTTTCGTGTCAGACACTCCTCAGTGAGGGAAGAAGCAACAACCGTTCTTGTGACCTACATAGGTTGGCTCTGACAACAATGCCACAAGCTGTCTTCCATTTTTCGTCATTTCCTGAATTAGTAAGAAAGTCATTGGCCCTTGGGCTTTACCTAGTAACAGTGAATGCTTCAAATCTTGCATTTGATGTCTGAAAGCTCAAGAGGGGAAACTTCTCAGGATTTGTGTTCTGCTTCAGGTTTCTGTTCTTTCAGTAGTGACCCCAAAAAGCCATCATTTTATAAGCAGAGAGCAGGCACCTGCTCTACATCTGTTGCTTCTTTTCATCTGTCTTCCCAAGCTCATCTCATGTTGTTACAGTAATCTGTCTTTTGTGTTCCTTGCCAGAAAGTTTGTGGTTCTCAGTTGTCATTTAGGAGACAAAAGAATAGCAAAAATTCTTCTGTGGCTAGCAAGGTAATGTTAGTTGTGGCTTTTGATGATATTACTTCTACTGCAGAACATATTACAGCCTCAGGCATTTGAATAATTTTGACTTTTCTCCTGAGTTCTCCAACCATTTTTATATTCTGCTGGAGCATCAGAGGCAGATGGGCCAAGCCTGTCCTTCTAAGGGCTGTTTTAGCTGTAATTTATGAAACAGAAATGTATTTTTTGTTTTCTTCCTCACCCCAACTCTTTGAATAGCTTTAATATTAGAATGAAAAAAAAAAAAAGTAGTAGCATGTTCAGGGAATTCACTGCTTATAGCTTTCTTTGCAAAATGTGTATTGAAAGTATCAAAGATGCAAACGATTATCTTAGGTATTGTAAGTGTATCTTTGAAATTTAACTTCAAAAGTGTCAAGATTCAATGATTTGTAATCCCTAATCCAGTTGAAAATCTAGTAACACTTGTCTAGAAAAAATCTAGCACTTGTGTGGAAAGCAGAAAGTCTCCTCTGACTTTATGGTGGCCAGTAAAAAGTGGTGCAAACAACTGTGATGTGTCCTGAGACTTCAGCTCATCTGTAGTTCTCTGATTTACCTTGGCCCTGGGAATTTAGTGAGTATTAGATGGGGGTTTAATGCCATCTGAAGGACATGGAAAAATTAACTGTGTGAAGGTGCTTGTGTTTCTGGGATAGAGCCTGGGTTGTTCTGTGTTTGCTGCTCTGCAAGTAACTGCTCTGTCCTCTGACAGTAGTTTTATGAGCATATATAAATTGAGTGAATGCAGTGCGAGACAGAATCCAACTGAACTGATTCTGAACTTCTAAAAAATACTGTTTGATAAAGCAATTATTGTCTTGTAGATAAATTGTCTCAATAAAAAAGAGTAAGATAAAATAAGTTTAGTGTTACTTTTGAAGAGATTACCTGCAGCAATGTCTTTATTTAAGTATGTCTCTGAGCCTGCATTTCAGGTTGAAGCAGTAATGAAGCTGAAGTTAGTGTGGGCTTGTCCACTGGGTTTTGGATGGCAAATATGTCTGAAAGTGTGAAGTTCTGTGATGGCAGGATTATTTTAAAGAAAAAAAAAAAAATCTCCTGTGACTGACCTCTTGTGCAATCATCAGCTTGTCACTGATCAAGAGTGCCAGCCAGCCATGTGGGAAGTGTTTCTGAAGGGTTTTGGCATCTGAAAACTTAGAGTTATGGATGTTATCTTTCAGAGGTCTTTTAGCTTAAAATTTTAAAAATGGGACCATATACAATGGCAGAGTGAGAGCAGTGGTGTGGTATTATTTTTATGTTAGCATATGAAAATGAATATGAGACTGGAAATCTCATTATTCCAGTAGTTTCTGAATGTTGGAAGTTCAGTGTCTGTGAGGGAGAGAAGAAAGAAAAGAATGTGGGTGCTACAGCTCTCCATTTCCATCTCATGTAAGAGCAGCAGCCATGAAAAAAAATCCAAATTTCTGGAGAAGAAGGAATATTTATTACAGAGAGCCTCTAGCAGCTGAACAAAGCAAACACCTATATGTAGGATGATTAATTAAACCACTGTGTTTGTGTTCGTCTGAAATGGTCAGGATGAGGTCAGACCTAACTGAACTTTCTAGAGCTGCTTCCCTTGTATCAGGGAATTCACCCTGTTCCACACCTGGGTTTCAGTTGCATCTGTCTTTATTTTGGTAGCTGTGACTTCCAGTAGTGACCCAAGCAACTCCTCCCAAGACACAATGTTGTCCAGTTGAAAGGACAAGAGACAGCTGAACAGGATTTTACATGCCTGTTAGTCCTGCCAAAACCCGCATTAGCACGGACATCCTGGGGCTCCAGGGTGTGAGTCTTTCATGGACTGTCCTGGATCCTCAAGGATGTCCCTTCATCCATCCGAGAAGTTATCTGTTGCAGTTCTTGACTGGGTATTTTTGCTGGTTTTAAGCAAAGCAGTGGAGCATGACATGGGCACCAGAGACCACCCTGCCTTTCCACAAGTGCTAACCACTGCTCCTATGTGTCTGTTTCCCCGCATTCTAACACCTGGATAAATCAACTGTTTATAATTATTTGGCGAATAACACTGCTTTTCTTTTGTAGAAAACAGTAGTCATTACAGAAATGAGTCACGATACCACAAATGGCAGTGCTCAAAAGCTTTTCAAACATTAGACCTTATATAGTGAAAAGTGAAAAGTGTGGTTCAGAACCTAAAGAGGGAGAGCAGTACCAAAACAGTGATAAGCGAAACAAAAAATTAGGAAAGACAGGTTGGAAGATAAGTGTAGGAAAGGCAGATGAATCACTGAGTTGATGAGAATGACAGACTCTGTGTCATAGCAAATGCCTGCTCCATGAACAAAAGAATTAACAAGGTAGTAAATGTTGTAAACACATCTTATATAAGACTTAGTGTTTCATGTTAAAGAAAGGATTATTATGATTGCTGTAATGACGTTTTCATGAAGAAGAAAGGAATTTTTGAATAAAAACTTTGTCCAGTGCTTTAGTGCCACAAAAAGAGACTTGACTGAAAAAATGTATTTCATTTTGAAGTAAGAATTTGAGTCATCCTTTGAAAAAATTGCTATGGTGATAGCAAATTAGGCATACAGAGTATTTGGGTTATTTATAAAGTTGAAGTGGCAGGTCACTCCAAACTGTAGAGAATAATAAAGATTAAAGTGCTATAATATTAATTTTCCAAGTCTAAGCACTGTAGTGTGGGATAGGAAGAAGCTGCATGATGAGATTAAGCCCTATTAAGCTCTACGATAACTAGTGCAACCACTAGGAAAGGCTACTGTTTATTGTTAGAGCATTTTCATTAATATATATTAAAATACTGGTTGTTTCCAGGTGGATGAATGTGTCTTGCATTAGCTGAGACACTTGTCGCAGTTTACCAAATTCTGTGTAAGCATAAGTAAACAAACCCAATCAGTCAAGATCACTGCATGACAAAATATGCTTTATTTTGGCAAGTCTACTTCGTTTTAATTGCATATGGTCTCGAACTTGAACCCTAGGTCTAAAAACCTCAGGAGTAATTTGAATTGGAGTTTAGACTTCACAGATTTTATTTTCTTAGTTAGAAAATGCTTCCAGACTTTGGCCTGTGCCACATATTTATTCATGAGAAACAAGCCTTTTATATTAGGTGTTATATAAACACGTGTCAAAGACCCAGCATTATTTTTTATTGAGCTGCAAATAACATGTGCAGTTGGGAGTCAGTTTTTTTATTTACTGATTGCTGCTGGCATGCTGGTCCCCAGGCTGAATAGGCAAGAGGGGGTCTGCACTGAAGGGAGAACACAAACCTGCAATAAAGGGATATATGGCCAAAAATACTTGTCTGCCCTCTTCCTCTTTCTTTTCTTCTCAGCCTTCCTGATTGAAAGAGACTTGTCTGTGAGGTGCTTTCTTTAGCAGGTAATTCCTTTAGGGTAAGTATCCTTGTTTGGTGGTATGGCAAGGGAACTCAGAGTCTAAAGGAATCTGTGGCCCTTGACAGTGCCGGGAGAAGATGGATTCACCACCTGTCTGCAAGGACATTTGACAGCAAGGGCATCCTTCCTGAGGTACTTGCTGCTCTAAAGCCCTTCCAGTCTTTGGTTCCTAGTGGGAACGCAGGGCTCGTTGACCTTTCATTTCAGTGGAGTTCCTGTTTTATACTCTTACCATCTGGAACTCTGCCACAAGCTTCAGTGGAAATGATTGCCTTCATAAGCAGATTTTGCAAATACAGGTCCTAGCCAGCATTGTAGACATTTTTTTTCCTCAAAGAACAAGTAAAAAGTGCTAAAGCTGCACCTGGAATTTGAAAAAGAGACTTTGAATCTGACATAGAATTTACTGGTGGAATATGGCTTGAGAATCATCAGAATTTGGGCACAATTTGTAGCAAACTCAGAAATTTCTCAGGAGAGAGAGTTGTAGGTACATATAAATCCAGCTCTCAAAGTGCTTACTGTTTGCTATTTTCACCTATTTATTTCAGATTCTTACCCCCCATCTGGAGTAGAGTAATGGAATTTATGCTGCTATAGTGCTTTCTGTACTTTCTGCAAAGCTACTTAAACTTTTCTGTCTTAGCATAATGTTGATGGCATTGATAATAAGCGTAAATGAGGAAGTAGATGAGAGTTTTACAACATCAGGTTACAGAAATCACAATGTAAACATGTAATACACTGGATTAATCAGATGATTAATTCCAGTGTGAGGGATTTTTTTGTGCTGATTACATTAACCTGTCTTCCAAATGTAGATGGGATACCCTGGTCCCTGTCTTGGTAATTTTATGGTTTTATATGATCAGTTACTTCTTAACTTTTTACTCAGGAGGCAGTAATTTGTAATATTACTGCTTTAAATGCTGTCTCTGATCACTTTTTCTGAGAGCATTTGGCACTATTTTTCACACTGTCTTTTCAGCTAATGTGCTTTTCTGAAAGGCAGTTGGAAAAATTTTGCTGGTTTCCCATTTATCACTTGTGCTGTAGTTGCCAGGAAATTAGATGGGTACTATGGACTTGTATAATGCTTGAATTTTTCCCTTGGCTTTCTGTTGTGTGATGATGTTTCACATTCAAATACTAAAGAGAGGAAAATAATTCCAGACTTTTTAAGATCACCCTCTTGTTCACAGGAAAGAGAAGGGAAAGTCTTCTGCATGCATAGAAGTGAATAGAGAATTTTCAGCACACCAAGTTCATATTTTCTAATGTTGGGTTTTTAATCCTTAGTGAATTTCGGATTCAGTTGAGTGATGAGGAAAGACTTCTCTGTGTGTTACTAAAGATAAATTATATTTCTGTTCTTGAAAGGAGGTATTCAGTAGCCTGTTAAAAACTAACATTTCCTCTGCCATGTAGATTTGGTTGGTTTGTTTAATAGAGCACTTAAGTGACTTTTTATGCATTGGGATTTTCTCCAGCATTGAAGATGATTTTGTTCAATTGGATTTTTAAACATTTGAAAATTGGAATAAGAAAGGCAGCATTGTTTAGGGCCCTGGCTGGGATTTTAAAAACAGAAACAACTCGTAGCATTCCTTATTAAATTTAATTAATTGCTGCTTGTGGGCAATATGGCTGAGTTATTGTTACAGTGAGACCAATAACTAACATAATTTGGAGTTCTGTATGTTCAGACCTTAGTTAGAGCTTTGCCTAAGAATAGTTTGATTATTTAATTTAAAAAAAAGTTTTTCTTTTATTTCTAAAGGGTATTGAAGAACATCTCACTTGTGGATTTATAAAGCTTTTGGTGTTTCTGTTGGCTAAATTTTTGGTAAGAATTTAGTTTTACTAGCAATTTAAAAGAATCTTTACTATTTGGTACCTGCTTAATAGTGAGCTACATGCCATTAATTTGATCTCAGTCTGTTTTCTGTCGCGCAGATGTTCGCATTACAAAAATCATTATTGTCTACCAGTAATCAGTGCTTCTGTTGGAAAAGCCAATATAGGAGTGGGGAACTAAATGAGTGTCTGAAGTCTCATCTTATTCTACAGATAGTCTTTCCAGCTGAGCAATAAAGGAGGCTGTGTGAGGAAAGGCACCTTTGGTGCATCTGAGATGTCTGTTCCATGGCTAAAGGGAATTCTCCAGCCTGACCGTTCACGTGCTCAGCACCAAGCCTTTATGCAGTGAATAATTATTTTTAATGAATAGCACGGGGAGCTAAATCCTTATGACTTAGTTATTTCTCAAGTGTACTCAAAGTCTGTTTCCATAGTGAATATGAAGTTGTAATTTGTGATAGGAGTTTGAAGTAATGTAGCTGTGCAAACCTTTTTATGCTCAGATGAAACATGCCAAATGTTTTAGAAAGGTTTGCATTTGATTATGAGAAAATAACGCTTAGGAGTTTGTTGTGATCCTTGGCTGAAAATTAAAGTAAATATACACAGTGCTGCCCTAAGTCTTAGTGTATTTAAGTATCCATGCTTGGAAAATGCATCAAATAGAAGATCTACTGATTTCTTTAAGCTCTGTTCTCATTGTATAAGGCATAATGCTCTTGGGTTTACCTATAAAATTATGAAATGAGTATGAGTCCCCTTGGTAAAATTCTGCTCAGAGTGAAGTTATTAGTAAAATTCTCATTCAGTGGAGTGAGGGCAGAATTTCAGTGACACATGGGACACTTAAAATCCAGTGCAAGGTTAAAAAATAAACCCCTATTTCGTATTTGAAAAACATATAGTATGTCTGTCTCATAAACTTTACATCCTTATTAAAATAAAATATATTTACTCTTCTTCAGACTAAGTCACATCTCTCTCCAGATAATACTACTAAGTTAAATCAGAGTGAGTTTAATAGAAATGAATGCTCACTGTGTTCAGTTATCAATTGTTTTTATTGATGATGTAATAAACACCCCTCCAGTTTGACAACCTTTTTATGTCCATTTATGTTTCCTTTAAAAGGAATCAGTCTCTTGGCACAAAGTACTGGAAGTGTTAATCCTAAATAGATGAGCTCTTCATGTTATCCCTATTCAAGTAACCATATTTTGTAAAACAAAAGCCTTTCTTGTGTTTAGTCTTTAATGTCTTGGCAACATAGATTTTTGGTTTTAGCTCATGCTATATGATGACTTATAAAAAGATTTGTAAATCCAAAGTAGAGGTGCTGCCTTCGTTGTTTTCTTGTTTTGAGGAAGGCAGAGCAATCAGCTCTCATGCTTTGTGTGGAGGAGTTATCAAAGAGTGTAACCCAACCCATCATGAATACTGCAGCACTGAAAGAAATCCCTTACAGCTTGTTCCTAAGCTCTGGACTTGACCACTCCCTGGGACAAAACACAAGCCCTGCCACCTTTTGGCCTGGCAAGGCAGGGAGGAGTACTCTGCTTGTGGGACCTTCACAGTCACCACTTCCTAAGAGAGACGTGCTTTGAGGCTGAAAAATCATAAATCATTGTGGCTCTTAAGGAGGGCAGAGCAGTGGGGAGTGCTGTGTCCAGCTGGGACTGAGTTACCAGCATAGCTGGGACACATGCTGGGGAAAGGGGCAAGGAGCAGCTGGCCCAGAAGTGGTCCCAGTGGTATCTGGACCCAGTCTGCAGAGAGACCTGTGTGAGTCCACGAAGAGCCGTGAGGGGCACAAACCCACTGTGTGGATGGTGGGGGTGGAAGGAGGCCCTGAGGGTGCTCCTTGTCCCCTCTGCTGAGTGCACAGCTGCTGCGAGGGCAGGGTGAGGAAGTCCTCACGGATTTTCCCTCTGTTTCCTTAATGAAAGGCTTGAAACCATTTCTCATGGCATAAGGAGAAACTAGAGAGGCTGAAGTTTTCTGAGGGAAATGCAGCAGCTTGATCAGCTAACAAGGTTAGAAAGCAATGCTCGTTACGATAATTTCTGCTGTTCATCGCTGCTTGGGGAAATAGCTCTTACTGGGGATTGTCCTGTAGTTTTTGATAGAAGGCATTTTCCTCGGCTGTTACAAACCATTTTGGCTTGGTTCTTTCTCTCCGTTCTTGCCTTACCTTCATCTCTGCTACTCATTTCTTTCATAATTTATCTAAAACAGCTTTCCACAAACCCTGAGAGATCATACCCTTGAAAGCTGAATTGTATTTCTTAACTCTCCTACTCTGCCTGGAGAGCTGTCAGGAGGTGGTTTTACATTTGGAGCAAAGATGACTTGTTTCACCTCAGCAAGTATTTTTAGTTAAGCATTTTTCCTCTAGGCAATTTCAGATGGTCTCTACTGGATCTTTAGTAACACACTCACTAGTATGTTTTATTTTGTTGTTTGTAGTTTTTCTGTAATTTGGAGATAGCCAGAGGCTGTACCTTCTATAAGAAAAATATTTTCATCCTCCTTAACATGGAGAAACTTGCTCCGTTAATTGCATTTGTCATAATGTCATGAACTTAAACACTAACCTGAAAGCTGTTAATCAGACCTCTGGTTTAAAACAACAAGGGCACGATTAACAAGTCAAATTTAGGTGGTAGCATTAAGTAGTTAGCAACTGAGTTTAGTACAGTCTGCTACTGAGCATTTGGTTATGGCTTTCCTGGTTGATAAATTGGTTTGTTTGAGATTCCTTAGTTTTTATCCCTCACATTTGCCAAGAATTGCTTGGCTATGAACTCTAAAAGCCTGATCAATCAGTTTCTTAAAAATACGCCTAATAAAGTAGTGATTTTTTTTTTTCTGTGTGCTAAGGTTTATTTTCGACCTTAAAGAGGGCTAGCAAGGCAGCTTCTGCATTTTAGTGTCCTATTTTCTGTTTCTGGCAGATCATAGGAGGTTTAAGAAATACTTTTGCTCCAGCCCATGTCCTACCCACACTCCCTTCTCCTGGTCTGGCTGGAGTGGGCAGTACGAGGCAGAGTCACTGTGGGTGACTAGCTTTGGTTGGTTTTTCACCTGTTTTAGGTGAAACTCTGTCTGCTATAGCAGAGCTCTCTTATGACTAACCTCGTGAGAAGACAGCTTGAGGAGACAGAAAAGTATTTGCCCTTTCTTTTGACAAGCTGTGGAGGATCCTGTTTCCCCCACTTTTTCTAAGTAGAACAAATTCACATGTTGAAATTTTAAAATTTGTTGTCTTTGGTTAGTGGACTCTGCATTAATTTTGTTGTCATGCCGACACCACAGAATCCTGACAGCATCTGTGTCTGCCTTCACCCTACAAGCAGGCAGAAGCTGTCAAGCCTGCATTATCTCCTACTCCTCTTCTGGAAGAGTGGAAGATGCAGTGCCTGCAAGGTGGTTGGTAACCATGGTGGTGCTGATGATAGCTCCTGAAAGTGCTCTGACAGTACTTGAGATTGTTTTACATCCACATCCATTGGGAACAAAGAATTACCCTCATATCACATCAAATTAGTTCTTAAAATTCTTTTGTATAGCCATGTAATAGATTACGTTAGCGTTACAATACGTTAGTGTTGTTCCTTGTATGTTTTTTCCTTCTGGGAAACATCTTTGGGGAAGTCTTCTCCTCTGAGATTTGAAAATCTCCTTGAATGTCCCAACTAGACAGGAACAGGCTTTTAAACCCAGAGATTTCAAATCTTTCGCATACATATTTTACACATACAAGGAAATGCATCAGATTTAATTGTAAACAGAGCGTGGACTCTTGGTGTGTGTTTGGATGGGTTGTGTGTGTTCATACAAGAGTAATGGCTTGGTAACTACCTTGCTTACTGCCTAAGGATTTACATTCATATTCTTGGCATTCCTTCTTCTGTATTATTAATGAAAGTTTTTGCTGTTAGGGGAAGTACTTCTTCTAGAAATTTTCCAGGGAAGCTTTGCTGATCTTCAGGCTTCCAAAGTGAGAGGGGAATGTGTGTGAACTCTACACATGAACATACTGTAAAACAACTGTATGTAATCTAACTACTGCTCTTTATTAAATATTTGCTATTGTATGATTGATTTCAGCTGAATATTATTTCCCATGTCTTTAACTTTTGGACTGAAGTTTTCCATGCTGGCTGCCTGCATTCCGATGTGTTTTATTTTAGTCAGAATGGCTCCACAGTTTAATGGGATTAGTATAAAGCATGTTTTGCATTTGTGAAAAGGAAATACTCTGGCAAACTTTTTTTTTGAGAAGCTTGTAGTCTTCGCTTATTTTTAGAATTTGGGCAGAAATTTAGTTCTTGCCTCTTAGCTTTCCAGTGCTTCCAATAAATGCTGGTAAAGCATTCCTTGTCTCACCTAAGAGTACCCACATCTAACTGATGCAATAAAGAGCTCTGTTAGAAGCCCCTGAGGGGGTACATGGTTCTGTCAAAGCAAGGTTTGAACAGAGTTGTTAACTAAGACTGAGGCTAAGACTGAGACTGAGTATTCTGAGGACAGGATACAGGGGAAAAAAGCAGTATCAGACATTCATATTTCATTTCTGAAAGCATTTTTATCCTGGACTCTGAGAAAACACAAATTGTGTAAAATGAATGCTGTGCTGGGGAGTTCTGGGAAGACATAGTCAATATGAAAAGGTTTGAGCTTCTGGACTGCTGGGCTCCAGGAACAGCAGGACTTAGGTTGTCTTGAATTCTGCTGCAACACCTGTCAGTTTGATTAGCTTAGTGCATATTCCCAAATAGACTGGGGACGACACGATCATTTTTAGGAAAATGATTTGAACATCTTAATAATGTTCTCCGTACTGTGTCTTCAAGGGTTTGATCAGAGAAATGTTTTTCAAAGAGAAATGTTTCAGGATGCTTTCATCAACATGAGACTGATGTGACTCCACTGTTTGAAAGTATCAGAGCCCATGGAGAAATTTTGCAAGCCTTATCAGACTCAAACTAGGAAAAAGGCCACCTTTTTAGTTTTTATTTATATTTCTTGATCGTAAAGAGATGAAGATTTCTTAATTTTTTTGAATCAATTAACTGCACTCTCTTGAGTATACAAGGATCTGGGTAGAAATAGAGGAGAAACTTCTTTGTATTTACCTGTCTCTAAAATGATTTAGTGAGATTTCATAGTTAAAAATGAGTTAATATTCTGGCGACTAAATGGAGAATATTAATTACACATCATCATACTTAAGCAATCATTTATTTGCCTAGGGAGTTGGGTTTTAGAACTAATTGGGTAAATAAATTCTGTTCAAAGAAGTTCTATAAAGAAATGGAAGTTTAAATAATGCTTTTTACTGTTTAAGGAAAATGAAAAATGTTACATGCCTTTGATGGTCCAGCAAACCTGCATGTGCTTTCTGTCCCTTCTTGTACCCCCTTTGGGAGAAATCCGACATGGTTAATGTGTTGAGATGCAACATTAAAGGAAAAAAAAAACCCATGGAAGAGTGTTGGCAGCCAAAATTGGTTAACAAAGTGAAGCATGATTTGAAAAACACTTTGTGCAGTTGATTTGCTTGAAATAGTTTGTTTTCAGATTTAGGCCAATCTCTGGCTGTTGGGCATCCTTCAGGAATACACCAGCCATGCACAGCATCCAGACATTAGGAAAATTCTGCCAAAAGCATTTGCTGTGGTGCTTCTGCCGTGCTGTAGTCATCATGTGAGAGCTTGACCAAGTGTCTTGTGCTCCACATCCAGGTGGACATCTTTGGGGAGGGCTCCACAAACATCAGGTCCCCACTGATGACACCCCCATGGATCCTTCCCAGTGGGAGCGGGGTGGAGTTGGGTGTCCCAGCACTGGGTCTCACCTGTGTTTCCCACCTGGGCACTGAGGCCCAGGAAGGGCTCACTGGTACAGCTGAGCTGCACCAGCCTTGGGAAAGCCTTCATGGAATTGTCTCCAGGGTTGTTTAGCCCTCAGGGGCTAAAGCAAACCATCCCAGTTGTAGACTTTTATACTGTCACTGCTGTGTTAGGGCATCCACCTGCACAGAGATTTTGTCAGAGAAGCAGGAAAGGACCTGGGGGATTATTGTGGTGCTGGTGAAAGCTGCTGGTATTGGTCTGGCCTCTGCTGCCTGTGTGTTCCTCCATATCTGTCTTCAAACTCCTCAAATGACTGAATCCAGAGCAAATTCAGCTTTAGTTATGGGGTAAAGATTGATGTAAGTGCTAAAGTATTTGTGTAGCCAGAATAATGTATGAAATACTGGAGTTTGTTTAAAAACTGAAACATTCCCATGTTCGCCAGCTGCCCCTTCCAGTATTCTTTTCTTAACTTCTAGTAGCACTTCTAGTAGCCCCTGATTTTAGTGAGGAAAATAGCAGTGCAGTCAAGGTCTGGTGCCTCATGATTTCTGAGAAGATTCTTTCAGCAGTTTTATTAATAATGGGCTCTTAAAGAACTATGAGAAATGAACTAGCAGCAGTTCTGTGAAAGACCTGAGGAACCACCACTGCCTTTATCATTCACTGAAAAAGTCAAGTCTTGGGCTGAAGAAAGATTTTTAAAATAAAACCTCCAATTTTGAGTGTAATGAGCTGACGTAGGCAGTACAGTAATAATGATAAACTTTATAAAGCAAGTCTCTTATTAATGTGCTGCAAAGCACTCTAGAGATTCCCAGTGCTCAAATTAAGCTATAAAAGATAATAGAAGAACTTATAAAGTTTCTGCACAGTGAATGATTTCATGACAATGGCTTTGTTTGTTTTAATGATGTGAGCAGAGGGCATTTGCCCAGCATCTTCAGCATTCCCAAGGGCAATAGGTGCAGCAGTTAATTTTTATGGTTTCACTGTCATTATAGAGGTGCTTTTCTGTGCAGCTGTATTATAACGTACTGCATAGATTGTATGTGAGATCTGAAGTTTAAAAATTCAGTAAGGAAACAAAACTGGAAGTTTACTTCTGCTGTGATTCAGCTGGTTGCAGAAATAAATACACGTACTTACATTTGCATAATACATTTGAAAAATAATTTAGGGCTATGACTTTTTAGTGACATCCATAATTGTAATGTGGTTAACTCTCTGTGCACCACATGGCTATTATGAGTAGTGATGTTTTACTGATGAGCTCATCCAAGGAGTTAAGAACCAGTTGGAAATAGAGACAGATTTACCCTCCTCCATCTCAGATGATTTTTGCTTTCCCAAAACCAAGTATAAGCAAATGGTTTTTGACAGTGATAGGACTGACAGCCACCTTATGCTGTCCCCACCCAGCCTTAACATCCATGGACATGCTTTCCTAAGGAGCAGGTGTAACAGCAAAGTAGGGAATTTTTTATTCACCTAACTGGAATAATGGAGAAAAGTCTGGATTTTATATGTTAGATTTGAGGTATTGCTAATAGATTTCAATTTGAATGCTGTGTGTTTAGTTACTAAGATTTTTGTAGGTCTCCTTTGCCTCTATTCCTTCACTTTGACAACAAAATTGCTTTACTAATTGCAGCAAAATCACCTGGAGGAGGACTGGCTCGTATTCTTGTGATTTTTTCTTTTAGTGTAAATTAGTCTTCTCTTTAAGCAGAAAAACGTCTGCAGTGATGCCATGACGTGCTCTGAAGGAGCATTTACTGCAGGCATGGTTTGCATCCAGAGCCTTGTACAAAAACTTTTGCACACAAGCGTGTACACAAATACACTGACGATTTCCAGAGACATTTTGTGTAGCACTGTCAGTGACAAGAGGTTATTGCAAGTTGCTGACATATAAAAAGGCTGCAAGAAAGCTCTTTCGAATTGGGAGAAGGAATGTATTTTCATTCATTAAGAGGGAGAAGATAACTTTTTTCCCTGAATTCACCACTTGTCAGACTGTTCATTTGCAGTGTTTTTGCTTTTTTGGTTTAGCAGATTTGTCTGGTTTTTTGAAGGAAGGATTAAAATAAAAGGAGGAAACTAGATCCCTTTCTCACTTGTAGGGGTGGAGGTTTATCCCAGCTGTGACTGCTGCTAACTTCCCTATAAAATGCTCATGCGTTGCCCTACTTCTCTCATTTGTTTCAATTAAAATTTGGCATTGTCAGTTCAGACTTGTTATAAGTGCAGTTTGGTGGTTTATATTATGCAGCTGAGTATGGAAGGCAAAGCATATGTGTGCAAAAAAGATACTGAACTGGCAAGTGGAATTGAACTACACTCAGTTTTTGCTAATGCTGCTTTTAAGTTTGTGCTATTTTAATAGTTTCCTGAAGTGATTGTGTTACTAAAAAACTACCCCTCTGAACTGGAGTTTTTGATGTTTGCTTCTGGCTACAATGTAAATTTGGTTTGGTTATTTGTTAAAAATCCACACAGCTCTCTCTGCAAATGCATATTTGATTTTTTTTTTCCATGTGAATTCTGTATGATTTTCATAAAAAAGCCCAGAGCCTTTTCTGAACTCTTAAAATAAATGTGGAAATTCAATAACGTCATGAAGTCTCAACAGATAAAAAATAGGGTTTACATCAACATATTTTGATGTATAACATGATGCAAACAGTAGCAAAGCCTTTGACTTTTAAAATTGTGAAGATATATGTGACTGAAAATGGCCCATTACCAATCCATAATGTGTACTGAATTAACATACTAGAGTGGGTCAATTTGGTTTTAGTTCTATCATCATGGTGGGGAACAGATACTACACATCGGGTTTTTTTGCATCTTGTTTAAGAACAGAGAACACCAACAAACACAAGACAGGGAGTTTTAAGCTAGAAGAGATAAGAAGAGGCAGAAAAATGTCTAGATAAATCAGGATCAGTCTTGCTATCTTATGCACATACCAGGTAGCAACCTACTCCTTCCAAAAAACGGACTCAGAAAAGTAATTCTTCCATTTGCCATAGGAAGATGGACCTGCTGCGGTTCCTCTGGGGTTGTCCCCTCAGTGACAGTAGTCATTAATGTTTTTCTGCTGTCCCAGAAGGTAGCAGGGCAGGCAGTGGTGCCCAGGGCTGTATCCCTCTCAGCCGGAGGTGGGGCGATGCAGTCGAGCGCATCATTGCCGAACGGAAGATTCCAGTTTACCTGTGGGTTCTGGGATGTCCAGACTCCTTCAGAAAGGGTTTTTGACACCTTCATGTTCCCTCAGCTCAGGGGTGCAAGGAAATGCTGCATAGCCTTTCAGAAAGCGAGTACCATTTGCAGGATCTGCATACAGCCCCACGGATTTTGCATTTAAAAAGAATGCGAGGCGCAGATATTTAGTTTGATGGTAATTAACTTTGAACAGTGTACTGAAGTATCTGGCACATTTAGAAGTGTTTTAAAATCAAGGTTTCAATTTGTTTCTGAGAAATTTTGTGGTTAACCCAGTTTCTGCTCTTGATGCATGAGTGACTGGGTACCATATGATGAACTGTGTTATATAAGATGCTCAAATTGTTGATCCAAAATTCTAGCTATTTAACTCTTCTGGGATCTTAGTGTTTCTTGTTTTATTTTTGTCCTGTTTTCTCTTTTCAGTATTTGAAGTGTTGATACGAAGCCCTTTTCTGCCAGCGCTGTTAGCAGAAAGAACTTATGTATACCCATCTGCCTGTTCCTTGGGCATGGGAATGGGTTGCACTATCAGGAGCTTTTAACTATGTGGTGGATTATTACAGGAGGGATTTTCCTGCTTTCCCCTCTGTTTCCTCTAAATAGGTTTGTTTCTTACAGCAGGATATAGTGCAATAAGAATAATCAGCATCATTGATTCCAGCTGCTTCCTCCACAGAAAAAACCTACATTTTATTTGGATGAGCTTTGCTGTCTCCTGAATATTTTGAGAGGAAAACAAGCTTCTCCCTTTCTGTGAGTCTTTCCCACCCAGATGTTCAGTTCTTTATTGTATTTTATTAATAAGTCCAATGCTTTCTTAGCTGTAGGGCTGCAATGCAGCAAGCAGATGCTCCTGTTAGAAAAAATTCCATGATATTGGAAGCTTAATTATCAAAGGCACAAAGTCAGACTCTCATTACATTTTCCACTTGTTTTAAAGGC
>VZSR01001685.1:4399478-4454932 GCA_013398615.1 Brachypodius melanocephalos | reverse complement strand
AGTGGTGGGATGGAAAGGCAAAAAAATTTCTTTTTCTTGTGGTAAGACTGATGATAAGTTAACAGCTGGGAAATACAAAGCTGCAGCTCCATGACTGAACAAGGAAGATAATGATTGTTCATCTGCAGAGATCAGTATTTTCTTCTAATATGAGATTGCAGTGTTTCTGTTTGTGGCTGTGGAGCTTTAATTACAGTTCGTAATTATTTATAAAATACGACTGTGCAGGCTCTTCCTATAGGAATCTGCCTTTATTGCAGAGGGTTGTGGTGGTGGCGAAGAGGACTGACAGGTAGGCTTGAAATACTGCACATGTAATCTCATGGACATTTGAAATTGAAAGTTGTGGGGTTGTACTTTAAAGGCTATTGTAAAACACAAACCAAAGCTAAGGTATGCTATGCAGGGATAGTGTGAGAAGAGAGCAGTTAAATGGGATGTTTGCTTGAGGAAAACAAACCAGCCCAGTTCTTCTTCATAAGAATACCAATTTTTGAGTTGTTTGGTCAACCTGCCCTCCCTGTTACTACAGGAGGTGCTGCCAGTGTTGTGTTAGTAACACACTTCTTCAGTTCCATGCAGTTACAGGCCTCTGTTGCATCCAGATACTGTACGTGAGCATAGCAAGAATGATTTTAAAATACAACAAGGGCATGTTAAAATATATCTATTATTAAAAAAACATCGATAGAAAATAGATAGGGCACCGGATTACAAAAATACAAACATGGTGTTCCTAATGGGTTGTTTGGTTTTGCCAGTTAGGGTTAGGAATGCTTCATGAATTAAAGCTGAAGTGAGTGAGTTGAGATTCTCTTATATTTGTGCTAAGCAAGAACTTCTCAGAAATTTCACAGATTTAACTGGTAACAGCATTACTTCCCGTGCCTTTATGCACTTTGTTTATGTAAAAAGCTGTCCTTCAAGCACAGGGAAAAAAAAAAAATCTTTGCTTTTTGTATGTGGAATAATGGGGAATTGGAGAGAACTGTGTGGTTTTCTGGGACATGAGATCTAGCTGATCACCTCAGGATACTGCTTCCCACTTGTGCTTTTCATGTGAGTTTTGTGAGTAGTTTTCCAATAGATTTTTTTGAAGAAGGCCAGACTTAAAGCAGAGTATCTATGGTTGGTATTACCTGGAAATCAAGAATCATTGACTCTAACTTAGTTAAAAGTGTTTCTTTGGCATGATTTTACAGTGCTAATAGAGTTGGCTTGGATTTTGGCAGAATGATATACTCTCTTGAGAACAAAATCAAATTTATCAAAGCTCTGCTTTAGCATTTTCTGTCTGTTTTACCAGTAACACTTCTGTTCCCTAAGCTTTTTATAGCTCCTTAATCCACAGGTAGAAGTTATATGTATTTTAGTGACTGGATCCGAAGCCCAGAGAGATCAGATAACATGCCCAGAAATATGAAGTCCAATGTACCAAGTCCAAGAAAAATACAAGAAATGCTAACCCGTGTTTTTTGTTCCTTTTCTCATTTATGTGTTGAAAGTTGGAGTAAAATTGTATTGTTAGTTGTAGCTAAGACTTGCTGAGAAATTACTTATGCCCCATTGACTGTGGGGCTCAAAAGTACATACTTTTTAAATGCTGAAAGAGCACTTCCTTCAGTGTTTTCTGGATTACTGAGTAACAAGACAGAGTTCATTTTCCTTCGTCTGGCATGGGCAAAACCATTGTGGATGCAGGAGAAAGTTCTGCTTGGATATGGTTTCTGATGTGTATTAATCTTGTTGTTGTCTAGTGTCATTCAGAGGATAACATTCAAGTGGATGCTCTGGAAAGCAGAGCAGTGGGAGACCATGTTGAAGCAATGGTTTGGATCTCTGGATTGTTCCATTAAGTTCAGAGCTCAGCCATGATGTAATGAAGAAGATGCAATTTGTAATCACAGTGTTTAAACATACCAGTTTTGCTAGATACTGGTCAAAATGGAGACCTGGTCTTAATGGAGGCAAACAGGAATTTAAAACTCATTGCTTCATGTTGTAGTTTAGTGCGAAAAAACCAGTAGAGTACACAGCAGCAAACCTCAGGGTTTTTCAGTCATCTAAAATCTGGTGCCGTTCTATAGGAGATCTTTTAGGTATTTGTTATAACAAGGGTCACTTCTGGATACAATCATACATCTTTTTAAGTTTTCTATTGTATTGGAAGTGAAGTGGATCTGTGCAGTCAGAAATAGTTGCACACCTTTAGGCTGGGAGAGGCATACACAGGAGACTGCACTGCACAGGCTGCAGTTCCATTGCAGAATGCCTCTGTCTCCTGTGCTGCTCCAAATAGTGTTGGGAACACCCTGTAGCTGATGTTCTCAGTGCTGTCAACATTTTCTTCAAATTGGGTTTTTCTTGTCTGGTTAATGTTCCATTTGCATTTCTTCATGCAGCATGCAGATGATGTTGGCTGCTGAGACACTGTCAATAAACCAAATGAAGTTTTGTGGCGTGGCTTGGTTCACAGGAAGCTAGAACTAGCTTTGTGTAGTAATGTGCATGAAATACTAGTGGATTTTCCTCTTGCTTTCCTTGCCCTCCTGAACAGCTGCTGCTCACAGCAGATGGACATTAATTGCACTGACTGATACAGTGTTCCAGAAAGTTAGGACATTCTTATCGGTGTTCCTTCAAGTGATGGGGTATTGCTATAGGACACGAAATGAACGACACGCACACAGCCAGTTGTCAGGGAGAAAAGAGGGAAGTTTATTTTTCTTCTTTTCTTATATAGATTTCTAACAATGACCATGGATTGGAGGATGAGGTTGCCACCTCACTGGCCAAACAAGCAGTCCCTCATTTGTCTCCTCCTTAGAGAGAGGAATATAAACAAAAAGGAACAGTTACAATAACATCACTTGTTTACAAGAAAATCTATGAGGAACTTTGCAAAAATGCAAAAATGCAAACATCAGAAGGCTGAAAAAGATCAGGGCGACAATGTGGTGTCAGTTTATGCTAATTCAATTGTATAACTCATGTTTGACTCTTCAGCAGAAGAGGATTTTCTTTGGTCATGGCCCAGGTGCACAGGATGCTATGTCCTTCTTGAGACTGGCTGAGCACTCACTTTCCAGAGTCGTGCGTAGCAAGCCCTGGTGCAGTGCAGGTAGTAATTTTATACTCCAAGACAGTAGTTTCCTTCTCCAGCAACTTCCTCACCACTGAGTGTCTCTTCAGCATCAGTTTTTTTTCATTACAGTTAGAGCTGTTCTCTTCTGCATTTTCCATTTGTCAAAATGAGCATAGTGTTGTGCTTTTTCAGTTGTACCCTGTGTTTTGACAGAAGATGGAATAATTCTGGGTAACTCTTATTAACCTCTAAATTTTTAGATTACCATATATTTTTACTTCCATGGTCCCCTGTACTGTGGGAGAACTCTGGCATTCCATGTCCATAAGATGCTTGAGAATTTCACATGAGAGGTACCATCTTCTACATTTTCTTTCCAGAACAATGTGCAGATATTTCCACCTTCAGAAACAAAGTGCAGCTTGGCTAGATCCACGCAAATCTGACTTTTTTGAGTCAAGTAGGTATGTGTGTCTGTATCTTCACTGTGTGTAATAGGAGTTTTAGCTGCTCTAATCAATGCAGTGGGAGAAGCTGCTATCATCTGTGCACCTTTTTTTCGGTGGATGTGATGCCCTTGCCCAGAAAATGCTGTCAGTGGAGGGCAGAAGCCTGACATTGGATCTTCTGGGATGATGGGCATGTATGACATGATTGTAATTTGTTCCAGAAAAGAAGCACTGCCCATTTGCTTCTATTATGCAACAGAAATGCACAGAGATGGCAAATAACCATGTGCTCCTGTTACACCTAAACACCGAAATAAAGAGCTTGGGAAGCTTGTGTTGGCTGATAAAAAACCAGGAACTTGGCAAATGGAGAGCTTGTAAACAACATACAGTGAGTGTGTCTGTGTGGTGGGTTCTCAGGATGAGGTGAAAGGGAGCCAGAAGAAAGATTTTTTTGAAGCAGCAATGGGTTTCTGTGGGAGAGAGAGAGAAATGTGTCTCATCTTATGCTCAGCTCCACACTGATGATGGTCTGACAGCAGATCAGCAGTGGCTGTGTTGTGTTTTCCTAAGGTGTCCCCTCCTTGCTCACACATCCATTGTGGCATGCCAGGGTTAAATGGGTAACTTCCCTATCCTACTGCTTGTCAGGGTGGTCAGATTCTGCAGCTGTGATTAACAACCATGGTTTTTCCAGTGGTGTGCTAAATGCCCTTTGGATTGTAGCTGGATGTTGGATATCTGCATATCTCAAAGTCTTGAGATATGCAGAATTCCCATGGTTTCTGTCTACTGCTCATTTCTCAAACAAGTCACAGAAACACCCGTCAAAAATTTGTCATCTTTTTCTCAATCTGCCCAGTGTAATTTTTGCTTTTACCAGCCTTCTGCAAATTCAAATAATGACCCTTTGTTCTTCTGGAAAAATATCGAGACTGGATTCTGCTCTTACTACCTTTTTGTTATTTTGGCCAATAAAATTCAGAGGTCAGATTTTTCTTTGACTGGTCAGGTTCATAGAGCAGCGTGATTAATGATTTCTCATGACAGATTCTGATAATTATAGTTTTATTAAGTTCCAAAAATAAAGAACGCAAGCTTCTTACTTGCACTGCGTAACACAGCTTGTACAATTTCTCCAAATAATTATCTCATCCAAATCCAGTAGCTTGCCATAGGGATCTCAGTAAAGTTTTCCACTGACTGCATCCTGTCAGCACAGCTATGGTGAAATGTATGGCTCCTTTGTTTGCAGAGCTAGAAAATAGAGGATTCAATTATTTCACTTAACAAGATAAATGGAAGGGAATGTGGCATGTTCATTTGTGTTATCAGTTATTTATAGGATTTCTTCCTTTGTGAAAGGGCTTCCCAAGGAGGTGGTCACAACACCAAGGCTGCCTGAGGTCAAGAACTGTTTGGACAGTGCTCTCAGACACATGGTGACTTTTGGGGATGGTGCTGTGCAGGGCCTGGAGCTGGACTCGATAGTTCTTCCAACTCAGCATATTCTGTGATTCTGGGAAATACTGCTTTCTATATGGTTACCAGAGGCTAATTTTTTCAGCATGAAGCTACCAGACAGACCGATTTTTTACCATTGCTTCAGTTTGTTGCTTCAACTCCAGAAATAAATAAACAGGAGGAAGAGGAGAAGAAGTGTCTGTACTGAAACAGTCATCCTTTTCCTTTTTAACTGGATCTTGTCTGCAGTGTTTTTTAAATTGTGTGTGCTGGTGTTTGGGATATATTTTGCTTTATAGAACATTTTCTTAACAGACCAGAAAAATGCTGCTAGGGTTTGGCCACACACCGTCTTCTCAAGACCTGTTTTCTGCTTCAGCTGATAAAGACAGACCACCTTGCTTTACTTGTCTTCCATTTGCCCCAATTTAGGAAGTGCTGTAACAAAAACGAAGTAAGAAGAAGCTTGGATACAACTTCCTGACAAGCTTAAGGGTATCTGCTAATATCTGTAGGAATATAAATGTGTATAACATAACACAGAAGCTCACTTTGTGTGTCACTGAAATGCACCAAGAAAATAAAATACAGCAGCTGTTTGAAAAGTCACAACTGACCTATGCAAATATTGAAGATTGAAAGTAAAAACAAATTATATGTGTGCATGCATGTGAGAGAAAGATGCACTTAGTTAAACGTATTTCAAGCATCTGGTTTTCTGCTTGATTTGTGTATGGTCTCCTGTGAAAGTTGCCTTGAGTTTTTAAAGTGGTCTTTGAGTTATGGAGAACAGTATTTCCCAAGAAGCAAGATTTACTTAGCACTGGTGCAATGCTGTCTTGGAAGGAGGACAAATTATAGATAGAAGTAAATAAAATAAAAATAAATGAGGATCACACAGTAAAATGCAGGACTTACCACTGAACAAGATTAGGTGTAATTGGTCAATATTAATGTATCCAGTTTAGAATTTCTATGAGAAGCAAAACCAAAGCCTGGAAAACTTGGTAAATCCAGAAGGATTTACCTGGAGAGGTGAGCTATGTGTGTGCACAAGAGTTTAATTTTAAATGGCTTTAGCAAACTTTAAAAGATATTTTGAAAAACCCAGTTCAATAAAAACAAAATGTTAGAAGTGTTATTCTCACCAGAAACTTCTTAGAGAAATATCCAAGTCTATGCTGCCTTAACCTATGGGAAGTATAGGCCTTACTTCAGCAGAGTGTTTAAGCGTGTGGATAGTTCAGTACTTGTGTGGGTTTCAGTCAGAAGACTTCATTCCTTGGAGATGTTCTTAAACCTCCCGTTGAGCTGGAGTCATGCTGCCAGCTCAGCCTGCCGTGCTTCTGTCCTCCTTTTATCCATGGAGCTCGTCTGTACCAGCAGCATCCCAGCTCCCACTGAGGTCTGCCCCTGCCAGCACCCACCTTCTGCAGGGACCACCACACTGAGAGCAGGGCAGGGCAGCTCCAGCTCCCTCCCCTTTTACACTGCTTCATCTGAAAGAAATCCAAGCACGATTCCTCCCCTGATTATTTAATTTAAAGCACAGCTCACAAGCTGTTCAGTAGCTTTCTTAAAAATGTGAATACGTGGGCTTCCTGTACAGATATTCCTGTTAGGAAATGTGTTATACACCTTAGTGAAATGCTGGCCTTTAGCATCCCAAAGGATGCCAAGGGCTATCACAGGAAGTGCTTCCCGTGACCCTAGCTCTTCTGGCAACACATTGAGTGAGTTCTTGAAGCCTGTGTGGGAACCAAAGCATGGGCCAGAGAAGCAGACTTTATTTAGTGAAAGGAAATGGAAAAATCCCCTCTCCAAACAAACAAAACCCATTTTGCAGCATTTACATGTCAGCTAGTGCTTTTGAGTTTTTCAAGATGTTACAGAAACATCAGTCTTGAAAAAAGCAGTATTTCACTTCTTCTTTCAGAGCAAGTTCCTCCAGTCTTGTCCTGGCTGATGGTTTCATAATACTTCATAAAATGTAGATATTAATCCAGAATTTAATTGCACTTTTTACTTACTTTTCTCCCTCAGATTTTTTTTTTTACCTTGACCTTTTTTTTCTATCTTTGAATGTTTAGAAAAGGGAAATAACAGGTTTACTAGCTAAATATACCATGAGAACGTGTAAGTCACATAAGGTGTTAAATAGTCGAAATACTTCTGTTTCCTATTCATGTGAGGTTCAGGTGGTGGTTTCTTTCTCAGGACCAAATCTGAGAAAAGTGGAGAGGATGAAAACAAATGGATTTGCTTTTTCTTCTAGATGTTCCATTGTGTAAGTGCACAGTAGCCAAAAATCCTTATAGCACAGCCACATGTTTATGCAGCACAATGGTTTGCTTCTGAGACTCATAGAACACTTCAGTGAATGAATGAAAGCAGAAGTGGAAGCAGAGTTCATGTTGCTATTGGAAAGGAAGCAACAAATGGAGCAAAGAGAAAATCTCTTGTCTTTCTAGTCCACATTTTCTCTTACCATCTAATCAGTTTCCCACTGACATCTCCGTAGGTTGTGAAAATATTACATCAAAGATCACACCTTATTATAGTTCTATTGGTATTGTTTATTCTCTCTGTTTAAGAGATGTATTTTCACTTTTTGGGACCTTAAGTAGGTTGGTTCAGCATTTCTGCACCATGCTGGTACAAAAGGATAAACACTGAAAGGCTTCACTCGAGTTGGCTGAGCCACACTGAAATGTGTCAGCAGAGGTCCTGACCCTTTCCATGCACGCAAACATGCCAGTGTGTTGGGAAACAAACACAAACCTCCTTCCTTTAAACATAAGCTCAGCTTTAGTGGAAAATTTCTGGATAATGGGAAGTACAATAGAAAGGTTGTAGCTCTACATGTTCTTTTAAGTGGAATTTTCAGTTTTCCTTATTTGCTATGGTATCATTTGGGCTGCTTTGTCATCTTCACCTGGATGCATATGTAATCTGAGAAACCTGAAATCGTGCAAATGTGACTGATTAAAGTCTGCATAATTAAAAGGATCCTCAAATAGCCCACGTAGCTGTAAGGGAGAAGCATTTTATAAGTACTGAACTTGGTTTTGAATTGTGACAAGGCCCAGCAAGTGCTGAACACGGCACAGGTTTGCCCCAACAGCCTGTTCCAGTTCCTTCCATCCTGCCAGCCACCTCTGAGTTTGTTATCTGGCATGGGAGAAGAGCACTTCTGCAGGATAGGAAACGCTCACGTGGGGCAATCAAGAGATACCAGCATCTACTTTTGCATGAGTCCTTAAGGAAGGACTTAAACCTGATGCAGTGCACTATCCTTTAAATATTAACATCTAAATAAACTCTCTAAATGTTTCAGTGTCTTGTAATATTGTTAAAATTACATCTTTCTATCTGAAGAAGCAGTGGTTACTGAAAGTGCCTGTGTTGTAGCGTTTCTTCAGCACTACTGGGTTCTTAACTAGTTCAGCAGAACTGTTGAGGATGTGGAGAATAATTATTCTTTTTATAAAATATTAATTCTCAGTAAAGCGAAAATACTTTATTCTTTTAAGAATTAGAAGTTTATTATATCTAATGTATAGAAATAAAAATACGAGAATTTCCCTGGATGCTAATGTATTACTGCACATCTCTTGAGCGTCTCTAAGATGTGAAATGAAAATGTTGAAAACGGAAGCATTAAAATTTTGGATTTGTAAACCAAAATCAAAAGTTACAAGAGTGAAAATGTAAATGCAAATATAGACCTCCACTTATGAATACAGAGGAAACTCAGGCCTCTAGAGAAAAAGTTTGAGAAATGAGTGCAGCATCCACCTATAGTCATTATAGAACAATTAGCACAATGTTAAGACCCAAAAGAACTATATGCTGCTGTGTGTGTATATTATACTGGCTCAATTGTATATATTTTAGAATAAAATAGCCTCATATGAAATTGTTATTAGTTGCATAGAGCACTTCAAAGGGTTGAAAAAGTATCTCAAGGACCTATATAATATTCAGGAATAATGGCTTTTTAAACACTATTCTAAAATTTTTTATGCAATGTTTTCTCATAAAAGATACTACACATATTTTTTTTTTCCTTTCTCCCTTTTAATTTCCACTTTCTTCTCTGTTAGGTTGAGATGTTTGGGTAAGAAATGGGGAAAACATTTTAAATCTGTTCTGTAACCTTATTTGATCTGAATGCAAATGACTAGATTTGAATACAAGTAACTAATCAGTCATTCCTGTGCTGTGTGTTGAGACAAAAACATGTGTTCTTCAGTGACAGTGGCATAATGAAATCAGGGAAAAATACCAATACCGTTAAGATTCATCTTTGCTAGCAGCTGGCTTTCATTCCCTGTGTTGCAAGGGAAATGACGTTCATCAGGTGTCAGCCTCACTTGGTTTGAGTGGCACACTTGAGGAGAGATCCTTTTTGTCCCTCATCCGAGGTGGGTCCCTAATGTAGCCCTCAAGGCCTGGCTGACTCTACCCCAAGGAGCATGAGAATCTTCTCTGCAGTTTTGGCCTCTCTGGGATATTCAGGCTTGTGCTGCAGATAAAAGCACCTCTAGATCTTTCAGGTCAGGGTGAAGGGTGAAGTGGGGCTGGGGAGTGCGTTATTCCCACCTGCTCCCTGAGCTGGGTCCTGCACTGTTCCGCTGAGACTGCCATGCTCTGACATGGGCTGCTCCAGCACGTGGACCTGGGGTCCAATCCAGTACTGCGAGACCTGACTAGGCTCATCATCTAAAATCCTTTAGTAGGTCATAAGATCATCACAGGTATATTTTCAACCTGTCTGTGCCACTGAGCTGGGAGATGGTTAGCCAAACATCATTACATGAGGAGCAGGATGGCTGGGGAGTGAGTGGGTTCTCCTCTAAGTCCTCTTTGCTTTCTTCCTTGTTTTCTAAAATAATCTTCTCCCTAAACATGTGCCTGTCTGCTGTTCACCTTCACCCCATTAAAATAATTGTATCCTAGCTTTGAAAAGCTGGAAGTGGAACAAACTAGTTTTCAGTGAGCTGCAAGTATCCATGCTACATAGAAGCGGCAGTATCAAGAAAAATGTAATCACCTTTCTGCTGTGTAGCCTGTGGGTGTTTTTCACCTCACTGAATGTCTGAAGGCATCTGAATTGCTTCATCTGTGTTACAATTGAGACTTTTAAAAGATAATCGACAGCAAGACATACAAAGTTTGGTAATCGACAGGAAGAAATGCACAGGTTTTTAACCCCAGAAGACTAAGAATTGCATGCATAGAGTGGGCACACAGCTCTCTCTTTTCCTGCTCCAGAAAAGGAGGGAAGCAGCTATATGAATGCTAATAATTTCACTATGGTTTTGAATAGACTAGACTTGAGAGCCTTGAGTATTTTTCCTTTTCTCTTTTAACTGCAATTTTGTTATTGTATTGCTGCCCCCATCTCTGCTAAATATGGCTTTTGAAATGTAAATCATATCATGTTCTCAGAGATGCATATGACACCCTCAGCACTGTTCCTCTTTGCACTTCAAAGAGCTGTGTGGTCACACTTTGCATCTCAGCAAAATCGCAAGATTTGCCTTCTGAAGATCTCTTTTAATGTGTACAATCAATCCCTGATAATGTATTTTGGGTTTTTGTTCCCTGGAGTCTGTTAATTTTAGTATTGCTACAGGTCATCAGGAAACATAATCTCTTCTTTTTTTAATTTCTCAGTGAGCGTGCCTGAGGGGAGAGGAGCACAAGAGAGGAGAGACAATTGAACATCACCTTTGGCTGAGACCTGGAAAAATGGTGCTGGATGAACACAGGATTAGAACTTAATTGTAAAAGGGAAGGGAATTCTTGACAGGCGATTTGCTTCATTTTCACATTCATCATGGCACAAATCCTCTGGCTGGCTGGTTGATGGGACTGTCCAACACTTCTGCTTAGGTTCAGTGCAGATCCCTTCTGCATACTTATTGAAAGACCTGGGAACAGGTGGGAACTGGATGGTGCCAAACACAGGAATGGAAAGAGAAATGGACTCTGACGGGCTAAGATGGAAGTGACTTGACAGCAACAAGCTCAGCAGTTGTCTCCAGTAAAGACAGGTTGAGACGGGAATCTCAAGCTTCTCTGGAAGAGCAGTATGCAGGAAGCTGGTTTTCAGGCCACAAACGCTTTCACAGGTAAGGATTTCTGTTCTAGTTCTGCTCGTATTCTTGGGACAATTTATTGGAGTTTAGAAAATTAATAGGTCTTGACTGTTGTTAGCATCTTGTGGTACTTTCAATTTAAAAAGTATTTTAAAACAATTCACTTGAAGACCAGTTCAATGCTTGTATGAGTAGTGAGGAACACAGTTATCCATGTTTCAGCCTTCAGAAAGGGATGGCCACGAGCCTTGCGAAAATTTATCTCAGCTTTCCTCATTAAAGTACTCATTAACAACTTAACCATGAGTGGTCTCTTGGGTCAGTATAAAATGTAGTCTGTAAAGGTGCTCTTGTGCTCAACACAAGAGTTTGGTGAGGCTGCAGGATAGACATGGTTCATGTCAGGAGGCTTCTCAGTGTTGAGCCTTATCTTGTCTGCTGGAGCACATCTCTGGGCAGAATTTGCCAGGTGCCCTCTCTTTGTACTCCCCCCTCTGCACCACTGACCCTGCAATGCTCGAACTGGCTGAACTGGAGGGTTTGAATGGCAACTGTTTCGCTTCAGTCTGGTGTATTTTACTGTAGATGGATTGAAAATAATGTAATGAGAAAGAGGATACCACGGTGGTGCGACTTTCTGAGGAAAGCTCCCTCTAGTGTAAAGTCTGCTGGAGTTCATATAGTGCTTTCCCTATATGGGATGGTTTCTGATTCGAGAGGCAGGAGGAAGAAAAGAGGATGAGCAGATCCTGCTGCTTTGTTTCCATGTCTGCCAGCCAGCGGAGATGCAGAAAAAAATGCATAGAAAATCAACTAGATATTGCTCTGTTTTAGTAGGTCTAGAAAATGGATTAGTACCGCAGTGTAAACTAGTGATGTGCAAGACATTTATTTTTCTAATACAGAATATTTGCCTTTAGAAGGAGTTTAGGCTGCAGTGGGGTGTGATTCTGTTGCACCAGCACAGTGATTTGGAGTGGTGGTGCAGCTCTGAACTGTCTCTGTTGCCTTGCTTTGATTTACAGCCTGGTTTCTGTGCATGTCAGTGAGATGTGTCCTGAAGGAGAGGAAACAGGAAGTTCTCCTCCACATGTGCTCCAGTGCTGATGGGAGCTGAGAAACCTGGGACAACTGCAGGGCTCTCCTTCCTCTGTCTAGCCAGCAGCACACTCTGAAAGCTCCACACTGCTGTTCTTGTCCACTTTGTCCTTCCTGCTCTCTGCCAGTCCTCAGCTCTTTCCTAGGAGTTTTTGTCACTCTTTTGCTTTCCACCAAAATTCCCAACTGTGAGGATGTGAGGATCTGCTCTCTTCCTTAACCTGGCTCTCTCCTTTGCTGGAAACCCTATTACTTCTAATACCCTTGCATTGCCATATGATTTTCTGTCCAGTTTTACGCTCTTCTGCCACTGTGTCTGCTACCCTTAGTTCCCAGAAGCTGGCACTGCGACCAGGGTGCTTGAGCAGGTGTGTGTTACCAGGAAAGCTGGTAACCTCCTGACTGCTGCTGGATGGAAAAGACCTGGCAAGCAGAGCTGCACAAAATTCAGAGAGATGAAACAGAGGTCCCTGGAAGCCCAGGACAACAGTCAGACTGTGGGGGCAACCCAGCAGATTCAGACCTATTCTGGAGACTTAATGGCATGGAGGTTGCTTGGTCTCCTGTAAGAAATTCTTATATTCCTTTGGAATTGCCCTTAAGTGAAGATGTTAATAAACATATTCAAATATTGGCAGCTGTACTGAAGAATTATTGAACATGAAGGTGCACCATACATTCAGGAGACTTGTTAAAGAAACAGGTTGAATATTTTCTTCGTATGAGGAGAAAACTTCCAACTTGTATCAATTGATACCTATATTTGCTTTTTGGAGATCTTTCCTCTTCCTTGTTAGGTTTATATGATGTACTCAGCAATAATAAACAGTGTGTAGGTACGTATTTCTCCCAGAAATCCACTGAACTGTGTTGTGCTAATTTAAGAGTTGCAGTAAAAATGTAATGGCAGGTGCATATGGTTGCTCCTCAGATCCTTGCTGTAGTGCTCCTTTTCTTTTGTTGGAGTTCCAGTTTAGCTGTAGGAGAGAACAATATCTGCTAGCAGCAGAGGGGGCATGGCCACATGAGAAGGGAGTTAATTTGTGCAAAAAAGCTTTGGTATCTGAAACCTGTGTTGTGTCAACACTGAATCTAGAGATGCTAAGTGATTGCAGCTATTGCAACAACCGGAGTAATCATTTCAATTTACAGCTGACCAGAGTGCTGGCAGAAGAAGCCTGGGAGGACAGTGCCTCTGTGTAGCCACGGTCAGAGTATTTCCTAAACCTCCTTTCCACTTTGCTAATTGCTGTGACCTGTAAAGGTTTGCAGTTATGGCTAGGAGATATTTTGATCCTGTCTGTCTGCTCATTTTACTGGAACTGATGCCAAAGATTAAGATTTTTGCAGATGGCTCTTGTCCCAAGAGATGGGCTCAGCCAGTCATTTTATCATGTATTACCAAACAATAGCAAATGTTTTGAATATTTTCACTTTACAGACTAAATACTAAATTCAGTAGATCATGTGATTATTACAGGTTCAGGTTTACAGAATGTAGAAAGAGCAGTGGAAGGGAAGTGCTTGATTAGGAAAGAGATGGATGTGCCTATGATGGTAAAATGCAATTTGAGTGGTACCAATCAGGAAAGAGGGAGCCTGTAATTTTCCAGAAGGTGAGAAGAGAGAAATTGAGAGTAAAAGCAACAGTATGCAAGAAAGTAGATTGCATTGAGCTCATAGAACTGATAGGTAAGGCTTCTTGGGATACAAACCTGAGAAATTTGGGCAATTTTTAAAGGAAATAACTTTTTCTTTCCAGTCATAATAAAGAGTATAAAAAGCCCAGATGAAAGGCATTCCAGTAAAAAAGAGTAAGAAGAGACAAAACTGTATGATCTGATAATTGAGGGCTCGTACAGAAGGTGGAAACTTGATATGTTACTGGAGATGACTGTAAAAGAAGATGAGAAAAATGAGAGGGTCAAATCAGGTAGGCCAGTTCACAGAACAAGGTACAAGTAATGAAGGGCATGGTAACAGCAAAACATACTGCATTCTTTGTAGTAATAAGAGGAAGACCAAATTTCTGGGCTGCTAGTTGACAGGGAATTACAAAATGTCAGTTAAAAACCTCGTGATCTGAGGGTGCAGAGAGGATTGAGTTGTTAATGTAATTTTTTGTTCTTTGCCTAAAGAGGTGATCTGTAATCAAGTGGCAGGAAAAGAACTGCGACCTTGAGAAAGGTAAGGATTCCAACTAGAGCAGGAAAAGAACAGATTATAAACTAATGAGGTAGGGTAATGGGTGTTTTAGAACAAGATGGTGTTTATTGAATTATCTCTTCAACATAGGGTGAAATAGCTGAAGCAATCTCTGAACAATTAGTGGCTACACTGGAGAACATTTGGAGGACAGTTTAGGTTCACAACATCAGTGAAAGAGCAAACACTGCATCTATGTATAAACTCTTCTGGGTCCTTCCCTGTCCCCTTTGGAGTAGCTAGCTTATCTTATATTCTTGGGGGGAAAAGTTTGAATCAAATAGTCAGCTGAATTTTTTAATAATTAGCCTGTAGATAATAATATGGTAAATGAATCTGTATGGATTTTTTCCCCCAGAAGGTACCTTGTCAGGGGAGCCTAATTTCCCTGTAAGTAGAGAAATAATATATTTTGATTTTTGGAAGTCTTTTCGGCTTCTCATAAACAAAGTGGCACAATGGGCTACAAGGTAGGTACACAGTTGGCTGGAAATCTCTTCTCAGAATAATTAGTAGTGATTTGCAGTCAAACCAGAAGGATCTGTCAAGTGGGATTCTGCCCTGGATTGCCAGAAAATATTCAATATTTTAATTAATGATTTAGATGATAGAATCTGCATGCAAAATTTCCAGATGACACCAACCAGGGGGAGGATGTAAACCCTCTAAGCACAGGATTAGAATTCAAAATTAATGTGATATATTGGAGGTCTGATCTGAAATAAATATGATGCAGTTCATCAAGGACAAGTTCTAAATTGTGGTTCAACAGGAATAATCAACTGTGCAAATCAAAATGTAGAATGGCTGGTGAGACACCAGGTCTGCAGAAAACAGATGGGCAGTTGCAAGAGTTCAGAAAATGGCTATGAATCAACAGTACTATGCCATGAATATTATGCTAGAATATATGGACAGGAGTCTGCCTGCAAAATAATTTTTCCGCTCTGCTTGGCATTTGTGTGGCTAGTGTACAATTTCTGCTCTGAGCAGCGCTCTGTAGGCCTGTTGGAAGCATCCAGAGAAGAGCAGAGTGGATGGCCAGAGGTCTAGCTAGACAACATGACCCTTGGGCACTCAAAAAAGGGGTTTTTTTCCAGACTAGAGCAGTAACTCTCAAATTTTCTGAATATTTTTTTCCTAGGTTCCCAGAAGCAGTGCAGATTTATGTCAGGGCATGTCCGATGCACTGAGCTGCATGACAAGATGATGTGTCTGTGACACAGCAGTGCTTTGGCGTGATGGTCAGAAGGACCTTCACACCTGCACACCAAGTTCTGCACTTTCTGCATTGGCCATTCTCAGTGCTGTGCCAGTGCTGGGGATTCTGGACAGCCAAGGTCTGTTTTTAAAATCAGCCACTTTCTTCACTAGTGTGTGGTTTGAGTGCTCGTTTAGGAGAACAGTGTGATTCTGAAATCTGCTCTCCATCACTGGGGAGTGGGTGGCACAGGGACATCCAGGATGATCAAAGGATAACGGGAACACTGTGGGATGGATTAGGAATCAGTGTATGAAGCCTCCCGACCTTGCAAGGTCAGCTTAGGTTCATCAGGATTTTGTTAACTCCATCTCAGCACAAGCTCTGTCAGACCTGGGCTGACTCAGAGGCGTTCCTGCCCTGTGACCCTCAGCACTGCTTGGAGGGATTATTAGTTCTGGTGCTATGGAAACTGGAATAAATAGTAAGAGATTGCTCTGTGCAGTGGGCCCCTGCCCTTCAGTCTAGCTCTGACATTTCCTGTCATCTCCTGATCCCATTCTGTCATAGCTGCATATCTTCTCCCTCACACCTTTCCTTGTGAAAGTGATGGCACCATCAAATCTTTCCATAATCCCTCACAACCTTATGTCTGAAAGTCATTGTCATGGAAGCTTGACCTTGGGCCATATCCAGAGAGACCAGGTTACTCCCAAGGAGCAACTTCTCAGCTTGGCTGATACTCCCATGGGCCCTGCTTCAGCAGAGAAACAGAATTCTTGTTAGAAGATCCTCATGCTCATAGAAACTTGGTGGAGCTTCTCCAGTGTCCCCACCTCTGAGCTGTATTTCCTGGCATGCAGGACTTCTGCTGCGCTTCTTGTCCTGTGTTTCATGCTGTCCCAACCTCTCTGTGCCTCTTCTCTCATCAGTGCCCATATCCACTCTCTCTGTATTGAGGCTCCTTCATCCCTCCCCATTTATACGTTCGGTTTCATTTCCCTTCTGAATTCCCTACCCCTCTGGTAATCTTCCTGCTTTCCACTACTTTCCTTCACCTTTGTTTCCAGACCTTTCCCACTTCCAGACAACTAACTGCAGTCTAATTCCAGGTTGTGTAAGAGCCTCTCTCCCTCTTTTCTAGACTCAACCCTTCCTCTGTTCGTCTGCCCTTCTCTGGGATGAGTACCTTTCCCCACTTCACATCTCTTCCACAGTGGCTTCTGCGGGTTTTTGTGGGATCTTTCTTTTCAGGAAGGCAATCTGAGAGCCTGCCATCCAGTTTGGCTTCTCTCCCTGCATCTTGCTTTGCTTAACTGCCTGCGTTTTGGGTGGAGATGTCTCTGGTACAGGGGTGGCAGTGCCAGGATAGGGAGGCTCCTTGAGGGCACGACATGGGAGACCAGATAAATTGCTCCAGCAGATTGTGTATGACCCAGTTGGCCATTATGCATTTAGGGAATGGGAGAGTGAGGGAAGATGTGATAACCATTTTAAAATATATGGAAATTTCATGTAAAGAGTAAAGTAATAGAAACTGTTTTCCAGTTCTGCTGGGGAGCTCTCTGGAGCACAAAGTAACAGTCAAGCTTACTGTAGTGGAGAGATTGAGGTTAGACATTAGGAAAATCTTTCTAATGGTAAGAATAGTTAAGGACTGCAGCCGATTGCCTAGGGAGGTTGCAAAGTCTCTGTCACTGAAGGTTTTTAAGAACAAGTTAGACAAATATCTGTCAGGAATGGTTTATGTATCGTTGATTTTGCCCTCGGGCAGGGGAATGGACTTCATGAGAGCACTTCCAGCCTTACTTTTCTGTAAAAATGATGTTCTTATTGCTGGTTCCCTGGATAATAAGTGTACATTTTTAAAGTTAGCAACCCACCTATACTACTTTATCATCTCAGTGTTTAAGTAGATTCTGTTGAGCTCTTGGAATAATTGATAAAAAATAGATTAGGAGTCGTGGGTGTTTAAAGTATTAACTCTCCTTTTGCTGGACTATTACTCCATTGCTTTCCTTATAGCTTGGCCTTGTTTAGACATCTTATTTTGGGGGGTGTGACATGTTTCTATGTCTGTGCAACTTGTATAGAAATATTTTAATGTTACAGAAATGCTGCATCCATTCTTCCATTTCACAGTACGCAAGTATTTTAAGAAACACTTTTGCCACTCTAAGATAGTAAGTATATTTAAAAGGTAATTTTAAAGAATAACCAAAAATAGGGCAAAGCCAAATCAACAATCCAATGAGATTGTTTTCTTTATTTTGAGCAAAACTGATATGTAACTGGTATATCTGCTGCTGAAGATATATTATATATGTATATATATATGAAGATATTACATATATATATATAATTCCTTCTTCCTCACAATTATAATTGAGGCTCAATGTAAAATAGAAAAACAGGTTTGAAATGTCTTCTATTAAGTATATAGTATAATTAATATTGAAAACAGTTGAAAATTCATTTATAACATTCATTAATACAGATCTCCCACATTGCTGCTGTCATTATTTGCATGATTTTCAAGTACAGATAAACATTTCATTTAAAAATTCAACTTGAATATGTAGCAGAGAATTCTCACCCCCCTCTGTTCCAGTTTTGTTTCCCTCTGCTTCATGAAATTGGTCTTGGCCTTAATAAAATGTCTGCAATTTTCTTAACAATTGCACTCTTATTTTATGAATTTTCAAGGTTACTCTAAGACACTCTAAGACAACTCTGACTGTCTTAGTTCTTGGGAGAAACAGATTGCTTTTTTGCAATGCCCCTTACTCAGCACACAGATAGTAACAGATCACATTCCATTGTATTCCTTAGATGTTTTATTTAGGGTAAGCAATTTTTGGAGTACAGATAATATTCTCAGCAAAAGTACATGAAAGAAGATAGAACCATAGTCTCTAAGAGTTTGCCATCTAAATATGTTACATTCAGTAGCATTCAGCAGTACTATTTTAAATATAGCATTGCATTGTTTGAAAGTCTCCTCTTCAGTGTTAAAACCTTTAATAGAATTAGAGAAGAGTGTGAAACTGTGAAAATGAATTTGAGAGCACTGTTGTCACCTGACAGTGATAGCTTTTGGTCACAACCTAGTTCTTCCTTATCCTCATGATCAGTGATTAGAACATGAATGCTTTCTTCTTTAGGTTTGTCTTCAAGCCTAGAAGGCTGGCTTTTAAGTTTTGATCCCAAACTTTATGTAGGTGAAATACTGTGTTTTCTTCTTTGTTTCTTTTCATTTCAAGAGAATGGGTAGTTCTCCTGGAAGTGTCTTGTTAGAGAACTGTTTAATCTCCAACTGGCCAGGTGCTACCTTTGCCTCTTGGACTGTGGCAGTCCTTACGGAGACAGAGGGGCATATCACACAGGCCAAGGACTGAACATTTTAAATGCTTCTCTTTCAAATTTATATTCAGCTGGGATACAAGACCTCCTTCCCTATTTGCTTGCTTCAGTGAAGTACTACATCCTTTTCCACTTGCTAAAGGGGACAGTTTGGGTGGCAGTCACTACCAGAAGGTGGCCTTGGCATGTGAAGCCACCTGGAGCTCAATGAATAGCAGTCACATAAAGGCAGAAAAGAAGCCAATGAGACTCCAGAGGAAGTGCAGTGGTGTAGTGCCTTATGGAACTTGAGGGTCACTGGACTTGGAAAAGGATTCTCCACAGACCTGGAATCGCAGACTGCTGCATCATATAACACCATTCATATCGAGCAACATTGTGCTTACTCTGATATGAGAATATTTAAAAAATTATTTTAAATTAAATTTTCATTCATATTTGATTAAATTTAAATTCCATTTAGACATCCTTTAATTTTCAGTCTAGGTGTGTTTTGGGTACATGTGTGTGGGCTGCTCGTTCTGACAATCCAGAGTCAAATGATAAGCAGTGGTTTGGGCACACCAGGGCAAAAGAAGGTTCAAACTGAGAGAAATATCTTGGCCAATGCTAATATTAAAATTATTTTATGAAGTAGTCTATTGCCGGAAATAGCAAACTTCTTCCCAAAGTGGGAGGAAATGCTTCAGCACGTTCAGGGAGGATGTTAAGCCTGGATCCTCACCTTTGATAAACATTTTTAGCAGATGACATTCAGCTGTAGCATTGCCATTTGCAAAGCTGATGGTTCTTTGGAAATGCCCATCTGCCATTTCTCATTTCTTAATAGTACATGTCATGGTGCCTTCATGTGGTACAACTTAGTCAGCCAAATGGCCAATTCCAGACTGAATGTGACAATAAATTTAGCTGTAAATATGCTATGTTTCAGTGTTTAATCATAATAAAAAGGCAGACTTCTTGATGCATGCATCATTCCTCAAGTAAAACTCAGAAAATAAAAAGTGGTGAAAATCGATTGTTAAATTGGCAGTATATGTTTTCTGTTATTTTTTTTCCAATTAATTAGATGAGGGTTTTTTTTTTTTTTTTTTTTTTTTTTAAGTGGAAAAGAGGCAGCCTGGCTGTGCCCATGGTTGGCTGAGTGTATTTTTACTGCTGAAAAGGCCTTTTACCTTTTGCTGCTGGTGGTCTCCAGCAGTGGGAGTGGGGCTGCTTCCTTGTCTTGGAGTACCAGTGTGAGACTGGAAATGCATTTTGTTACAGACTTCAAAGTGCTAAAAGAGGAAGCCTAAACCCCAAATCAGTGCAAAGCTACTGAAGCACTTGACTGTGCCCTATTGGAAGCTGAAGAGATAGAGTGGCTAATTGGAAACGTAAATGTTGTTAGAAATAAACTATATAAAAATGATGTGGGATATTCCCATGCACTTGTCTTGAGGTCAGGTGAAGACCTGGTCTAATGTTTTGCTGTTTGTTTTTCCTGTAATGTCAAGGAGGCCCATTTGGCTTGATATTCTCTCATTTTTCTTTTACCATAAAATAAATAGTATGGATTAGTGCTATGTTTCTTTGCTCTGTGCTGTAGTAATGCCTTTACAAATCAGAGGCTGGAGTCTGGATAAACAGAGAAGTGAAAGCATTTGACATTACAGAATAAATGTGGTAGAAAAGCCTAAAAGTTACTGAGGAGAAGGTAATACCCTGTATACAGATTAAACGCTACATTCACTTCTCTGATATTTGCAACCTTTTGCTTTTTAGCAAAAGAGGCCAGGAGGCACAGGTAGTAACTTCCTTGCTGGGCCTTTTTTTGTTGCTGTTTGGTTTGGGTTTTATGGATGGGCACAGTCCTCGCTCTGAGCCTTTCTATGAGCGCCTGTGCCCCAGTGCCTGTATCGGATGCGTCTCTCATCCTGGGGCTTGGCTTTCTTAACACAAGCACCTCATTACGGAGCAACGTGGATCCACCCAGGCGTGCACCCCACGCTGTGCCTCTCCCAGGTTTTCTCCCCGCAGGCTGCCCAACCTCTGCTCCAAAACCTTTCCAGAGGGATACTCACACCCTTTTTAATTTCTGCTCAGCCCTTGGCAACAGCGGATAACCAAAATGTTTGGTTTCTAGTAAGGTCATTACTTACTAATACAGTGTAGCCTTCAAGCCCTTCCAGCCTCTTACAAGCACCCAAAGAGACTCTTTTCCCTGTGAGAATATATCACAATGCTATGATATAGCTGCAATAACACTGCTGCTCTCTCAGACCCATATTTTCCAAGGCTGTGCTTGTGCTGATCTCTCAGCCAAGGGGGCTTCAAGCAGGAGGGCTTTGATAGTATCTGGAGCCCAGGGACTTGGAGTTTGATAGCAGAACAAAATTCCTCTGTGTCAACCCTTTCCACTATAATTTATCATGATCACCCCACTATCATTTCCCTATGAAACTTACCCAGTAGTTTGGCCTGTTGAATCCTTAAACTTTCTTTGAAAGCCATGAAGGTAAGTGTCCCAGGGGTTTAAGCAGATGTATTGGTATGTGAATGGCTAGTTGGGACACTCTCCATGTTCTTCACAGCCACTGGTCTGTCTCCATGCTCTCTCTGCTAGCAATGGAGAACAGACTGAGCAGTATGTCTTTCATATATTGTGGAGTTTGATTTTTTTCCTTAAAAATTTCTATCCTGTCGTGTTCTTAGCTTTCTCACTTTCTTCACAAGGAAGTCATACTCTTCCAATTTAAGGGCAAGAGTAGAGGAAGCTTTGTTTGAGTTGTGAGGAGTTAACAGTGAAGAGTTTTCACGATGAAAACGTCCAAGAAGAATCCTACTCTACAGTCAGCATCTAAGCAGCACCTTCAATCCCTGCCTCTGAGGATAAATTTGTCTCTGTTGTTAGTGGGTAAAATAACTTTGTTCAATGCCATTTGATGGCTGACAGTGCTGGATACCTGTGTTGTAGGTGTACACATGCTGAGGTGGTGGTAGGTAGACTCAGGACAAGGTAATGGCTTCAGCAAAGCCTGGAAGACTGGCTTGCTTATGAATTGTTTAAGAATTGTCTGTTTATCCTGGAGGCTCAGACTATACAAACCTGTAATTTACACTGGCTGAAGATGGATTCACAGCCTGGCTGTGCACTCAGTCAGTCCTTGATTTAAACGAAGAGATTGGAATTTGGGCATGAGTCTCAATTTTCCCTCTTTCTGATCTTTATTGTTCTTGATTTGTTTATCTCAAAAGAAATACTTCCAGGATAATATCTGCTCCCAGTTGCTCAGAGCGAGAATTTGAAGAGACACATGACCTGCCACAACAATGCAAGAGTAAGTTCAGAAAAGCCTCACTCTTCTTAACTCAGGAAGTAGGTGACATCTGTAAACTGAAGATACTTTTTTTTCCCCTGTAACAATCATAATCTTTGTGCCCAAACCACTGCTGTTTATATAAATTGTTGGACAGTTTCAGCATGATAAAAGAATAGGGATAAGCTCAAACAAGAAAGGCAACAAGTACGGTTCTTGAAGATGTTTTTATTCAGTGGTGAAAAGCCAAAGTGTATGCGTGGAGAAAGTGCCATAACATTGACTTAGTGGCTTTTGTACAATCTGGCAAGTATGTCACTGCTTTAAAACCATGTTACTCTACTTCTTGAGATAAACAAGGTAATGTTCTCTCAGGCATGACTCCTGCTTGTAGTGATCAGTGTTCCACCAAAGAACCTTCACCTCAGATGAGGATCCTATTGTGCCAAAACAGTGAAGGACAGATCCTTTTAAAACCTGAGCATCTAAAAAAGACAAGATAGAAGCAGAAAGAAAAAGTATTGCTGTCCAGTGGCTACAGATAGGCAACTGAGACACAGATGCATTATTGATGTGAGGTGAGTTGGGAGCTCGGCAGACCCGAGGACTAAAGCTACAGCCTCTGAATTTAAATCCAGTGTGAAGGGTGAGGTTATAACCAAAAGTACTGCTGTACTAGTGTATAACCAAATGTACCCAGTGCACCATTTTGTCATATTTTCTCTGTTGTATCTTTGTACTTTTTACCTGCTGCCATGAGGAGAAGAATGAAAGCCAGTGAGATTTCTTGTGGAAGCTGCAGGCTTGCTTTATGCCAGCACTGCTGGAAAGAATTACTCTGAAGAAGAATTACAGCTGCCCATAAAATATGTGACACAAACAACCCTTCTCAATCTGCAGGTATTAATTGTGCATTGGGAAGAAAGGGGTGCTGGGATACCAGACTGCTCAAAGTATATAGGGTATTACTTAAAGGCTTAAAAAAAAAATCTGTCACTGAATTGCCAACTACAGAGTAGGATTATTGAAATTTATGAGAACAAAATTTAGTGAGATGAATACAAATAAAGCTGTCCGTATTAGTGTCACTTCTCTTTCAAAGGTCTTCAAATGCAAAATATAATTTCATTAATGTAATGCAGGCGGGCTCATTGGTTTGTTGCTTTATACACTTATGGATCAGACTTGATGTGGTATCTTAAGACATAATTTGAAGAACCTCAGAAAGTCCTGGGTTTTATGTGACTTGCTTTATCTGAAGGACAAAAAGGCAAGTTTTGTGGAAAGATTCTGTTTCATGCTGCAACTAGTGGTCTTTTTGGAAGGCAAGCAAACAAAATGCCAAACCCCACAAGTATTCAGGCATATGAGCTCTTCACCTCCAGGAAATCTCTAAATAAGTGTTCAAGATTCTTCAGTTTGCTAAGGGACATCTGCTACATAAACAAAACAGCATTAAAACCAGAAATGGACAACCAACAAGAGAAAATTCTCATGCAAGTAAAAATGGCTGTTGCCGTATTAGCATTTTGCTTTCAATTAGTATTGTGATTGTGAACAAAATCCCTCAATTGTCCCCATTCATGGCACTGCGGTTCAGCTTTGTTGTTACCTGAGTAGGTGGTAGCCTCCTGCTAACAGGAGGTTAGAGAAAGCGAATTTCATTTTTCCCAGCTGTTCAGTACCTGTGACCTTATGAAGAGGCAATGGGATGCTGGATACATTAATGCAAGATAGAAGGAGAGAGAAGTGAGACCTAGGGACAATATCTAAACTGAACTGGACTTTTGGAATTCTGTCCTGAAAGGAACATGTGCTTGAGCCTGCCATGTGGATAGAGTGTCCTTGGAGAGACAGAAGAGCATCAAAGCCTGACTTGTGATGGCTGCAGAAGGTAAAGCTGAAGATAAAATTAGATGTCCATACAGTGATTAAGATGATTCCTTTAACAGTGATTGCTGTAATTTCAACCACACTGAAGTTCTGGCAACACTGGATTAGAAAAATACTTGTACAGGGAACAAACTGAAAAACTTAAATACTTGTACAGCGAACAAACTCTGGAAATCTTATTCCTGTAATGACAGTCTTGAAACAGTTTCAACTGGGAAAGAGCTACATTCATTTTTGGGAAGAGTGTCAGAAGTCTAGTGTGCTCATTCTTAGTTTTTATATTCTTAAATATAGAGCCACAGTCTAAAAGTTAGATCAGTGTGAGACTGTGTAGACATTACATGATGCCAAGCAATGAGTTCCCAGATATTTATAAATAAACGCTTGGTGCGCTCCCATTTTCCTTTCTCTCGTCTTTGCTATTATCCCACACACTTGCCCCAGGCTTTCTGTACTATTTATAGAGATGGTAGTAGTAATTCCCTTTTCCTGAATATTCTTCTTGAAGAAAGTGGATCAATTATGCAGTATAATGCTGGTTAGGCTACAGCTAATAGCTATAGCTGTTAACCTCACATGATCATTTTACTTTCGTGGTAGTAATGAATTGTTAAATTGAGTGCAGCAGTAATCCTTGAGATATAAAAACAGAAATAAATTTACAAAGGCATTCCAAAGTGAATTCTTTTATTGGTTAATATTATGTAGTATTGCCAATATCTTATGACTGTTACGAGGTTCCAAAAGTGCAACTCAAACTGTGAGGGTGATGTGTAGAATATCTGCGGACCCTCATGCTTTTATTGTACTTGAATCTTTCAAGAGTGTTCTTTGGAAACTAGAAATGAAATAAAGAACAATGTAGTCTTTGTGTAAACGGTACAGAGATCCCATTTTAATACAAGTTGAACAGTTGTTAAGAACACTTAGTTTTCCTAAATGCATCTACCAGAAGAGACGAAATTGAATAATATGTCCATTTAGAAAAGCATATTTCAAGTTTCATGGTGTTATAAAGATGCAGCTATATAGGGGAAGATACATTACTGCTCTGGTCCATGGTGGAAATATATTCTCTTACCACTCTGCAGATGTTCTAACATAGTGGGAATATTCTTACCTGCCACTAATATCGTTGTTGGTTAAGAATTACTAAATAGTTTAGTGTGAAGTGAGACAATAACCCTTCCCTCCTTACTTTCTGTTTGTTCTGCAGCTTGGTTGAAAGTAATAATGTTAGGGTTTTTTCTTTCTTCTGTCAAGTTTTACAACAGAAGCCAACTCCACAAGATGTTATTTGGATTATAACATCTTTTAATAGATTTCTGTATTCTGAACAAGTAATAATCAGTTAAGTTTAGCTGTCTGAATTAGTATATTAGAAAGAACTTCAGAGAATTCAATCTTCATCTTAAAATAGCAAATAGTTTTATATTAAAACAACAAATTAAAAGAATAAAAATTGAAGGAACAAAGGCTAAAATAAAGGTGATTGGAAAAGCAATGACAGTTGTCCTGCTGGAGATAGTACATAACTGTGGTTTCTGGTTCTCAATAGTAATAACAGTTGCTTTGTTTCAGTGTGATTTCTCACACAAAAAAAGGTGACTCTGTTTTTTTATTTTCTCTGATAGTGTAATTGAAATTTGCAGTGGTTACTTTCTTAATAGCCCTGTGTCTTCTCCTGACTGACTGTTGTAGGTGTCATGAAGAATAAATTGCATATGATTTAGAGTTTAGATATTGATATTAGCAGGTGTGTGCTGCACAGTGTGTCAAATGAAGTGTTCATCCTTAGATTTATTCTGCTGGACTTTGTTGTTAGATATCTGGAGATTCGGTTTCCCGGTAATGACTTAGGCTGACTTTGGAAGACATTGCAAGTCTGATGATCTCATTGGTATTCTTGTTACTGAGAAGAGCTGTTCCATTTGCTGTGAAATATATCATGTGGAGCTATACCATCCCTATATCAGTACTTTCTACAAGGCATAAATTATAGGAGGTGGTAGTTTCTTTTATTAGACCATCTGATTTAGTTGGAGAAAATAGACAATCCGAGTGCATTGCAGCTCCTTCTTCAGGTCTTTGAGAAAGATCCTGAATGACAGGTCTGCAAGCTCCAAACACTGCCTGTTTTTTCCACTTGTATCTGCTGATCAATTAAAAGATAACCTGTCTCTTTATAAAGCTTACCTTGATTAAACTGCCATGTCTACAACAAACCACAGCTTAGTAATTTCAGCCTTTGCCATTCAGGGCACATATCCTTATTTTCTTTGAAGTGCCTGAATTTAAGTTACTTTCAGCCGTTTCTCTTTGTTCTCCCTTCACATTTTCTCACTCTGGGTATAGCCAGAAGGGCTGACTCTTTTACCTAAGCTCAAATCAAGTTGTGCTAAAAACCCGATGAAGCAGTTGAGCCTGTGATTTGCTTTTCAGTTTTTTGTGTTGTTCCCATCCCTCAGACTTCACTACAGACCTTATTGGTAGCCACAGTATTTATTTTGTGGCCCATCATATGTGATGCAAGTAATCTATTTAAAGCTTGGTTTCATGCTCCTCAGTCAAATCACCTTGGCTTCAGGGACACACCGTACAGCTTTGCATCCTTGTGAGGGGAATTTTCCTAGAGCAGGTTAGTCACTTTCTTCTTTGTAGCACTTGCAGTTTTCTGTCAGTTTAAATGTTCCTCCTACTTTCTGATCCCTGGCTCCTCTCAGAGCTCTGCCTACATTCCACTTGTAACTTTGCCACAGGAAGCTTATTTTGGGACCAATGGAAAGGGCACACAAGTGATTCAGTGCATGGACCAGAAGTTCTCTGGCAGCTGCCTTGTGCTTGTGCCTCATTTCTCACCTCTTCCTAGTGATCGTTCCAAAAGAGAAGAGCCTTTGGATAAGACTCACCATCTCCTCTCAGGTTTGAGGTCCAGTTGGTGGCTTGGGAGCCTGACTGTGTGTGTTTTTCCCTCTTCCCCATGGAGACGGAGCAGTGGTCAAACAGGAGTCTCTCCTGGAAGCCATCACAGCCCTCTTGTTCCAGCTTACAGTGGAGAGATTGGCTTCTGGTGGCTTCGGTGGTCTTGCCAAGACCTGACCAAGCTGTCTGTAGGGGTTTCTGTGGATGAGCTATGCTAAGGAGTAAGTGATTGAAAGATCCCTTCTAGCAGTGCATGGATTGGGTGTGTGTGTGTGGATGTGTGTGTGTGTTTGTGTTGAGTTACAACACATTTTGAAGAAGAGCAAATTTTTAATCATTTTTTAAGACCACTCTTTCTCTTCCTCTAGGAGGGATGGTCATGTGTAAGGAGCCTTCTTACAAAATCGGGATTTGTGAGCTTTAGTTAGAAACTTTCTGCCATCAGACTGTCTAAAGGGGCTCTGCTTATGCCACCTAACACTTTCCGTTTTGTAGCAGCAAGGTACGCTGCTGTGATTTGTGATTCAAATGTGTGTAAAGTGATGAAAACTTAGCAGCAGTAGGAGCAGAAATGGGTTGTGGTTCTTGAAATCCTAGATTCTGGGCTTTGACATCATGTGTTACTCTTTAACTTAGTTTTTTTTTAATAAAGAGTACATGGACATCTTGCATGAGCCATCATGTAAGAAGGTTTTGTTGGTGGTGGCTTTTTGCAACTACTTAAGCACATGTGGCATTTAAAATTTTCTCACTACTGCTCCATAAAACTGTAAATTTTTCTAAGAAAGGAAGTTTTAATGCTAAAATAGCATTTTGTTGTTGTTGTTTCTGTAGTAACCTTTTACTTTTATTATTGAAGCAATAACTTGAAACCTTGGAAAATTTTCTGAAACTAGAGTTTTACAGCAAGCATATGGTAGATTTTATATTTCGTGAGGAAGGAAGGAGATACCTTAGAAAAATCTAGAAATATCAATTATAAGAAAGATACATCTAAGGTGTTAAATGCAGATAGACTAAGGACTTCTAAGAAACTTAAAATTTACCTTTCTGTGTAATTTTACATCTAATAATTTATGACATTGTCAAGTAATAGGCTAATATCAATAATAGGTTTTTCATCAATTTTAAAAGGTTTGCTTTTCACACTGAGTGCAGCAGAGGCAGTTTCTCTATGACATTTGTATATGATGTGCATTATTTCTATCATGGCAAAAACCCAGCCATAGCAATTCCACAACTCACAAAATCTTCTGACTTTCGCCTTTTCATTATGTTTGGCGCTGATTTGTGTGTGCATGTGATTCCTTAAAAACCAGTTATTAACTTATGAATATTTTAAAGATCGAATTAATTTTAATTCTGGAGGGCCAGTGTCTGTTGCCTGTCTGTGATAAGAAGGAAGGAAAAACACACACATGAAGATCACTTTCAGAAGCTAACTGGCATTGCCAGCAAAACTGTGATCTTATCAATATTAGATTGGACTGAAAACTTGTGTATTATAAGGGTGTTTTCTGCATGGCAGGAGAAAGTAGGAAAATCACTGGATGCAAGTTGGAGAGGAAGCTGACGTGCAAATAAGGCTGTCTCCTTTTGCCCTGCAGGTAATGTAGCCTGCATCAGGACTTTGCTTACTGCACAAGGTGTTCTCCTTCAGTACTAAATCTGCCAGCTCAATAAATCCAAACATGCTTAATTATCCTGTTCATTTTTCTGGAGTAGGAGAGCTGGAAGAAGCACCTGGACCTGTCATGTTCTGCTAGTGCATCTGCACAATTACAGCTGCTATTTCAGAGGAGAGTCCTTTTCATCAGCATTGGGCACTACTTGTTCACTGGAGTTGGGGGTGTAAGTAGGGTGTAGGGGTGCATGCAGTCACAGAAATGCATGGTCTCTGTTTTGAGGTGCAGTCCTGTATCTTGTTGAAATTCCGTTTAAGATCCTATTGCTATCCAGTTGAAATTGGACCCTTGAGAGAAGTACTGTCATGACTGAGTTTGTGACTGAAGACACAGTGTCAAAGGGAAGTGAACTCGAGCCCTTGACCCATTAGTACTAGTGGCTGAACTGGCAATAAAATAAAATGGCTCTTCAGGTTTTAGTAGCAGTTAAGAGTTACTGGTCTCAGATCATGTGTAGTTCTTCTTAAAATTTTCCTTCCCTAAGATACTGGGGAGTGGAATAATAAACCAAATGCAATCTGTAGCTAGATTCAGTTGTCTGCTAATTGTGCTTTTATTTTCATTCCTCTTCAAACCTTTTTCAGGTTCAGCAGAAATCTCTGAGCAGTTCTTTCAAACCTTCACACCTTTCTCATAAATTAGTAATTTAACATTGCAATAATTTTATATGTTCTGAGCTGTCCCAGATCTATCACAAAATGGTGACTGTTTCAGACAGGCCCCGTTTCATGGCCTCCAGGGTGGAGAGGTGACAGGGTCATGGACAATTGACACAGACTGTGACACACAGTATTTTAGACAGAGCTTATGGCAGCTTTCCATGCTTAGGATGCCTCATATACCCTGTTAGTATTTGTGTCCTTCATGCAGAGATAAAGTATTTTCATATTTCTGACTACTTCAGTCTGAAATATTTAGGGGAGATGTCATCAGGGACAAAGACGTCGTTGTGTATTGGTGCTACAAATTTATAATCGTTCTTCCTCATTGAAATCCTGATCTTTGTAGTCTTGTAGTGAAGTTCTGCTTTATTATTGCCTTCACTGAGAACAGAGATTAGATCCTGGGAAGCAAGAATATGGATTAAGCTTCTAAGAGTATATTTCTCAGGGTTTCTTCTTCAGGTGTTGTATCTGCCTCAGGAAATGAAAGAGAAACAAGGTAAAGCTCTACTGACCACTGCAGCAGTACTAGTTATGTACTGATTTAATTGTTCTCTGTAGCTGGCTGAAAAGAGATGCTTGAAACCATGTCTGAACAAAAGAAAAAGTGGCTTGTCATGCAAGATGGGACATAAAACTGTTTTGGTTTACTTTGTCTTTAGAGATAAATGTTTGGATTAAAAGGAAGTGAGCAGGAGCGTTATAGCTCATCTTAAAGCTGTCTGGGTGGCCCAACTGAAACAGTTTCCATTGAGGAAATCTGTGCAGATAACAGACATGCATTAATAGTTGATGAGACACATGGTAATGTTGCTCAGTTTGCCTCAATACCTTCCTTCTTACAGTTATCGTGAGCTTTACCTGTCTACATAATTTTACAGCATCAGTAGTGGTATCATCATCATCATTATTACTATTGTTATTACTGTTATTACAGCTCTAGGTATTCTGGGAAGATCCAGGTAGCTTGCCCAGTGTCATATAGACTGTGGGAAAACTGCAGAATTGTGACATTTTTGTTTCATGATCTTACAAAACCTTCTGTGACTTCAGTGAAAGAAAAATTTCTAGAACTATTACTTTAAGACAACATAATCATTTTCCCCCTGGATCTTTTGGTACATAGTGTTACGCATTCCTTTCCTGCTGCTCCATGTTCTTTACAGGACTTGAGTCTTGCATACTTTGCAAGTGTAATAGTGCAGTACTGCAGGCAGCTCCCTTGCACAGCAGCCAGCAAATGTTTTTTGCTCCTGAATATTATATGAAAATAATTCAGGCCAGTCTTCTTGTTTTGCCTGCTGGTTTTGTATGCAGACATCAAGTATTGAAATGGAAGCTGTAAATTGTAGCACAGTCTGGCTGGACAATTCCATGTGTTTTGGGAATGTGCTTTTGCAACCTGCATTGCCTAATCACATCATATGTTATATAACATATTGTTGATACATGGATTCAAAATCAGATGATACTGTGTTTAAAATAAAAAATACATTTCCTATTGACTCGTGGAAATTTCCATATAAAGCAAGCCAATGCTTTTTAATGATGGTTCTGCATTGAGATTTTGAACTCTAAGTTGTTCTGGCATTTAAGAAGTGTGAAATAATTAACAGGCTGAGTACTTTGTGAAGGAGGAATCCCCAGGTCAATGCATCTTAGGTCAGATTTTGCTTCAAACCTTAGCCTTTGCTTTGTGTTTGCTGTTAGATATATTCAGGTGAAAGTGCATATCTCTTTATATAACGGTGCATGAATCAAAGGTGAACTTTGTAAGGAAAGAATATGGAAAGATTGGATTTTTTTGTTCTTTGATTTTATTTCTCTGCAAGATACTTGCCTATATGTTGTAAAAAAGAAAATTATAAGAAAAGAACACTGGTAAGGTTATTTTTAAAATCAGGTTATTCTTTCCTTGTTTTGCTGTTGATATGTGGCTTGAGAGAGAAAAAATATTTAGAAGACACTTGGAGGAATCTTTATGCAAAAGACAAGATGTAGGCTGCTGATTGCTAGGCATGTGATATAAATAAGCTTTAAGTGAAATAAATATGTGAAGTCCCATTAAAGTTGAAGATATTATCTAGAGAGTTTTAAAGTGATTTAAGGAGTAGTCCTCTCTCATCTCTAGGTACTTGTAATATGAGAGAATGAAATACTTAATGTTCTAAAAAAATAAGAAGGGGCAAAACATTCCTCTCTCTTTTTTTAGTCTTCCTTTTCCCCATTCCTGTATCTCTCTATATATGTTCACAGTATCTTTCCACAATCTTAACATATATAGGTCACCTTTAGTGTCAAAGAAAATAGGGAGCGAGTTATTTAAAATACACGTTTAGGGGTTGAATTCAGTGAAGTGAGTTATCGTTAAAATACATGTGATTAGTGCCCAAAACGTCAAAATGAGACAGATCTACCAAACATCAGCATATTATTAGAAAGATGCCTAGCCTTCCATATCCACTGCCCATTTCTTTGATGCTTACAATTGTAATGCTAGCTTTGTAGTCCAAGTATGTGAATTCCTTCCATCATTGATGTTATCAAATAGAATTAATTTTTACCCCATTTTTGTCTGATGGAATTATGCTTCTAAAAGGCTGTAGTCTGGTGATTTTCTGAAGGACGCTAATGTTCTATTTGGAAATCTGAAGTAGAGTGAATTCTTTTCTTCAGCTATTCCTTTGTGAGTGTCTCTCAAATACCTGGCATTTAGGATGTTTGCCCTAACTTAGTTACATAAGTTTTTCAAAGAACAGCACCCTACAGCGGTATTCCCAAGAAATTACCATGGAAATCGAAGATAACATCCTGAGAAATAACACTGAGGAGCAGTGTTCCTCAAAGCAAACTGCATCCATCTCAGCTAACAGCAGCTCTGCCAAAATTTTGCCTTTCAGGAAGAGATACTCTGCTGTGTCCCATCATGTGTATGTTGGTGTTTTACTCACAAGACAATGTAATTTTTCTTTTATTAATGGTCTCCTTAGTATGTGCTTGCAGAATGAGATTTTTTCATTCCATATTTTAAGCCTTGACAAAAATAAAACTGAGTGTGTGAGGTCATATTTGGAGCTCTAGAAAGCGTGTTTAAACCCAAACCGTATTCTTCTCTCAAATGTGCTACCATCTCAGCTATGAGTGTAACAACAGCAATATGTTCTGAAGACTGTAAGTTATTGCTGTTATATGTGCATATCTGTTACAAACACGAAAATCTTTTTTAAATGGTTAACCCCATGTTGAAGGCTTTGATGACTGTGTGCCATGTACCAATAAGTATTAAAGTGTTTGTTTGCTATTTAAAATAGGTGAACTTCACAAAATCCCATTACGCATAGGTCATTTAAGGAAGCTTTTCTTACATTTTTTATAACCCTGATCCATTATGAAGGGGACTTCCTACCCTTTTAAATGACCTTTTATCAGGGTGTGTTGTCCTGCCATCACTGCTTCTGTCTCGTACGTTGTAGAGCACATTTAAATAATTTACTTTCAACTCAAAGACAGCTACTGTATGAAGTATAAAAAGACATATTTCAGTCATTATTCTCCACCATTGTTAATTACAACTTTTCTTTTCCTAATCCACTGTAACACAAAATACAATGGGTTTGTTTAAGCTTTTGCTGAAGTACTTCAGGTGAATGTTTTTTGTTTAATATTGTGTAGACCAGGTGGTATTTGCATGCTGGAAGCCACGTCTCAGCTCAGACCTTGAAAACAACAGATTAGATGCACAAAAATTAGAATGTACTAATTCTAATTCACAGTGTTCACACTTCTCATTCAATTGTAGTCTTTTTTATGCCTCAGTAAGTATCTGAGAACTGGACTAGGAAAAATCAGGGAGTCCTATATTACACTGCTGTAGAATTTCACTCACCTTTGAATTTGATTTCCAAAGATTTGTGTGCTGAATTGTTCTTTACCTAGTACTGGTAGCTGGTGGACTTCTTTTTGCTTTTTTGAGGATCATGCTTTTTATAGTCATCTATCTGAATGCAATGCCTGCAGATTATGAAATATTCTTAGTCTGAATCCTGGATTTTAGACTGGTCTCCTCTCTGGAGAAGTATTTTTTTGTATGTTAGTGTAATGTTCAGTAGTAAGATGTTATGTTTTAAGGAAATACTTCCTAGGGACAAGGAAAATTAATCCATTTTGATGGTGTTTCTTAGTGTCTTAATAATTTTTTAAGCATAAGAGCCCTAAATTAGAGGGTTATTAGGAAGCTCTAACAAATACTTTGTTCTTTTGTTGTTGCTTGAAAATGAGCAGTGTGGTATTAACTGGATTTTTGCTTTACTGTGAGCTTCTTATTTGAAGTATTCTAAGAATGGAACAGTGCTATGAAACTGACCTCAGTTCAATTATCTTGACTTATAAAACCACAGAGAATTATCCCCATCTCTGAACAGATTATTAATAATGAGTTGATACAATATTACAAACTACCTTGTCTACAGTTAAAACACAATTTGTTGCTTTTGAATTTCCAGTGGTCTATCCATTCTCTTTCATGGCTGGTAGGATTTTGGGAGGTTCTCTCTGTTCAGCACATCATTTGTACAATTTTTAACATGCTTTAACTTATCATCGATCCACTGATAGCTTGCACTGTAACCAGAGATTTATCCTAGACCCCTCCCTTGTCCCCACCAAAAAAATTCAGATGTACAGTGGCAGGTTTAAATTAGATGTCTGAAATGGTTATTGCTATTGGCTGCCTACACTGCCTCTCTGACTGTTGCTGTCTCAAGGCTGGCATGACTGATCTGCATGTCATCCACAGTATTTTCCAGTCCAGCGTATTAAGATAAATCACAGACAGAAATCATGTCCAGAACAGCTGTAGGTGTGAGGTAATGTGTCAGGGCTTTAGAGTGTGGTTTGTAGATTAAGTGCTACTTGGATCTCAAATGCACATTTTGACAGAAAAGCCAGCTTCAACTATCAGTGGCAGCCCAAGCCCAGGTCACAGCTGGATGTGTGCCTGGCAGGTGGGCACTGCTCAGGTGCACACCAGGTGGCCACTAGACTGATCTCCTTTTGCAAAACTGTGTTTAGGAAGGGACAAGCATGGTTAACTGCTCAAAGCCAGCTCTGTCAAGAGGGCGCCAGGCTGTGTGGCTTCACCCAGGCCAGATGTGTAGATGTGAAGACAAGCCCTTACCGTCACACCTGGACACCCAGGCACCACCAATCCTCCCTGGGTGCCCCACTCTAGCCTTTTCCTCCTCTCCATGCCAACACTTAGCTTGGGTCGGGTGGTTCCCCTGATCCAAGCAGATGTGTCAGAAACCTCCTTAGTTTCTCTGTCTCTTCCCAGAGGAGCGGCTGTGCGTGGATGTGAACCACAGCTGATGTCGGGAGAAGGCTGTGCCATGCCCCCCCAGCTGTCACTGGGCAGCAGTGCCAGCCAAAGGCACTCAGTGATGAGGACACGGTGCTCCAGCTTGTTTTTGTTTTTGTTTGGTGTCACATGCAACGGAGTCATGGCCTGAGCTTGTGAACTAGAGCCTCTGTTTATATTCAGGTTTTGCATTGTGTTAGGCTTGTGCCTACTTATTAGGTACTTTTTCACTAAAACACTCAGTGTATCTGCACAGTTGGGTGTGGATTGGGGAAGGGAAGTAATTTTCTTTGGTTTTCTCTACTGTAAAGTTACCCAAGATAATGCATGGTGCAAGGATAGACTTAGCACCGTCCAGCATCATGTTAATAGTATGTTCACCTTCACAGCCTGAGGTGCAGTGTCCTAAACACACTGTCCATTTTTAAATGATACTGTTGCAACAACAGAAAGATCTAAGTGGTAAAGATTTCTTTGGGATGCCTACATTAGTGTTTTCTGCACAGTCTGCTTTGTAAGGACCATGGAAATAGTTAAATAATCTTAGTTAAATACCTGCTACGTGGTCAAATATGTTGCTGATGCTTAAACAAAATCTCCTAATTGTAGTTTGGAATAAACTTTATTGAAACTATGCTGTACAGGTTGGTAAATGAGGCATTTTCGAAGCATAAAATACTGGCTCTGTGTTCACATTTCTTCTTTGTGTCTGTCTGTCTGAAGCACTTGATGTTGGGAGCACTTGCAGATGGAAGAGGAGCACCTGGTGGTTGTAGTAATGGCTGAACTTGGCTGTACCTGGAAGTGAAGTGGAAATCTTGTGTGGAAGTGAGGGGGAGCAGAGCTCACATCCCTTCTCCACTGCAGTTAATCTGCCTTTTCCCCTGCTGTCCCAGCATGGCTTGGGCTGCTGCTCTGCCAGAGGTATTGCTGGAGCCTCACAGTGTCTGTGCCTTTTAGGTATTTGGGAATGGAGACAGAGACTCCCCTGAGGCAGACAATGGGACGATAACCGCTTGTTGTTTTGTTTTGTTTTTTTTTTTTTTTTTAAACATTTTTTTATTTCCATAAAAGCAGAAGAGAATTTCTTGGGACATAGAAGAGACAGTTCTGTAGGCTAGGGGTGTTCTTCCAGCTCAGCATCACAGACCTGCTGCATGCAGTGAACAAGGGAGGGATTCTCCAAGGTATTTATAGTGGAAAATATTAGGCATACCAAATGACTAGCAGCTCCACTATAAGGAAATGCATATACGTGGGAGTCTGTATACATTTGCAGTGCAATACATACCTGAGAGGAAGCGTTTGTGACAATCGGTAAAAAGGAAGAATTACAGAAAGGTAGAAGGGGATTATTTTGTTTATTATGTTAAAAGGCTTAGCCAAAAAACCTCAGACTCCTGGGAAAAATACTAAGGTGAATAGAATGTTGTGACTAATTTTTTAGATAGAGATGAATAAGGAGGGAAGAGTTTAGTAACAATTAATACAAGACAGTACAGTTTTTTTGTAAAAAACTTTGTCTATGCTGTATGGTGCAAACCAGTGAGAGCAATCTGTTTCCCTGCAATCTAGATATTATTTTATTTATTCTTTTTATGTGAATGCTGAGGCACAGTGAACTGAGTTAGACACTTCCTAGATAATTGGACTTCAGTTAAAATTGCTTTTAAAGTACAAAATGTATCAGTGACAAGGTATTTACTGCAGGAACACGCACATCTTTGCAGGTGTGGATCAGAGAGCATGATCCATATGATAAAAGACTTTTCATTACTCAAATTAGTGTGCATTGCACAATTCAAATGCCTTTGGGAAGTGTAAGAAGAATGCTGTTGTGCATTGAAATCTGGAGCTCTTGTTACAATGGAAACTCCATAAATGTCCTGCATCTTGACACACTATAAATACATTAATTTCTCTTATATTTTCTGCACATTGTGCTCAAGAAGATGCATGACAAAAAATACTGTCATCAGTATTATGTTGACATCTGAACAGCCACCTGAAAGGCAGTATACTCTTGCCTGCATTATACATTGCTTTTATGGAAAGTCCAGCTCTCTGGTCTATTCTCAGACCCTTCCTTGATTCAGTACCATTACACCATTTCAGATGAGAATGGTATTTGTTCTGCACTTCAGTACTTCCTAGGAGAGCTAAAACAGTTCCTGTCCTACAGGGGTCACAGTCTTAATGTCACCTAATTTCACAACAAAAAAAAAAGGCATAAAGACAACACTTCCTTCCCACCAATCAAACCATATTCCCCAACCCCAGATAACTCTTGTATGTTGCAGTAACTGTTGTGTGTCTTCATCTGGGCCTTGTTTTAGGACAGCAATCAAAACTTTACAAGGCATCTGTGAAGGGACATGGTTTAGTCTGTATTTCTGTGCATGCAAAGTTTGTGAAGTTGTCTGATCAAATGGTCTTGTCTTGAGCTGTTTCTTAAGCAAACAGTAGTCCAAAGAAAAAACAAGAAGCTGCTACAGTAATGTGATTTTTTTATTTTATATTCCTCTACATATGCAGTACTCTACAAACCTGGTAAGTGGCACTGCTTGTGATTATTAAAGATTTCTTAAGATGAACACCAACTAAGATAATTTTAAAATATTTACCATAATTCAAGAATTCTTTGAATTATGATTAAGGAGAATGAGATGTTAATAAAATCTCATTTGCACATACCCTTCTTACCTGCACTTGCCCATGATAATGACATTTTCCTTGACAAAAATTATAAGGTACACGCTTAATGTATCTTTAATCGTCTCCTCATGTAATTTCTCAACTGAAAATGAGAGTGTCATTAGTTGAGTCACCAATGCTCCTTCCCCCCTTTCTCCATACTTGATTTGGAAAACTTTGCTGGTGCCTATAGAAATGTACAGCCAGCAGAGGCTCCTCTGGAGCCTGACAGGGCAGACACGAAGCCTTCCCATGGCTCCTGGAAACCCGTCCCTCCTCACAGGGCATTTCTTCCCCTGAGGTGCAGTGAGTGCCTGCCGTGGTGCTGTGTCCTCCTCCCTGTGGGCTCTGACCCCAGTGGATCCCGGTTCAGTGTCAGCGCTGTGACTGGGTTCAGTTGTTGGCACTGGCACAAGTCGCTGTGCCAGGGAGTGCCAGGCTGCTGGAAGGATGTTTCTGCAGAAGCTTTGTGGCCAGAGAGGGTGGCAGGGGGCTTTAGTGTGGATGTAAAGGATCTTCACATGAATGAGGAGGAGGAGACACAGTTCTTGACTTTTTGTTCAGAAGTCCTGGCATTTCAGTTCTCTGTGGGCATAAGCAGGCAGAACATTGCCAGTCCAGGAAAAGCGAGTGGGTAGAAGGGCAGAAAATGGAAACCCACATTTCTACTGCCTTGCTGTTTTATGGGAAAGTAAGTGATAAATAGAACAAAGCATTTATAAAGATGGCAATAGAGGAGGCTTTCCTTTATTGGCTTTTCTCCATGCTGGCAGAACTGGCAATTCGTGTGATTCTGACAGTCTTTGAGATCACCTTGGTGAGGCTTTGTCCATTAGTGGTGAGTGCTGTGATGGGAACTGTTGTCTCCTTCCTGAGGGGCCGTGCTCAGGGTTGCTGCTGGTCCCCAGTGTGAAGCTGTGGAGACTCACTGCATGGGCAGGATGGTGGCTCAATGACAGCCAGTCTCCTGAAATTACTTTCCACTGTTGATAAAAACTCTTTTCTTAACACCCCAGTGGCCCTCAGGATGAGATTTTTTTTTTCTCTATTTTCACACTAGAGACAGGTATATGTGGTGAACAAAGATCACACACAAAAACTAACCTCACTGACCCATCTCAAAATAAAGGAGCTCTTGGTTACCCCCACGATGTCTGGTGTAATTTCATTCAGGCTGTTAATTGCGGTAAGCTTTGTGAAATGTCCTAATGCCCTGAGCTGGTGAACTGAGCAGCAGATTTCACTACCTGTGTGCAAGAATATTGTGTTTGCTTCCTTTAGCTACTAGACATAAATAGTAACTCGTTAGAGGGCATAGCTCCAGGCTTTGCCTTGAGAAGTAGATGAAAAGATAATTGCTGGATAAGCAAGCGAGCATGGGGCACTGTAAGAGCAAATGAGACTGGTTGTGAACCAGTACCAATCTTCTTTCAATCAGCCTGGTTTTAAGGCTGTAATCTCCCCCGGGCAGGGGAGGTCTCTGTCTCCACAGCCTCGCTTCTTGGTCCTGCGTGAGGCTGTGGGCACTGAGGACAGCCCTCTGGCCGTGGCTGCAGCTCTGCTTCTTACCCTGCATGAGCTGATCCGCTTTCGTTTTTGTCGGTGTTCTGCTTGGCGTTCTTTTTGTGAAGTGCTTTTTTGTTTTGTAGAGACCTATTTATCCTATTTATCCCTCCTTTCCCTGCACCAATGGAGGTTTATTAGATCGCATGGCAGCCTGCCATCTTCCTTATTAACCAAGCTTTTCCCCAAATAAACATGCTCCTTGTGTGCATGTCTCCTATTTATGATTTACTTCCCATTATAAAGCTACAATCTACAATATTAAAAATAATACACAGACAGATGTTTATGAGAGGCTGAACAGGGTTTTATTGTGCTGACTCTGGTATTTGTGGTTTATATTTCTTTAATCTCTAGTGAAGTGTGGTTCCTCCTGCCCTCCCCAATTTACTGTTTCTGCCTCTTATTATCCTTATAACAGGTGATGGTGCCCTTTAAACACGTTTTCTCTCAGGCTCTTACATGCTGCAGTATTAGCAAGAGTATGAAGAAGTATGATGATGTACTTAAAATGGCGTATTTACGTAAGAAATTAGAAATTAGGCCTTTATTCTGGAGACCTAGGTCCACGCACCTGGAGGCAAAGAGATCCTTACCTTCCATTTACATGGCTTCAGTAGGGTATTTGATCACCCTCTGCTGGCTGAGCTGCCCGGGCAGCTGCCAGTCTGCTGGATTTTGGGAGAGCTCCTTTCTGCTCTGGCGAAGTCCCAGGCATCACTTGGGATTTCATTTTGTGCGTTTGAACCGCGTTGCTGCGGTTTAGTCACAACAGTTTGAAATCACTGGCTGCATGGATAGCTTTTTATTTTTTATTCGAATGGATGGAAGAGAATTCTGCCTCTGGGTCAGATAATCATCTCAGACCCGTTGAATAAGCAGCTGTGACATGCATCATAACAGTGGCCTAAACCACCATATTTTTTCGATATGACACTTTGTTGCTTTTTTTCCCTTGGCCTGTGGTTGGGCTTACATTAGAAAAACAAACAGCACTTAGCTATAATTAAAAATGCCCTATGGTAAGGGGGATGACAAAACAATGGGAATGCTGTTCATATGGATGAAGTCAAGTGTAAATGAAGTCTAAATGTATTAAGTTGAATGCAAGGATAAAATTATCTTGTTGACTAGGCACAGAAAGTATAAAATAAGCCTATCCAATACATCAAATATTGCATTTCATAGTAAAAAATTGGATTAGGATAGTTTTTTTGTATCATGAGGCAAATCCATCTTTTGCTGTAGCAACAGAAACATAACCTTCAATTAACTATTTGAAACTATTTGAAATGCAGTCGTATATTAATTGGTAACTGTAGAGAGTTTTATGCATACAAGCATCTACCTTGAATATGTGTGCAATATACTTATTTATACTACTTTCATTCAGTTTCTAGAAATGGGAAATGTTCATAATAGTATTCTTAGTACTCCTTTTTTTTCCAAGATAGTCAAGTTCTACCTGGAAGTATGTTTATTAAAAATTTATGTTGCAGAATCACTGTATCATATTTTTTTAAAGTATGCTCCAGACATAATTATGAACACAGTAAGGCATAATTATAAGAAGATTTGGAATTTTTCAACCCTCAGCCTCAGTAGCTGTCATCTTCAGGTTTAGCTCTAGTCAGAGCCTTGCTGACCAACCGACTGATGTTTCACTAATTGCCTCTTGAAAATGAAAAGGGAAGCTGTCTAGCTTTGAAACATTATTCATAAAAGAAGGATCATGCTGGCTTGTTTTCAGAACAGGATCTTTTCCCTCTGTCTTGTCTAGACAGGCCAAGTACAAAACTTTGTACTGGAAAGGGCTCTCTGGTGTGTCATTAGGAACATTGGTTTAGTCTGGACTGGTCTGGATTCCCTGGTCTGAGTGTTTTGAGGTCACTCCTTGTATTTTGGTACAGACCTCTGCAGGTTTATTTCAGTCTGACAATACTCTTAATATTTACTTTCTACTGCCTTCCTCAACCTGACTTTGATCCATCTTGCTTTACAAGGAAGGGTTCTTCTCTGGTTTTAGTGAAAGCACACACAGTTTAAATGCATTCACTAAGCAAACTAATTTAGGGTACTGAATTTTTGTTCACAAGTTGCAAATACCAGATCCTAGGTATATTCTATGGTCAGAAGCATCTGTATTTTCACTGAATAATCTGTTTAATTAATTTATCCTATTCCTACAATACATTTTTTCTTCAAATATTTTTTTCAGACTTCAACAGAATGTGATTATGCAGACTGAATTTTGCAATTTTGTGTCCTCCTTTAGATACTACATTTTGTTCGATTTAGATGTTACTTTTGCACATGCATGAGTGAGAAAGTGAGGAATCCTCACTGATATGCAGGCACTAACCAAAACATCGTTGTGACATCAACACTTGTCCAGCCCTGACTATTTGGATCACAAATCCAAATAGCCACCATGGCCTATTTGTGAAGAAAGTTAACTCCATCCCAGCCAGGGCCAGTAGAGGAGGACTGCTTCCTTGGCAAATAGATTTGGTGGGAGATCAGAAGGCAATACGATTTTTTGACAACATACCCCATTTTTCAAATCAACTCAGGATTCCCGTGGTATTGTGAACAATCTTCCAGTCAATGTGGGGGCATCAAAAAGGGGGCAAGAGGCCATATGATTTTTTTTTTTAAATACACCTTCACAATGCCTGTTTTCATATATGTAAGGGAATGAGGAAGTAGCCCTAATATTTTACAAGAAACATTGATTGAGTCTGCTTTTTGATTCCAAATTTCAATGTGATCTGTTATCTATGACAAGCCCCCCTGCCCCACGTTAAATTACAAATCCTTTCTTCTGGTTAGTCCTCTTATGATAATGTTAGTTAAACCCCAGAAATTTAAGACTTTTATATAGCTATGAAAAATTTAATACCTCGTCTAGTCTTTTGTGTGAAAGCTGTATAATCCGGTGGCGAACAGACACCTTGAGTTCTTAGCCTTAACTGCGTTTGACTTGACATCCTGCTTGAGCATTTTATATCAGACATGGGAGAAGCATGGAAAGCATGACATTAGGACTCAACACAAAGGTACAGAAAAGCAGTAAAAGCCAAAGCAGCATGACACATTTTCTAACTTTTCTGTGATATGGTGATTGATCCTTTCTAAGAGAAGCATTATGTTCTTTACCACTTTCACTTAACCCTGTGTTATATTCTTCATTTAAGATACCTGGAAAGTTTGAATCCTTTCAGGACGACTTTTCTAAACTTCCAAGACAGCTTTGTTCATTTGTTATTCCAGTTTCTTCATGAAATGGCAGAAATGAGTCCTAAAGCATTGTAATTATCAGATTGCTAATATTGAGCCTGGTCTTTTAAGTCTCCTTTCAAAAATAGTTGTTAAAGACCTTTTCAGTTCCATGGGTTTCAAGGCTTACTTCATTTGGTTATGATTTTTTAATAGTTTATACTCAAAAAGAGTCTAAGCACTTCAATGCCTCTTCAGTTCTTTGTTGTAGCAGAGAAGAACAGAGTAACAAACAGAAGAAAACAATTTATTTGTACAGTATTTTATTCTACAATTTTAATAGGTCAGGGACTGCAGGATTGGACTGAAAAAGCTTAAATTTGAGGACCTCATTTAGGTGAATGCTTATTTTATAAGTACACTTTCACCAAGTGAAATAGATCAGTTTTTATCCTGACAGGAAATGCTGATTTTCCTTGCATTTCATACCTTCTATTTATATTCCTAATTAACATGTTATATGTTACACGTATTTATGCATACAATTTTTTATTGCCGCAGGTTCTTGCTGGTATGTGTACCAAAATATCATTAATACTCTTGAAAAGTGTTCAGAGTGGAGTCTGCAAACTGCTTTTATCTATAAAGCAAATGAAAAATGAAAATGAATTTGCTCCCTTTCTCAATTTCTTTTTCTTCTCCTTTACTGTTACCATGCTTGAATTATATAAATAAGTGTCACATCTCAGATTTAGGGACTTTTTAGAATTGGAGGTCCTGTTGTCTCAGTTCAGATTTAAATTTGAATCTAAGTTAAAAGCAAAGTCTTTGGCTGGTACTGTTGAAGATGAACAAATTCTGTCTCTTTGCTGGGAAGGACCAGGAATCATCTCTGAAGCAGAATCAGCCAACTCATACTGCAGTGTTAGGGAAGCCCAGGGTTCAGGGAATGGCACTCCTTTAGTAAAGTTGTGAGAATTTCTAATTCTGTCTGCTTTACCTCTGCTTGTGAATGACAATCATCAGAATTTGTCAACATACTAGTAGTGTAATCATTAAATTTTAATTTGTCTAGATACAACGTGTTCTCTGTTCTATAGGTGTATTTTACTTTAGAACAAGCCTAATGAGAAAGCTTTTCATAATTGTGTGCGTATTTTTTGGGAGCATTTCCTAATTACATCTCTAATACTTGCTATAAAGTATATTCGGTCTCATAGGAATTGTTCTCATGACAGAATCATATTTAGGGGAAACTGTTTTCCCTTTTTTTGGTAAAAACAAAGTGTGAAAGCTACAGCATGCCTACATTTAGCATTCAGACACCTTATAGGCATTTTAGAAGTTTACTAACTTTTAAAGAACACTAGCATGTGGGATTTCAATGTGCAGACACCAAGTGCTTGATTGTAATTAGGTGGGAGACTGGCAAATTGGCTTTGGGAAGGTAGTTAAGGGATAATTGTCAGTGTCTGGACAGGATTGTTCCTGGTTACAAACTATACTGTTGCCTTACAACTAATGCAAGATTTTTTCTAATGTGGGACAATTATTATTTTTATTAATAGTCTGTCTTGCCCCAAATATGCAAGGTGCCACACAAACATACATGAGAACACGGTCTTTGTCCAAAGTGAACTATAATCAACATGACCTGCAAAAAATATTGCTTATTATTAAAAAAGGTGAATTTTCCCAAATGGCAAATTTGGTTTACTAGTGGTTTGATTCTGGTGATCCTGAATGTGTCATGTATATGTTTATACATGCAATGCAATAGTGAAAATGTTTGGTTTTGGTGTTGAAATTCCAAAGACCCATCCACCATTATAGCATCTACTTGAAAAATATTGTCATTTTAGCACTGAAGAAGGGTAGGCATTAATTTTCTCACAAATGTTTGTTTTGGTTTCTTTTTTGTCTTTCAGAGTGCAAATTCACCTGCGCCAGTGGTAAATGCTTGTATCTTGGTTCACTGATTTGTAACCAACAGAATGACTGTGGGGATAACAGTGATGAAGAGAACTGCCTGCTTGTAACAGAGCATCCACCTCCAGGCATCTTCAGCTGTGAGTATTGGCTCCTTGTGTGCATCCATGTATGTATGCATGTCACATATGGCTGTTTACCTCAGAAATCAGTCTTTTTGGAAGCTTGATCTGCAGTATGATATCCAGGGAGTACGAGACAGAGAAAGTAAATACTGTTTTTTTTCTGAACTAGCTTTGTGACACACTTTCTCTGGGATTCTAAACATGGAAATTTGTAGTTATTCCAAGGGAGTCTGTGCTATGGACATAGTGATGATAATCATATGGATCATATGTGCCCTCTGAGAAAGTGTAATTAAATATTTGTTTTCCAAGATTCTACAAATTATTCTGTGCTCTGTCTGTCTAAGAGTCTTTATATGCTATTAAGACTATCAAGAAAGTGATAATTTTTCTGTTCATCATTCCTATTAGCTTATTGGTGCTGAGATCAGCATCATTTGGTAGGTTACTGCTCTTCGTAGGTATATATTTAAAATAGCTTTAGTTTCTATTCTTCAGTGCATAAATATTACAGGCACGATGCCAGAGTTTATCACTAGAATGGCTTTCTTAGTGCTTTGGCCTCAGTCATGTACACTGAAATCAAACTTTGCTTTTGCTTTTGTTTCTTGTGCAATAATTTCTTTTTAAACCACAATTCAGCATTCTAGAGGGGTAATAAATTTTCCAATAAGGTTTCTTATACACAGGTATAGTAGAAATACGTTATGTTACTTCTGCTTTCATATGGTTTTGTTCTGCCCATACTGACCTCCCTCAGTATTCTATTTCTCTTCTGGTTGTGACTACGTCTTAGGAATATCTGTTTTGTTATGTTGTTATTAGTAATAGCAATTATGACCAGCATGTATCTGTAATTTTTGTAATTAATGCATGAGGCTATAAGTAGGACAGAAGATGAAGTCAGGTGTTGGATATACGCCTGTCCTCCTGTACCCTTTGACCTCTGAGTGAACATGTTCCTAAATGCTATACTCTAAGTTGTTTAAATCTTACTTTGGAACATCTGCAGTGATTTCAGTGGCTTTGAAATAAGAATGACTTATGCATTCTTTTAGGCTATTTTGTTTTATTTTTGTTTTAATTTGTTTGGTTTTGAGTCAAACTCTCTCAAATCCCAGGACAAGACATAGGCTTTGGTGATGAGTCCAAATCAAAATGTCACGTTTGCCCATAACTTTGGCTTTTGAGTTGTGAAAAAGTTACATTTTATTATTTGTTCATGCAAAACTTCTAAGCATGTCTGTAAAGTTCAAATAGAGGAATTTTTTTGACTGGGATACTGTACAGCTCTTCTCTTAAACCAAGCTAGCACAACTGTTTGTCCAAAAGTGGCCACAAAAACTGCAGTGGTAGCAGATGGAGGGAAGGGCTTTGGTGATGAGCAGCAGCTGTGGCATTGCAGGTGGTGGCCCTACACAGCTGCAGTGTCACGATGGCACTCTGTGAGTTCCTAGGTGGAACTCCCAAACCCTTCTTCATCCTGAGATTTGACAACGAGGGTGCTGGTGGTTTTGCAGTACCCCTCTGTGCTGGTGGCAGTCATGCAGTAATCAAGCATCATCTCAGCACCTTCTCCTCAAAAGGCCTTTGGACTCTAGAAATTGTTACTTGTTTGATCCACGAACTGCAACCTTCTTGGTCTTTCCCTAAGTCATATCTGTCCCCTCTGGTCTTGCTGTAGATCATGAAGACAGGCCTGCCTGGTCAGCTGGCGAGTCATCTCCCTAGCCTCCAGTGACAGAAAGTTTATCCCGACCAAACCGAACAAATTGTGTCTCTGGAAAACCTTCAGCAAAAGGCTCCCTACTGCTTTCTTGAGAATTGCAATCGGTGTGTTCCATGATCCTGTCTCTGGAAAGTTGCGCAAGTTGGCAGCATTCCTCTTACTTTTCAGTGGACTTGGAGAAAGATAGTCAGCTTCCTCCTCCAGTCAGCCTTTTACAGCTGTGAGGGCTGCTACCACCCATCTATGGGTGTTAAAAACCCCTCAACAAAGAAAACAAAACTCCCCAAGTTCGATCATGCAAATTATGTTTCCTTAAATCTGTTAGAGTTGTTCATTTTCTCTGACTGCTTCTAAAATATGATGTCCAGTAGGCCTATTATTGACATCTCCCAAGTGCCAAGGGAAGAGGGGTGATTACATAAACAGTCTTACTAATTCTCTCAAGAACTGTATTTTCTGGTTTTCCAACAACATTGGAAAAAAGGAGTTGGTAGAGGAAACACTGGATGCACTGCTAGGAGCATTTGGAAATGTTTAACTTTTTGCTCACCTTGTGACAGATAAAGCAGTTCATTATTTGTTACATTTGGGGATATTGACAATGACTTTTTCATTCAGGAGGGACTGTGTGACAAATGCTGTTAAATAAAGGGACTTTGATGTTAAGTAGAAAAAACCAAATCCCAGTGAAACAGGATCCTAATGGTGAAACAAAGAGAAAAAGAAGATCAAAGCTAGACAGAAGAATAATACAACCATAAACTGTATTTAAATTATATTTACCATGTTCTGGCTATTAAAGAGACGTGGTAGGAATCAGTGCCAGTTGGTAATAGGAAACAACATTATTATGGCTACGTCAGTTGTGTTGGCTTATTCCAGCTTTATAAAAATGTTTTTAGAATACTTGCTGAAGTGAGGTCCCCAGGCCTTAGAGGGATGACATGTTGAATTAAGAAATGTGTGCATGCTTTTGCTCAATGATTTTAATGGGGATCCCTACCAGAGTACACGAGTGTGTATGCTCTTGAAATGTCCCAGCTGAGCAGGCTGCCTTTCAACACAGAAGTACATACATTCATTGCTCTCTAATTAGTAACAAGACAATAATACAGCTCAATAAGAAAAAAATTCGTATTAAAAATAAAATCACTTGAAGAATATTAAACCAGGTATTTCTTTCTGGTCAGCCTTACATATAAGCTCTGTTCTTGCATCTTCTTGCTTATGTGCAGTTCTTGAGTGGGAAAGAAACTGTTGAAAGGAGCCACTTATTAGTTTGTGCTGGTTAACATCCAAGCAGGGTATCCTATTTCTCCCCGGGACTGCCCTTGTCTTTACCAACAGCACATTGTCACTACAAGCAGTATGCCTTCCCCTCTGCTGTTTGTTCAAAGAATCCCTTTGTCATGCTGTATTCAAACCTTCTATCCTCCCGTGATGGAAAAAATATTAATCTCATTTCAGTTAGACTGCCCCCAAACAATGTCTAAATAAATAAATTTTCATATGAAAGTTCTGCTTTAGTTTATTTAAGCAGTATGTGCCATGTTAGTGGTACCCCATGTTTCCCAGCTGCTGAAGCATTTCTCATTTGTGTTCTTGCCAGCAGCCAAATCCAGAATGTCTGTTGGAGCTTCTTGTTCAGTTTAGTTAAGTTGCATGGGGAATGGCATAGAAAGATTTTTTTTTGTGAGTGACCTGCTCCCTGGATCTCATGAGTATAGGAGATGATATCTTACTGTGTTAGAGGAGTTCACATCGCCCAGATCTGGTGTTCCTCTCTCCTTGCCATTATATGGCTCCAGTGTACCAACTGTTAATTCAGTCTTTTAAATTATAGAATGGTTGGGGTTGGAAGGGACCCTAGAGATCATCTGGTTCCAAGTCTCATGCCATGGGCAGGAACACCTTCTACTGGAACAGGTTGTTTAGAGCCCCATCCAACCTGGCCTTGAACACTGCAAAGGATGGGGCACTCATAGTTTCTCTGGACAACCTTTTCCAGTGTCATACCACTCTCATGGTAAAGGATTTCTTCCTGCTGCCTAATCTAAAACCTATTCTCATTCAGGCCATTCCCCATTGTCCTATCACTACATGCCCTTGTAAAAATGTTGTTGCTGAACTCAATGTCTCACTTGTGCAAGGGAAATCAAAATGTGTATCTCTGAAGCCCTTTGGTTGTCTTAGTTTTCCTTTGCTGACTTTTAGGTAGGGCTGCCTTTTGCTGCTGTGTGGGTGATTCACTCTGCATAGCACAGAGAAATTGGGGGACAGGTGGGAAAATCCAAGGTGTGTTAGAGTCTGATTTCAGATGACACAAGCTGCTGTCCAGCAAGTTGATCAAAGTACATGCTAAGGCATTTAAGCTGAACATGTTAAGGTGACAGCTTGCTTGGTTTACACTGGGATGCAGGTTTGGTGATGCATTTTGATGCACACCTCCCCTCCTCGGTGAGGACACCCATCTCTCTCTGCAGGTCGCCTTGTGCATAGCCAATGTCAGCTTTCAGTAGGGCTGCTTGTTTTTGTTTTCATCAGCTGTAAAGACTTATTGATTGAGATAATGGAGATGACTGTTCTTTTAAGACTACTTGGAGGTCAAGGGTGTATTTAACAGCACAAAGCCATGATAGGAAAAATGAGGCAAAGAGCAGGATTTTAAACCTTGCAGACTTGGCCTTGGCAGCAGCTTGCCACTCCTTGTGACCTGGAGAATTTGGACTCCAAAGAACTGAAACAATGTGCCTGCCTCTAGAAGGACACAGTTCATTTGTTTGAGCATTTCCTTTTGTTTCACAGCAAACGATCAGCCTGCCTTGTCCTGCTAAAAGTAAATTAGATTTTGAAATGGGAAGTGTAGTCTGTTGTCTGCAGACTGCAGTATCCAAGTCACATCTGACTGAGAAGGGTTGTGGTGGTGGAGATTTTAGGGTTTTTAATTGTTTGGTGGAAAACAGTACAGGTAGTTGTTTTTGATTTGATCTATGTGTGTTCATTGGCATATCAAACACAGATATTGACATGCTTGAGGATTTACAGAAGAATAAAATAAGTGAGAGCAAATCCTTCTTGTCATGTGCAAATTATGTCTACATCAAATTTCAAGTTGTCAGCATTGATGGAGGTGATGTGTCATGGCTGTTTTGGCATAGAGGAGTTTGTTGTAGGAGTTCATTTTCCTCTGCAAGGTAAAAAAACCCAAACAAATCAAATATATAGCTCTCCCTTTCACCACCCCCACCTACTGCTGTCAGCTCTGAGCTTTGTAGGGATCTGCAGGGGGTTGGAGAATGATTCTGTTTTAAAAACAAAAAGCTCAATCAAAGGAAAATATTTTGTTTAAAGAGACCTTTGGCATCCCCCTCTGACTGTGACTCCGAATTTGTGCAGATAAAAACAACCGCTTATATTTACATTTTGATTGTGCTTCTGCTTTCATATGTGCCGGGCTGTCCCACTTCAGGTGAAATTTATCCATTTCTTTAAATATTTAGCAGTCTAGCGTTGATGTTAATGAAAGTCTGGCACTGCTATTTTGAGCATTGCAACAATGATAGTAATTTTCAGTGTCAGATTACTGCTTCTCGGAGGAAAAGGGAGATGGGAGGAGGGAAGAGCAGAGGAAAAAAAAAATTGTTTCGGCTCTAATAGAGTTTGTCATCAGCCTGGCTGTGCCAGACAGATGGATCATGAATACTGTCTAGACGCTCTCTGCCTGAGTGGAGCTGTGGTCTCTAAGGACAAGCAGTGAGACGCCGGCTTAAGTGACTGGGGAAAGTCAGGACGTGCTCCCCTCTCAGCAGAGAGCGATCCGGGCTGATCCTGCCCGCCGGTGCTGCGAGCCGCTCGATACCCAGCTCGGCCGAAACTTGCCTGTTAGGGGGCTTTGGGGGGAAAGGAGAGGGATGTGTTCCGACACTATTGATTTCAGCTGCATCTGCCCAGGGACTGCGCGGTGATTTAGCTGGGAGTATAGATCTCGGGAGGGGGTGGATTGGGAGAGTCGTCATCTGGCCATAAAGCACATGCTTTAAAAACTACGCGGTCACCTGTATTTATCAATTGCTTTAGTCACAGTATACGCTGGAATATACTTACTTACTTGCTTATGTTTTCTTTATTTGGCCACTTGTTCAGAAGGATTCATCTGTTTCGCTAGCCGGGGCTCCCTGTGTCCCTGGCTGTTAAGATGAGGTTTCGTGAGGCTGCCTTTGGAAAGGAGAAGCTGTGGTAACCAGGTGAGACCCACAGCCTAGGGCAGATCTTGTGCTATTTAGTGATCTCTCATGCTGTTACTTGTCCCTTCTCTGTCACCAAGCAGTTAATGATAAGCAAATTTCTAATGTAGGTGGAGCGATAAATATTTTTTGACCAGCAGAGTTTTAACAAAAAACTCAATTGATACATATGCTAACTTATTTAAAAAGTAGGATGTCCTCTGGGGTTCAGGTTACAGAATAAATCATAGCACTCTGGATTTTAGTTCTGTGTACATGTCACTAAATACTAGATAGATATTTTTATTTAGAAAATCCAATTGGTTTTCAGCCTAAGTACAGTCTTGTTTTTTCAAGTGCTATAATCAGGTTCTGTACTTTGTTTAGAAATAATTTCATCCTTGCATATTTTTAAAGTACATTATGGAACATTAGCAATTAATATGATCTTGAAAATTTGAAAAAGAGCAAAACATTAAAGTGACTTTTGTATATTCTTTTCTTAAAATTTAGTATGTATTTTCAAAAATACTGTATTCCCTGGCTTTTAATAAATGAAATACATGCCTGGTGCCATGAATGCTGTAACAAAACTGCAGTGGAATTCAGTAATGCTAGAGTTTACCTATTCTTCCTCTAAGGCCTTAGAGTATGAGTGACTTGGACAAGCCAGACACACAGAGACATGTATGTGGCCGATAACAACCATGGAATGTGCTGGTACAAAATTAGGTATTTGCATCTGCTTTACGGACAGGGCCGAATTCAGCTTCTGGTAAGGAATTTCCATTTCACAAAGTTTCCAGCTGAACATTAATCTCATATTTACGGTTAATGAGAGAAAGAAAAACCTCAAAATACTGTGCAGATGAAAATGTGGGAATCTCAGTAGCTCTGAAATGTTCTTTTGTTCATTCTCAAAGTATGTAAGTCAGTTGTATCACATTTAATCAAGATCTAGAAAAAAAGTTCTTTAAAATTGTTTGTGTTTGCTCTTCATACACATTTCATTCACTCTTCCTTCAATTCCTGTTAACTTTTAGGAAACTTCATCCAATACTAAACGTTACTGCTCAGTACGATCATGTTGGGTAATCCTTGTGATTTCTCCTGTCTCTTTTTTGGCAACTGAGTTCTTACAGATGCAGAAGAGAGTTATAAGCTCTCAAAGTGTACTGTGTAATAATGTCTTCATTCAAAAACTGATTTTTAGGTATCTTAGAAAGTGATTAAGCTTCAGGTTGGAAATCTCAGAGCAATACTACCAGATGCAGTGGGACTTTGTGTCTTACAGATACACTTGGCTCTTTAAGATACCAGAGCTCCTCCTGGATCCGTGTGAGGCTGGGAAATGACCTCCCACACACTCTGAGGGCACCCTTTTTACACACTGGTTCTCCACCAGGACTGCATGGTGGCATAAACATTTCATCAGTGCAGGTGTAAAACTCAAGTATGAAAACCACAGTGCAGTCTCCCACCACAGGCAAGATCCTCCCCCTGGAAAGAGAATAAACTGTGAGACAATTATTTTCAGACATTATTTCACATACACCTAGTAGATGCTTGAACAGGACATCAGAAATCATATAGGATGTAGCTATGGGAGCAATTTTTGATACTTTTATTTTCTGTCCACATTAGTGTTGTGCATTGCTGCCCTTCCTCGCTACATTTTCATTTGCAGGGGTCACACTGTACTGTGGACTAGACACTGCCTAGTTAAACATCTGTAAGTTTTAGATGCCATTCTGAAATCTTGTTGTGTGAATTTTGCAGCCACGGTTTTCCCCATCATTCACTCACTTCACATTGGTTATTGCTGATAAATACTCATTAGGAGGAGCACTGCATCTGTTTTGTTTGCACTTGGCTACTGCAAGCCTGGAGAAGCCATTGGGAACGATTTCTTCTGTATGGCATTGGAAGCTGTTCAGGTGCTTTGGTAGTTTGAAGATAACTTATATTTTCTTATAGTTTAAAGTGTTTTGTGAAGGTTTAATAAAAAATAATGTTTGAATAATGTTTGAAAAAATCCTCACGAGAAAGGGACGTAAAGTCAGACTAGATCAGCTTCATTCTCTGAGAATGTTGCAAACTGTGATGTTTGACTGCTTTTCATTCTGCAGTTGTATATCTGACCATTTATCTCCAGAAACTCTTCATCTCCCTGATGAAATGAGCTGCCTTAATTTTTCTTAAGCAGGCTCATCTTTTACTACTGCTATAAAGTAACAACTGAGATCAAGGTGAATTGGGAGTTTGCTTGTGAATTCTGGTATGAATACATGCACACTGAAATATTTCTATCTGATGTTTCTATGTAAGTTAACATAGATCATCATGCTCATGCTCAAAGAAATCCATGCTTTCAGTAATCTCTACAGTGGTCTGTATTGTGAGTGAAATTACAGTTTTCCATATCATGTAGTGTTTAGGCAAAGCATGTTGCTTTGGTCATTAGTGTGTAGCTATTTTTCTCCGACTGGAAAACTCAAGAAACCCTTACGCCCTCCACATTTTTGCAAGTGCTTGAGAGTGGCACAAGCCACTGTTGCCTCTTGTGGTTGCTCCCTTGCTTGTTCCTGTGCACAGGGGTTGAATTGGAGACTGGTCTGGTTCTGATGAACTATGAGAAACTTCCACTTTGTTTTGGCCAGTGTCATGTCCTTGAGTCTGTTCTCAGATTCATCTGCACAAACTCTTGTCCCTGTACAAGAGCAGAGGGAGGTACAAGTGGCTCTGTTCAGTGGCTTATCCTTGACTGGTTTAAAGTTTCTGTGTCTTAGTCCCTGCCTCTCTAAAATATATGCTAATAGACGTTTCCCTGAATACAAAAGAGTTTGGAACTTAAGAACTAACAGTTCTTAAGTTTGCCGTTTTCCGTAATTCTGAAAATCTCATTATGTCACTTTTTGTAACAGAAAAATGAAATAGAAGAGTGAAGCACTAAATGGGATGATCCATGGGCTTGGGCCCTGAATTTTGGACTGAATCCAGGCTAGTACAATGTAATATATCATTTTGATAACCAAGTCCAGCTTGGCTTAAATCATGGGGCTTTATTGGAAAAATGTTAGCTAGTTAAATTACTACATAGGGACAGCTCTCCTGGGTCAGATCAAAGGCCCAGCTAGCTCACCACCAAATCTAGCACTAGCCAGTTGCAGATGCTAAGTGAAAGAGTAAAAGCAAATTAGATAAACAGTTCTGCTTTTCCCAGTAAACCTGATTCCTTGGAGGAATCCTGCACTGCTTTGCATGGAGAGCATGGAGTTTATGTCCTCTGGAGAGAATTTAGCATTTAGAAAGGGCAGGAATTGGGGTAAAGAGAAAACACCTCATTTCTAAAGTGTGAGAATAAGTGAAGATCCACCAACCCTTCACTAACCAGTAGATGTGTGGGCACCGTTGGCTTCTTCTATATGCAGCACATACTTTTCATGTTAAGGCATTCTGAATGTAGGACACCAGCTAGAAGGTGCTGAATTCATGTCAGCTGGAAAGACTATTTGCCTGGGTCTTTTCACTTATTTTGTGAAGAACAGGGACTTTCAACTTGTCGAAGTTTACTGTTTTTTTCTGAGTGATGTTGTGGGTTTTTTAGTCAGGACTTGTGGACTGTGTGACAGCTTTATATTTAATGGTGAACCAAGTTCATCTTGCAGGCTTAAATTTGTCTTGGCTGTTGAAGAAAACAAATGCACTCACAAAGCCTACTGCACGTAGAAAACACAGTTGTCACCTGTGACTGTGTAGCACACAGGCATCAGATACTGTGGGAGTGCTCGTGTATCTTAGAGCAGACTTGTGCTTATTTTTGTTTTCTATACATGCATGTTGTATGCAAACCTAAGCAGTGAACACAGACTGGTTAGAGTTAAGAAAAACACCAGCAACATATAAATATCTATACTTAACTTCTACGAAAACATGAATTGGTATTTCTATCTTTGTTTAAAAACAACTGTTCTTTTAATTACAGGCTAAGGCTTAACATCAAGACTAAAAAGAGAATTTCACATTCTATTTAGACTATAAATGAGACAGTGGAACCAATTCTTCATACTGAGTTACTGTTAGGGGCTAGCAGAAAACAGATTAGGACAGTGAGTTGTTAAATCAGTTGTGTTTTGTGTGTGTTAGATTACTTTTCTAACTTAATGATGCAGTCTAAGGTGCTAAAGATGTATTGAACTCAGTGTTGTATGGTTACACATGATAAGATCACAGGTCTACTTAGCTTTCCAGCAGTATTGCTACACTGATAGTTTCTTCCTTCCTTCTCAGTTTTCTCCTTCTTCTTTCCTTCTGTTCAGTATTACTGCGTGATAGTTTCAAGCAAGACACATGAGGGATCTGGGAGGGGGGGGTAGAGATAATAGTGACGCATTATGTGAATACTGAGCCTGACACCTAGTAGCACCTTGATAGAAATAGAAAGCTGTGATCACAGTATTAAAATATGCTAACAAGCTGAAGGAGCTAATGGGGTTAATTTTTTACAGTGCAGATGTTCATCCAGCACTCATGCTGCATGCAATAACAAATGTGTGGGGGCTGATGGTGATGTTATTGTGTTCTTGGCAGCACAGTCCTCCAAAACAATCTTCCTTTCTTCGATATTTTACTAAGAGTTAAAACGTTCTTTTTTGTGGTTTAAGATAACAAATGTATAAACAAATTGGTATGACTAAGGCTAGTTGGGCTAGGACTGTCTTTATTCAAATAGGGGGTTCTGTAAGAATCTGTGTACCCCTGTGTTTGGTGATGGGGATTGGTGTTCCAGTTCATGGATAGTTCATGCTCCATAACTCCTACTAAATTCCAGAAAGTTTTATTGTTGTTGGTTTCAAAACCGAGCTCATCTGGCCAGAATAAACAATTTGCTTTGAGAAACTGAGCCACGGTTGGATATAAAGCTCAACTCCCAGTCTTTCCTAGAGAAGAGTCAAGAGTCTCCTGGAGAACAGTCACACTGGCCTGTATTCCACTCCAGTGCCTCAGCCTCACCACCCACCTCGTGGCATTTCAGATGGTCACACTCTTCCTTTGTGTTCAGTGCATTGCAGCTAATAAGAATGACACTGTTATCTTGTGGAACATTTCAGCTCTGTCAGTAGGAAATGATCTTGACTTACTTCCAGCAGATTTCAATATTCCTGAAGAAATTACCTTTTGTA